>VZRQ01002113.1:79845-150962 GCA_013397975.1 Machaerirhynchus nigripectus
GGGAGAGGGAGAGATAGTGATGAAGTGAAGACCCTTGCTCCCAGGGAAGAAGACCTCTATTCCTAGAGATGAAGATGATCCTAGAGGTAGATGAAGAGAACCTTTGCTCTTGAACAGCTCATCCTTAAAATAGTACCCCGCTAGCTAAGACTGAACCCTCACAAACAGTTGTGGGGAAAGCTGTAAGTCGAGGGAAGGGACTTTTCACATGCCAGCAGAAAACCACCACGGTTGTGCTGTGACAGTGGAAGCCACGAGAAGACTGTTTCTTGTGGAGAAGCCCCATAGCATGGGCAAAACAGACTCCTCTCCCTAAGTGAACTGATGAAAGACTATTATAGAGGTGGTAAACTGACTGAAATAATCCCAAATTTGTGTCTTTATATTGTAAGAAATAATCCCAAATTTTTGTCTTTATGTTGTAAGTGGGAGGATGGAGGAGGATGGGGGGAGGAGAAGTGTTCTGAAGGTTTATTCTGACCCTTATTATTCCTTTTTCTTTTAGTTCTGTTAATAAACTCCTTTATATTCTTTAAGTTTGGAGCCTGCTTTGAATTCCTTCTAATTCTTATCTCACAGAAGGTAAAAAATGCGAACAAAACCACTACACCAGTAAAACCCAAGTTGAAACAGTAATAATTAAATGCTGGTTCTGTCTCCTCACGGATATATGATACGAAGGTGACATCTTTTTATTTCATTGCATTAAGTCTCTACAAGCTCTCCCATACATTGTTCAAGAGTAATTTTATCTCATATATCCAATACATCTCTGTCTAAATGCATTTAATGATTGCACCATTTCCCTTCCTGATAGAAATGCTTCTTACATTTGTTGCAAGGTGAGTGTGATTTCTAGAGACAGCCTTGTCTCTGTTCCATTTTAGCTGTCTGTCGTGTAGACTTGACAGCTGTCGGATAAGTCACATTTGCACTGTTGCAATTGTTGATTTTCTTATTTAAATTTACAATACTAAAAGCCAAAAATCACACTGGATCCTGGCTTCCCCTAACTGCTTGTCTTACAGGAATGAAGCAGAGCTTGGTGTTTTTATGTTTGCTTACTCTGAAGAGCTACTGGTTTTCAGAAGGGGATAAGGGGGCAAGCTCAGATGTACTTCATGGCAGGGAAATTAATGTCATGACCCTCAGCCACTTCCACATCCCTCTGCTTTGTCCCTGTGAAGTGCTTTGAGGATTAACAGAGTTCTATCTGAAGCTTACAATGTCAAATTCAGGCTCTGCCTCAGCTGAAGAGGAAGTGGAAAGTAAACATTTGAAAGAGGCAATGAGAGAGGTTGGCTTGCTCCCTATCCTGGAACTCTCCACTCCAGGACCCCACTGTTTTCAATAAACAAATCTCATTTTTTACCCCTTTTTTTATAATTTTTTCTTTCCCATTTTGGATCTAATGAAACCTGGCAAACAGGAGGAAGCATGCTCTCTCAGATAGGTACCTCACTGGATGCTCTTCCAGAAGCATGCCAATGGGCTGACCGCTGTACCCAAACCAGAGCATATGGGATGTTGGAGACAGCAGCCTGGGTTCCTTCTGTAGACAGGTATCTGGTAAGACAAAGCCATGGGAGACTCAAAACATTTCCTGGCAGAGCCCATGGGCCACAGGAACAAGCCCCTCTCTGTTGCACCCAGCTGGATCCTGCAGCAAGCAGATGTGAGGAAAGCACATCCCAAGACCCTGCTGAACAGAGCAGCCCGTCCCAACAACAACAGTAATTTTCCTCCATGGGAAGGAGATTTCAGATGAGATCAGCAAGGCTGCCAGCATGGAGCAAAGGCTGCCAGACCACCTCAATCCCCATGCTTCAGGTTCCTGCCAGCACCACTCAGAATATCCAAAAGGCCTCATTTTCATAGGGAAACATGAGAAGTTCACTTGCTCCATGGCACCTCCTCACCCTTCAGCCAGGACAAGGGGACATGTTGTGAGGGGAAGCCAAGTTGTGGCAGTTGGCTGCAGAGTGGCAAGATGATATTCCTGCTCAGAATCTGGCAGGAACAGGGACAAGTGTGCTGAGTGGGTGCCAGCACAAGATTGAGGCCGTGTTGACTTCTCAGGGAGAACATGCTGTACCAAAAATTTCTTATTGTATATCTTACATAAACAAAACATTTAGCTCACCACCCAGCACTAGCTCATAATAAAAAATGCCAGTGGCTTTCTCTGATGCATATATTGAAGTTGTGTGGTCAAGTCAGCCCAGGGGCATGCACAGGATGCTCAAAGTGGTCTGAGCAATAACTTAAGCTGAGAGTAATCAACTAGAGCTAAAAAAAGGAAGCCACAAACAGGTTTTGCTGAGCAAATACATCAGAGATAGACTGGCCCTTGCAGGAAACCATCCCTTCCATTTCTCTTTGAGGAAAGACCATCTGACAGGTCCAGAAGTGCTCCAGGACTTTCCCCTCTCCAAACCCATCAGAATTTAAACATGCTACATCACAAAACACCCCTTCCACAGTGGGCTTTCCTCTGCACTGACGCTGCTGCACCACAGCAGAGCCAAAACTCAGTTGTTGCTCATAAATTCATCTTTCTGCACTTGCAGAGTGGGCAACCCTAAGCAACCACACGCACTCCCAAAGTCCCTGCCAAAACTGTGTGAATGGCTCTAGTGTCCCAAAGTCTGTGTGGGTGCTGTGGGATGGCCAGGCTGACCTGAGCAGGGCTCCCAGGCTTGCACATCCCACAAAAGGGCTGCAGCACTCCTGCCTTGAAAAGAGGTCTCCATTTTTTAGGAGACCCTAAGGCAACATAGGGCTTGCAAAGGACTAGGGTGGGAGGTATATTGGAGTCTGACTGACAGAGGTTGCAGCCCTGCACAACTATCAGAATAATTTTCAAATATCAGCTAAATTTTCTCCTGAAAGGAAAAGAGAAGCTTCTATATTGCAAGGAAAAAAAACTACTTAAATTTCCATCCACATTCTTTTGCTAAAAATCATGAAAAAATAAACACAACATGCGGAAACTGTGAAACCCCTCCCACACACACATTTTCAGTTAAAAGTCCCTCAAAAACCTCCTGAGAAACTTGAGTATGATAGAAGAAATTCTTAGAGCTCAACATTAATCAGTTTGCTCTAAAAATAAAGCAAAACCCTTGATACAGCACCTCCCCTGTTTCCCCCCTCTTGAGACAGAGTTTTTGGGATGTTTGTTTAACCACACTGCTCAAAGTCATGACCTATTAGAGGTACAAGGCAGATCTAGCAAACAAAAAAGTCACACTGGGGTCACTCTGTTGCTCTTGCAGAATATGACCTTCAGGGTAGACTTCTTTTGAAACTGCATTTTGAAAGAAAGAATTTTCCTCCCCTCTCAGTTCACCTACATTTAATACTCTTTTTGTTTCCCTTTTTCTAGAGAAATGACACTGGGTGCTGCTGCCTCAGCCCCTGGAAGTGGTTATCAATCCCTGCCCTCCAGCAGCCAAACATGAATTTGTCCCACAAGAGTGAGAGATGCTGCATTGCTGCTCTCTCCTTGGGGAAGTTTCATCCTCATTTTCTCCAGCCTCTCACAGCTGTAAACGCAACTGGATTTCAGATTCCTGTAGTATTTTCCTAAGAGCCTAAGTCTGCACACCAGGCAAAAGGCAAAAGACCATTGTTAAACACAGTTGATTTTTAGCAGGTCCAACCTGACACGTAGAGTACATGTGCTTCCTCTCAAGGCAGGTACAGCTGGAGCACAGGTGCCGCAGAAGTCAGATGGTGCAGGTTAGCTTTTGTTTTGAGACTCCAAAGACGTCAACTAATGTCCCACCTGTGTTCGTTACTGACCTGTATTGCAGCAAAGGTAAAAAGCTTCCACAACCTCTTATTACCCCTCTGAGTCTGCTGCCTTGAACACCTGGTGATTTTCTTAGTTTGCTGGTTTATTTTGCTGTAGCACAACTGCGTTGCTGTCCTCATTGCTAAGTAATTAACAGTTTGCCCTTCCAGAAATACCCAATGCCCCAGACTCTACTAGCTCCTCGGAACATTTTCAACAAAAACATTCCAGGGGAGCTGCCTTAGTAGCTCTTCCACTTTCAGGGATAAGCATCTCTCCAGCCACATACCCCACTACAGAACACTAGAGTCGGACAGGGAGAGGGGGTTACTTATGGTCAGGCCCTGTTTTGCCAAGTCCTGTACAAACTTTTCATCTCACATCACTGTGAGACTGGCATATTTCTTGTGTAATCCAGTGAAGAAACTTACCCCTACCCTACCAGTGAAAGAGGGCTCCTGTACCAGGTTCCCATGGCTTCCAGGCAGTTGGGGCTTCCAGGCAGTTGGGGCTTCCAGGGAGGCCAGCTTGACCCATGGATCAAAACTGTGAATGCAAGCCTCAAGAGTAACTCATCAGAGACAATACCCTGAAACTAATGGTCTTCTGGTCACTCATCCTGGGGAAAACCTGCAGGCAGTGGAAAAGGGTGCTAACAGACCCCTCTTTTAGACCGAGACTATCGAAGGGTCCAAGAGGACCAGTATCTCTCCAGCAAAATAAAATTTCAATTAAACATCAAAAGGAACCTCCAAATAGAATCAGTATTTCCCAAATACTTTTTTCCCTCAGTCATTCTTTTAGTTTAAATGAGTAAACTCACACCACGGTTTTGCTTCTGGGTGACAAGACAGAGTCACTCAGGATTTCTGTATGCAGTGCTCCAAATTTACAGTAGGCTGCCAGCATGGAGCAATTGATATTTAAAATGCAAAAGGTCCACAAAATCAGGAAGCCCTTGCCACAAAGGCTGCTGGACAGTGTGTGCGGCTCAGCATGCCCACACAGCAGTGGGACACTGCAGTATTTTTGTGAGAAGTGACCACACTGAATCAAAGAAAGGGCCATCTGGCCTATAGACATGTTACTTGCTATTAGAAAGGTATAAAAACATGCACTTTGTGGTTTTACTTTCCCACAATAATACCCTACCACCTTCAGCAGTCTGCAGAACCATGTCTCCACACATTCTCAGGATCCCAGACTGAAGCAAGCTGGAAGAATATTTGATGCATTTTACATACATCTCTAGCCACATATTTAAAAAAAAATAAAAAATACAAAAGAAATGTCAAAATATTTTCTTACAGATAGGTAGAGAAGTATCTGCACTGATTTATTTACACATTCTCTAGTGAGACTCTCTTTTAGAAAATCAGCTTAGGGAATAATACACAGTACCCACGCATTTGTAGCTGTGGTGTAATGGTCCTTCAGTACATTTAGACTTTTTGTGTTACACTTAACACTTGCCTCATCTCAGCCATACAAAAAGCTGATATTTAAAATACCATCAATATAGTTTTTTGTCAGAACCTTCCCTCTGTGTAAAACTTGAGTTCTTGTTGCGGAAAGGAAGGAGGAATAAATCCCCGTGTATGACAAAAACAGATTCTCCTTCAAACAGCTGGTGAATGAATGGGTACAAAACAAAGGGAAGAGCAGAGAGGAATGTCACCACTACAGGGACATCCAGCTGCCCTGACATCACTCCACATCATACCCCAATGCCTATAGGAAAGACTCAGGTTCCCCTTCTTTGCCTGTGGGGGTTTTGGCATCTCTGAAGCAGCTGCCCTTCCTCACAGAGGAGCTTTCCCGATGGCTGTTGAACTGGTAAACTTGTCTCTTAAACAAGCAGTGGAGCTTCTCCTGGAACTGGTTGCCAATGAAGCAGTACAGCAGGGGGTTGATGCAGCTGTTGGCAAAGGCCATGCAGATGCTGAACAGCAGTGTCGTGTTGATGACCCTCATCACCTCACAGCTGTTAATGATGTTCATGTCAGCCAAAGCATTCAAAAATGTTGAAACGTGGAATGGCAGCCAGGAAATCAGGAAGGCCATGACGACAGCAGCCACCAGCTTTAGGACTTTGTCCCTCTTCTGCCTGCTTTTCCCAAATTCCTGTGCTTTAAGCAAGTGCCTCCTGATCCAGAGGTAGCAGGTGGTGATCACTGCCAAGGGGATGAAGAAGCCAAGGGCGTTTTTCAGGAAGGCGGTTGCCACAGACCATTTTGCATAGTTCTCATAAGGAAAAGCCATAATGCAAGCACTGACCTCCAAGCTTTCAATGTAGTAAGTGTCTCGGAAATAAAAAGTTGGGAGGGAGCACAAACAGGCAAGGCCCCATACAACCAATGCTACAAAACAAGCTTGTTGTGGAGTTCTCCTTTGGGAGTGAATAGGATGGACAATGGCGTGGTACCGGTCCACACTCATGCACGTAATGAAAAAAATACTTGCAAACATGTTCAGACACAGGACAGAACTGGAGATCTTGCACATGAGAGACCCGAAGAGCCAGTTGTATCCCTGTGCATAGTAGGTGGCCCAGAAGGGGAGGGTGGCCAGGCACAGCAGGTCCGCCATGGCCAGGTTGAAAATGTAGACATTAGCAACTGTCTTCGGGTCAGTGTGATGACAGAGCACCACAACCACCACACTGTTGCCAACCAAGCCCAGAATAAAAACCACAGAGAAGAGGGCTGGAATTAGAGAAAACTGATAATCTGAAGAGGTAAGAGGGCAGGGAGGGGACGAGTGCGACACAGCTGATGAGTTTGTCAGTGCTGTAGAGAGGACTTGGAGACTTTCCCTGGTGGTAACAACTGGGGAGTAGTTGCTCTGCATGTTGGTGCTGGTGGAAAGGGAGTTTCTTCAGGAAATTCACGGGCTGGCAGCACTTTCCTATCACATCGCTCACCTGCAGATCAGAAACTGTGTGTTAGATGTGCATTCTGCAGCTGTCTTAGCTCTGAAATCACACAGTCACAATAAAATAAAAACCATTTGAAGTTATGTCAGTAAGCTGAGTGCTGAAATACCAGGTAGCGCTGCTGAACTCCTTACCTCCATCCCACTGACAGGACACAATTAGCCCTAGGGAGGTCACAACACTTTTTAATTAGACTGGCAGAGAAGAGAGCAGCTGGGGTTTATCTGTGATTATAGATGGTGCTTTCTGTGGCCAGCAGAGCAGAAAGATTATGGACTCAGGAGCTGGAGACACTTTGGGGACTTCTGGGAATCAAAGGCCACACCGAAGCTCTTCATGATCCTTTTCTCAGTTTTGTCATTGTATTTTCAGTACTCTGAGCAGTTAAAATAATATAAAAAGGCAGCAGTCACCAGTGGAGATCAGGTATGTCACACCTGAGGGTCTCCTGGGACTCCACAGGCATGAAAGCAGCCTTTTAACAAGACTTAGAAAAGCAAGCTGTGATTTTTTTTTTTCCAATTCACAGGGCTGGATACAAAGACACTGAAGGGTCTTTGCAAAATATCATTCACTGTCAGTGTCCTTCTCAAACATATCTGCATCTCCTTCCCTCATGACAGCTTTAATCAGAACAGTAAAAGAGATAATTTCCGTGTAGACACAAGCAATAAACTCAGTCCTTGTAGTCATTGGATTTAACAATACTATGTGCCATTCGTTTAGAAATATCAGGACTGGATTTCAGTAGGGGAAAATGTAGCTATAAAAGCTAAAATAAGACAGCTAATTGACAGGTCTGTCTTCGTTGCATTTCAACAGCTTGTGTCTGCACTCTGAGCAGGACATTTTGCAAACTTTAAGACTTTCTAAGTCAATAAAGAAGATACCATACCCAAGTATTTTACTTTACATTATAGAAAGAGGCAATTAATTTTTAATTAAGTTTTTGTGGAACCAGTCAGACATTTAAGAATTCCCAAGGAACCCTAAAAGTAACAGAAATTTTCACCAAGACAACAGATTTAGGTAATGATCTCTCTTTTAACATAAGGCCAGTGATCATTTCAAACATATTTGTCTGTATCAACACTTTAATATACAGTAGTTTATCACTTGCTCAATGCAAAATATGCAATATACTACTTTGGATATGCTGACAAAAATTTAATTTTAAATATATTGTCTCAACAATGAAAATTCAGTGTGGGAATTCTGCAGAGTGCCGGTATTTAAAGTCACAAACAGTTGATCATAAGCCCATGTTCTGTATTCAAACAGGTCTTAAACCCAGTGAAAGCTTTTTTGTTTGGGAACACAAATATTCAGAGAGGGTCTGGAGGCCCATTTCACCCTTAACTGTTACTGGCTGAGCCCTTCACTTTAACATACAGAAGCTGAAATCTCAGAACAAGTTGCAAAGCATTACATACCTCACTGAGTCCTAGAAGAGGGACTACACCATAGTTACTTGTAGCTACATTGCAGAGAACAAGGTTTCATTGACAAACACACTCCCCCCGCCTCTGGTCATGGACAACTGGTGCCTTAGGATCTGGTCTTACTGCAGACACGAGACACTCCAGCACAAATTGAATCAAATCAATAGAAATTATGTTCTAAGAGCAGATAGAAAACCTACCTCTCAAACCCCACATTCGTCTGGATGTGGCTCTAGAATTCCGTACCCCTTTTTTCCATTTTCCTTCTGGTGAGTATCGCCACCAGCAATCTGCTCTCTCATATCTTCCCTTTTCCCACTGGGAGACTTTAACCTACATAACTTGAGAACTGAAATATGAATGCCTGCCAGCTTCTTTTCCTTTTGGAAGCAAAACAGTTTCAGAACCCCGCTTTCCAAGGCCACATGCAGTAAATCAGGAGAAAGCAACAAGACAGCAAGAAAAATAGGGAAAAAAAAGAAATGAAGCAAGCAAGAAAAAGGAAATTCACACAAATATCCCTGTGGTTTTCTACTGCAGCTCTTGGCCAGAAGGATACACCCACACTCAGCCCCTTTCTGCCCTCCACATGCACACACAACATGTGGGAGCCTCCATGAAAGGATTTGTGCATCTCTGAGGGCAGAGGGAGTCCCATGCAATCTGTGGAGCCCTAGCACTGGCTAACACATTTGAGAATGAAATAATATTTAAGAATGAAACTAACTGGATGTTAGTCCTGGCAGAATTGACCATAACGTGAACACAGAGACCGAAAGTGGAGGAACATCACTGCATTCACAACAGCATTGCCTGTGTAAGGGGGCTGATCCCATCTCCCAGTTAGGGTGGGAAAGCCACTGCCCTATTCCTTGCAAAGACATGCACACTGCTGGGATTAAGGAGGGCAGCAGGACAAATCCACATGGCTGAGAGCAGGCTTGGTTCTGAGGCCGCACTGGGGTAGGACATCACCAAAACGAGCTCATGCCAACTCCCATTCACACAACACAGTTTTTAGATCTGCTCCTTCCTTGCATCACATGCTGTGCCTGGCCCCAGTTTCCTCTCCCTGAAAGGAGTTCCAAGGGGCTCCTGGAGGATAAGAACAGGGGCAAAGGAACCACCCATAGGCTTAAATATTTTGCCCTGATGCATGAGTGTGATCTCCTCTGCAACAACCGCCCATCTACTGAGGACACGTGTGCTGTGCTCCCCAGCAAGACTTCATGTGCCAGACAGAAATCAACCACTGGAGTCCCTGTGGCCAGTGGTGTGCCCCTTTGGCCCAGCCAGGTGCTGCTGGCTGGCTCTCATCACTAGCCAGCACTGGACCCAAGCACATCCCATCCTTTGAACACCAGCACAGCCTTGGAGCAAGGTGTAGGCACCTGTGGTGGCTTTGGGAAACCCCAGTGCCTGCCCTTGCTCCAGGACTGAGCAGCACACCAGAGACAACACGTTACCAGCTCTGTTTACACCAGAGTGACCCAGAAGAGAGATGGAACAGGGAAAACAGCCTTTTGCCAGCATCTTCAGGGGAACCAAGGGCTGAGCAGGCTGTGGACAACAGTCTCACAAGTTTCACCATAGCCCAGCTATGTCTTTGACCAGAAAAAGCTTCAGAGAGTGTTGAAGAAGCTTATCAGCAAACTCACATACATTCATCCCCTGAAGGTGAGTGCTACATTCAAGGCAGAGAGAAGAGTCCTTGGCATCTTTTGTCTTTATCTGCCTCGTAATTCAAAGTCCGGTTCTTCGCATTTTCTGTACTGAAAGGAGACTGAGTTATTTAAAGAAAGGGAATTCCACACAGCATTTCTATTTACCACAGTGCAGCAATTTACTGCTTCAAGGACATGATGACAAAGCAGTCGGTGGTCAGGACTGTCAGGGTGCAAGCACACAGTGCCTGTGCTTGGAGCAAGCACTGGAAGAAAGAGAAAGTCATGAGTCCTGCTGCAAAGGAGAAGAGATGCACCTTTTGCCACCAATTTCCCCTGTACACATCCTGCCTGCGGTCTGCAGGACTGCTGGCTCACAGGTGAGTGACCTCAGATGTCAGCACTCACTCTGAACCATATTTATTAACTTTCGGGTAACAGGATGTGCCAGGACACCCTCAGCCAGTAGTCCTTGCTGCTAGTTGCGCACAAGCAATCGGTAACAGGTTTTGCTCCATTCCTCAGCAAACACCCAGTGAAGGAAAAATGCACAAGAATGTTCATTTTTCAAAAATAACAAACACTAGTTGTTTAGACTTAAATATAAAGTTTGCCTTTCCACACAACTTTGGATCCTTACAGATACTGACTGTGTTTATGCTGTTTTGCCTACAAAATGGAGACTCAAGCAGACAAAAAATGGCCCTGATGCACCGAGTGCAATGGGGGTCATACCTCAGGCTGCCCTTTGACAAATCCTGCTCCCAGTCTTTCCCCTGCCAATGTTCAGTGCATCTGATTCCTTATCTGATCCAAGTTCTCACTGCAAAGCTTCCTCTTACTAATGTACTCTCTCTCTTTCTATTTCCCCCACCATTTCTTTCTTCCTCTCACTATTTCTAGCATTCTTGTATGGCTGTGAAAGGGATGCCCACGTTGTCCATGCACAAAACAATCTCATGCCATGTAGTGCTGCAGTTCAGCTAATGCCCCCTGAGCTTGTGGGATATGTTTTCCACATCCAGGCTGGTACATCCAGTACATGGATTTGCTCCAGTAGAGCCCAGAGCACAGCTCAGCACAGGTCTCATCTGGCTGCAAAGTTACAAAAGCTGGGAGTTTTCAACACAAGACTTGTTTGATTTTAAATGAGTAGAAGCTTGAACTTTCTGGGGGTTGGATTTGGGGAAGGATTTTAAGTATGTCTTTCATACCAACTAAAAAAATTCACAGTTCAAGAGGAGCAAGAAATTTGCTGCAGACTCACATACAGCACTTAAGTTTGTCTTTCTGTCATCAAGCCTATGCACCTAAAGAGGCCAAAAGGTCACCAGAAGTGTCTAAAACAAAAAAACAAACCCAAAAAACCCCAAACCACCACCACACACAATTCAAATAGCAACTTCTGATCAACTGTACAAATAAAAAGAAAAGGATCCATGCACTCCAAGTCCTAGGTCTTGGATTTTGCAGGAAGTGCTGCCGCTGTCAGGGATGGAATATTCCAACCAAGCAGCCTTGACAGACTGTGCCAGCAGGCTGTCAGACCAACCTCTTGAGGCTAAACCTTGCCAGCCTGCTAAAGGCTCAAAGTAATGTGAGATCCAGATGTAAACTGTATTCATGGGCTTGATTTGTTCCTTTTGGAGAAAGCAAGAGGGGAAAAATATATTTTATAAATGTGCTCCCCAGGATGCGTAACCCAACATAGATCACATTGGCTCTGTTTGGTGTTGATTTACAGCAGGATCCCCTGACTCCCTGGTCCCGGGGCTGGCAGCAGGCGTTGGGGATCCAGCACGCACTGCCAGGGCAGTGATGATTTTCATCATGCCAGACCCTGGGATTAGCTCAGTTGGATGGAGCATGGTGCTAATAATGCTGAGATTGCAGGTTTGATCTCTGCATGGGCCATTCACTTAAGAGCTGGATTTGACGATCCTTGTGGGTCTCTTCCAACTCAGAATATTCTGTAATTCTGGGGTGTGTTGTGCCAAACAACAGGCCTTCTGTACCCACTCCCCAAAACCATCCTGCCTGCAGCTGGGTTCCTCCAGCATTCCCTAAACTTTTCTAAGCATTCCTCCTTCCTGCATTTGTTTGTTTAAGGGTTTCTTTAGGGACTCATTGCTCAGTCCTGCCAGTAAGATCAGAGAATCTACTTCACCCTTCCCCAGCCACAGAACACTCCTGCAGAGAAAGCTGATTGCTTGCATCCTTTCCGGGGACTCAGGGAGGGGAGCAGTTGTGAGCAGTGACCTTGAAGGTTGAAGGCCAAGGCAGTGAGTCCTACTCCCATCCAGCATCCATGGTTCTTGCTGGATTGGTTCTGGGTCTTAGCACTGTCTCATCTACCTCTAAAGCATGATCAGTTCTGGCAGTGGGTATCTGCAAACCCAATGTTTTGGCCAAGAGGGAGAACTACCAGCATTCTCAAAGGCAAGACCTCCATCAGTGTTTCACTCTCCCTCCTGGAGCCATGATTTCACATGGAAACACTAAGCAGGCCTGGGGAAAGCAATGCTTTTTCACTTCACAGCAGCACAGCACTGAACACAAGAGCCACCCAGACAGGGCCCATCAGATAAGGGGTCAGAGAGCTCTTGTCCCATTGAACAGACCTTCTCTGCTGGAAGAGGTCAGTAGTGGAGCAGTTCAGTGACAGTGACAGAGGCATTCTGGAGGGAAGAGGGATGCCCTTTCCAACTCCAGCATGCAGAAAACTAATCCAAAGCATTTATTTTATGAGAGATGTTTGTGTCTAGCCAATAGCACTGCCAAGACTGAGGTTATCCTCCATGACATTGTTTGTCCAAATTATTGGCTGTAAGCATTTTACAAGTTACTAAAAGTAGTAAAGAAAACAAGCATGTAAGTGATTTTGGAAACAAACTGCACCCACTGCTATTAAAGGCAGGGAGTGCACACACACCCTGGCACTGCTGCCTGTTCTTGGGGCATGGCTGCTCTTTCTGAAGGCAGCAGGACTTGGTCAAAACTCCAGTCCTGAGTGCTGCACAGCTCCCAGCCATGCTCCAAACACAGACAAACCACCAGACTCCAGGGCTTGCCAACAACAGGCACAGAGCCTAAATGGCCACAGCAGCATCAGTGGCAAAGCACAGCATTTCAGCAACTGAGATGACAACGGGAACCCACAGTCAGTTTTCATAACTTATTATCACAGGTAATTTTCTCCTACTCACTTCTCTCAAACCAGTTGCTGTGATGAGCAGCAGAAGTCAAGACACTGATGCCCATAGCTTCTGGAAGAGAGCTCTCGCCTGTCTAACCTCTGCTTTATTAGTACTAATATAGTTGTATATAGCCAGGCATTTAAAGGATGTGGGAAAATACTTCACATTTCTTTTTAGGGTCTCAAGGTGATATTTAGGAAGAGTTAGGACTCTGTGGAAAGTTTTATAGAGTTAGAGAGCACCCAAAGGGTCTCTTTCCAGAGATCTTTTAAAAACAAAAATCTTCCTTCCTTTGCTGTTTTGAACTATAACCACTGCAAACAGCTTTCCCATTTTTTAAGTGTTTTTACTAGAAATTTTTCTTATGTTCCAAGAATACTGAGATACACATGAAAGAGAGTTCACCAGCTAGATAAAGCTTTGGGGGTGTCAGATTATTCCTGACATTTACATTTTCCACCTTCTTTAGTCAGTCTTTTAACCAACAAACCCATTAAGTGATTCTGCTCATTCCATCTTTTCCCAACAAAAAGTTTAAAGAAAGAAAACCTTGCTCTTTTAACTTATTAGACCAGCAAGACCATCCCAAAGTAGATATTTTGACTGCTGCCTCCATCTTCTAAAGAGAATTCATCTCCTTAAAATCTGCAGTATTAGGCAAGGCTCTTGACATCAGCTACAATTTCTGAAGGGGATGTGCTAGGCTATAAATCCCAGATGTCAGACAAATCGGTGACTGAAAAAAAAGACAAAAACACAACCATGGTCATGTGATGGGTGGAATACATTTTAACAGAAGACCTGCAGTGGTTCAGCTTTTCCATTAAAGACGGATGGATGAGCCACCTCAGCCAAAACACATGATGCACTCCAGAAACCCTCCCAGCAGATGGAGTGAGACAAAATCCCTGCACGTGAAGCACAAAGAGCTGAGCTTGGAAAAGAGAACCCGAGAGCAGGATGCTAATATTTGAATGGACCATAAAGGGAAGGTTTGTTAAAAAGGTAGCAAGAGAAAAAACTCGTATGTCAGTTCTTCTCAAGCAGCATGTACTTACCTTGTCTGTACAGCACTTGGCATGGCAGTGACTGCAGTAGAGATGCTCAGGAAGCTGGAGCTGGACAGGCAATGCTGAGCACTTCTTGCACAGGAGCACTAGACACTGCAGCACACACAGGACATTCCTGTGGCCACTCTCTTGGACCAACACTCAGCCCGCAGCAAATGTTTAGCTCTCCCCAGTGGTGAGTGCTGGCACACCACTGCATTGCTTCCACCGCAAGGGCAGCTGCAATCAGGGCTGCTATTGGTAAGTTCTGGCAGCCACAGCCAAGATCCTGGCAAGGCAGTGGCCACCCCACATCCATGCTTTGTGGAATCTTTACAGGGAGCAACTGGAATTGCCAAACCTGTGACAAAGTGTAAAAATCTGGTCACTTTGATACTTACAGGTTTCCTTGGCCCTATAGGCCCTAAAGCAAGGAAACATTCTGCAGCTGTATGGTCCTGTTCCACCACAGTGTTTTAGTCCAGATAAGCAACATCTGGCAGCAATGAGCTCCAAGAGCTGCATGCTTTTGGTCTGAAAATTTCCAATATGAAATCAAGGAGAGTTACAGAGAGCACTGGGCTTAACTAAGAGCTAGAGCATGGTAACACTGCTGGAATTGCAACCAGAATTACAACCAGAAATAAAGCCTGTGTAGAATAAAAGGGACACCAGAGCAAGAGATCCATCTTCTTCACCCTGACCTACAAACTTCAGCTAAAGGCAAGACCATTCCCAAGCACACAGTGCAGCTCGCTTGTCCTGCACAGAGATCAGCAGAAACCTGTCTCCTTCACAGGGTTGCACAGACAAAGTCATGGAGTGATGGATATTCCTAGCTGTGCTGCATCAGGAGGCAAGATAAGCCATGGAGATCCCAGCAGCAGGTCACCCCTCCAAGGTGGTCCTCAAAGGAGCAGTCCCAGCTGAGCCAGGAATCCAGAAAACAAAGATTCACCCACCAAAACATTTGGCCTCACCCCAGACATGATCAGCTGGATGGGGTGAGCAGTGCACATTTCCACCTTCCTCTGGGGTTCCCAGTACCAGCCCCTGGGCACGGTGCCATCACTGCTGCTTTTGGTGGAAACCAGATTTTTACTCCCAGTAACACTGCACCAAAGCCTGTATAACTAAATAAATGATGTTGTCTGCAGCTGGAAGGTGGTCTCCATTACACAACATGATCATCCTGGCCAAGCTTCCCGGGAGAAGCTGTCCTTCAGGGGATCGTTGGTTGAAAAAATGAAGAAGAAAACAGAAGTAGCTGAAGCCAACATAGCAATTTAACAGCACAGGAAACCTAATATGCTTCTGCTGAGAAAACAACAGAGCTGCAAATTTGTCCAGTTCACACTTACTGTTGAGCATACTATACATTTGGGGGTTTAACCACTGTCTCAACAGAGCTGGCAGAATAGGGGAGAGAAAGAAAACCCAATCTGTCAAACATGAAAAAAGAAAAAAGCTGAGACAGACCAAGAAATTCAGAGCAAGGAAATGCACTGGAAGGCCGGGGGCTGACAAAAGGTTCTTCAAGCACATCAGAACACATGAGAACTCCAGCAGAGAGAAGTGGAAAAGACAAAAGAGTGACAAAAGACAAGAGCAGCAGTTGTGTCCCTGGCTGCCCTAATGACACATCAGCTGCAAGCCTTGGGTCTAGTCTTCCTGTCATCATAAGCAGAATGATCAGCCTGGAGATTGCTGATCCCTGGCTGTTGAGTGCATCAATCAGGCCCCCAAATGCACTTTCCCTTTGCACTGTGGATACAGGACAAAAAACAGGACAGAGACAAAGACAGATTTTTAAGGACCCAAGCCCAGCTCCAACTGCTCTGTGGCATCTTCTGACCTGCTGGAGACAGGCAGTGCCCTGGGAAGGACAGTGTGCCCTTGGGGTGCTCCATGTTTCGACCACAGGGTTCATCTTTCACCATTCATAGATGTCTCAGGGCTTATCCCAAGAAGAGGCACTACCAGGACATAGCACTCCCCTGCGTTTTCCCAGCTGTCAGAGAACATGAGGCTTGCACAGCTCCTAGCAGTCTCCCATTTTACTGCAGAGGAGTCACAGCCATCACCAAGGCTGTGCTCAGGGCTTGGTCACAGCTGCATTTCCCTGAGCCTCAGCCCGGGGTATCTGTCAGTGTGTGCAGCCATGCTGGGGTGAGAGTCCTCACCTCACACCTGGATGGCAGAGCCACCTTCCACTGCCTTTGCTGAAGCTCTAGCTGGAGAAAAGCACAAAAATTCCTCCCAGAACAGTTCCTTTGAGCCAACTGCCAGGCAGACTCTGAAAATGGTGATAACCCATGAGCAGAAGCTTCTCACAGACAGCTGCCAGGGAAAGTCTGTAACCTGTTGTTGTTTGCAAAGGGCAGGGGGTGGGAAAAACCACTATCAGAGCATGATGCTGGGCTGAGAAATCACCCTGCCTCTCAGGGCAGCACTTAATCAGCTTTGACGTACCTAAACACTTAATCCCCACGGGGCTGCAGCAGGAAGAACCAGCTGATTTATTTTCACTGTGCACAGTCCAACCAACCCTGCCATGCCCACGGTTCACCTGCCCAAAAGGTACATGCTCTTTTTCTTGCCTCCTTCTCTATCCATCAGGTATTAGATGCTGTGGCTGATGTGTGGCTGGTCATGTTCTTTCTTGTTATATTTATATTTACTTGTGCAGCAAAGCCTGGGCTGAGTCTGAATGTCTCCAATTCATGCCCAAGCATGTGCAAATGTACACCTGAAGAGACCATCCTCTGCAACAGAGCTGGACTGAAAACCCTACCTGGAGAAATAGCAGCATCCACCATCTCTCTAAACCTCTCCAACAATTATTTGCGGATTCTCAACACCAACACCTTCAGAAATCTGACTTTCCTTCACAGCCTCTGGCTAGATGGGAACAATCTGACTTTCCTGACCCCAGGAACTTTCCATGCTCTCAGCAGACTGCAAGAGCTGCACCTCAGCAGGAACTCACGCCTCACCTATCTGCATGCAAACACTTTCAGAGGACTATTAAACCTCATCAGCCTGGATTTGTCCCACTGCAATATCTTCGAAATCCACCCACTTTTATTTTCACACTTGCCTTCTTTAGAAAGGCTTGATTTAGCCTCCAATAACATGCGGTATGTCCCACAAGCCTTTAGGAACCTCTCCAGCCTCACGAGGCTGTCCCTGGAGGGCAATCACATAGAAGCCATCGGCAGAGATTCCCTGAAGGACCTGGAAACCCTGTACGATCTGAATCTCAGGAAGAATCGGATATGGATCATTCAAAATGGAGCTTTCACAAAGCTTCTCAGATTGGGCATGTTAAATTTAGGACACAACTTCATCACTGATTTGCCTAATCAGCTTTTCGATGGGTTGATCCGGCTCAAGACCATGCACCTTGAAGCCAACAGAATCACTGCTGTCGACTGCACCTTCAGACACCTGCTCAACTTGAGAAACCTGTACTTGAACAACAACCAGATCTCCTCAATCTCAGACTCTGCTTTTTTATACTTAAACAAGCTGCACTTCCTTCACCTGAGCAAAAACAACCTCAGCTCCCTGCCCACGCGCTTGTTCACCAAACTGGCCAAACTGAAGTATGTGTTCCTGTCCGACAACCCCTGGAGGTGTGACTGCAACATGCTCTGGTTCTGGCGCTGGACAGCCACACGCAGGGCTGTCATTGAGGGGCTGGACTGCGCCTTCCTGGGCCCTCCCAACACAACAGCACCTGAGGACCCCCACCCTGGGGACCTGGGGGACTGCACAGTGCCATTGGAGCTGGCCAGTGAAGACAAGTGCAGGGTGGCCAGTACCAGTGTGGCTCCCGGGCCCCCCACTCTGCCCGGCCAGGTCATCCTGCTGGCACTTGCCTGCCACATGTGGTACAATGAGAGGGGATGGGGCACGGTGGTGGCCATGTTTTAATGGTATTTCAATTAGAAAGTGGAAGCTACTTATTTATTTTCTTGACATTTGTTTATGAACAATGATTTTCATGACAGGTGGATTTTATATGGAAAAAAAACGGGATTTTATTATCTAAGAATAAATTATTTCCTTCATGGGCAATTCTCTAATCTCAAATGCTAACATCAAAATTCAATGCAAATGCTCACATTGGCAAGTTTAGGGCTGGGGCTTGTGCTGGTGATGTGGGGCTGGGAAGAACATTTCCCTCTGTCCGTACCATTTCCCAGCTGACCACAGCCATGTGTGACCTCCCTGGGAGGGGCTGCCTTCCTGTGCCCAGCCCATACTGGGCATATTGTGGGTATTGCTGAAATAGGAATAAATTTCACATGCTCCAGTACATCTGGAGTCCTTAGAAAAGGCCCAGTCCACCAGCATCACTGTGAGCACATGGTACCTTCCCACAGCAGGCACACGGGGATTTCTGCTGTTAGAGTGTAAGACAGTATTGGAAGTGTGGGCAAAAACACCATGTAAAACATTTTATCGCTCAGCTGCTCCACCCAGCACTGAACCTCATCTAATGTGGCTCTGCTTTTACCCCTGCAAAGAGGTCATTTGTCTCAGGGATGGTCTGTATGAGTTGTCTCTCCCTCCATGCCATCAAGGAGCTCTGTCACAGCACCACCCCAGTGCCATACCCCCAGTCTGCCTCCCTCCAGCTGCTGGGTGACACAGATCAGCCTTCTCCAACCTCCTAAATGGAATTTTCCATTTCTGCAGGTGTATTACAAACCCTTACCCAATGTTTACTGAGTGCTTGCAGAAGGAAGCAACAAAATGTGGGCCAGACACACCACATTTGTCCCTGTCCTTAGAGGAATTATCCCAAGCTGATAGGAGGTAAGAGAGAAATAAACGCTTGTTTAGGGCTGAAAACACACAAACCAGCACATTTTGACACGGGAAACCTGCCACGGAGTGCAGAGTAGGACCAACCTTTGCTGTTGCACCAGGGAAGGGATGAAGTGGGGCTTCAAAACAAAACCACACAGGCTGCATCCCCATTATATTCATGATTAGGTTTGTGCAAAGTATTTAACGGTCAATACAATAAATTTTTGCTTACATTGTTTGTGCTGTTTCACCATCCTCACTTTCCTCAGCTTCACATACTTAGAGAAGTAGTGGAAAAAAACTCCAGTTGGTTTCTTGCTTTTGCATTCCTCTCTATCAAACTGCAACAGAAAAAGGCAGAAGCAAAAAAGCGAGCAAAGTCCACCTCAGTAATTTTTTAAGTCCCTAAAATATTAGATCTTTTCCATTGAATAATATAAATTTGCAAAAAATTTATATGGACAAGAACCTTGCCTTCTCTGAACGCTTTGGGAAAATATTCCTTCCACTTTTACACTACCACCTCATTAAACAGTAACACAACTAAGTTGCTTCCTCTGTGCTACGATAAAAAGTGATAGAAATATTTAACAAGTTATACACAGCTTGCTCAGGAAGAACATGTGGCTACATTTTTAAACCACAAAAAATGAAACTTGCAAGGAATACATGAAAAAGGCCAGAAAACATAGGCCCTGAGGAGGCAGTCTGAAAAGTCTTTTGGGCTTGAAAAGTCATTTGAAGGAGGACTTTGAGATTAAGAATGAGGACAACATGCACCCAACAAGAGCAGCATCAAGTTTAACTGCTTAAAAAAAATCCAATATGAACAAAGCTGACACTGCTAAAAAACCCTGGAAACAAAAAGCATGTAACTGAAGAAGCAAAACCAAGTATAAGTACTAAGAAAGAATTTAATATGAAAGAGGAAAAAGAGTTGCAGGAAGAAGGAAATGTACTAAAGTTTACCTCTTCTGTTGGAAATTTTACGTGTGATTGACAAAACAATTTGAAAACCTGCTTTTTAAGAGTGTTTACTGGAGAGAAAGCACTCGGTTTGTCCTGATTGCCCTGCACTTATAGTACATTGCTACATCTTGAGTGAAAACATGCAATTTCCTGTGGGAAGCTTTGTTAACATACTTTTCTTACAAAAAAATTGTACCAGTGGGAAGTTTCCAGCCAGCTCTGCACAAGGCTTCATGCAGGGAATCACTAGGGTGGTTTGCTGACACTCCACACTCAGAGGCAGGGAGCACTCCCAGCCAGTGCCACTGCAGCCCATGCCCTCATCCCTGCAGCAGGCAGGGCTCCTGCTCATCTCCTCCCAGGTACACCAGCCGCTCTTCAGCTCCCTGGCAAATTCCTCCTTTTCACCTGCCCTTTTTTCATCTCCTACACAGAGAAAAATTAAGTCCCTTTCACTCAATTAGCCCTCATACAAATGTTAATCTCTGAAGCCCCCAAGGCACAACGATACAGAAGCTGCTGCTTCAAACTAAACAGCACCAACCCCTCAACATGCTCGGAAGGACCAGTACCTAGTATCAGATTTACATCAGGCCATTAAAGATGAAGAAAGACTGTGTGTGGCACTGCAGCCCAGAAGCACCAGCTGCAACTGAAGACAGGCTGCCATGCTGGGTCAGTGCAAATAAGGAGAGAAGCGGGTATTTAAATGTTTTTATTTCAACTAATGCTTTGCCACCATATTACATCACTTTGAATAGCCTGGAATAACAAAATTATCTCAAAATATAGCAAACAGCTTGCCAAAGCAAGAGAATATTAAATCCTATGGATACAGCATCTTCTTTGGCGACAATGCTTCCATTTACCTGTAAAAATAATTTTATGTTCCAGCACATTTCCTGTTCACTTTATTGAACCCTGCTGTTTATATCATTTGCCTCTTCCCTGCACAAAACCTCTCCACAGTGTATTATGGTTTTGTATCTAACAGCATTTTAAATAAAAAAGTTATCGTTTTCATATACATTTTTGTAAAAATTATTTTCTAGGTGCACAGAACTGAACCAAGATGCATACAAAAATGCATTCACTTCCACTCTCAGGTGTAACCATGCCATCAGTAACATGATCATATGTTACTGAAAGAGGTCCAAGGATGGTGGTATTATCAGATGTAGTATCATCTTAAAAAACAAACAAACCCAAAAACCCTTTTTATAAGCAGCAAGAGAAAAAATTGCCATGCTTTATTTGTAAAGTAATCAAAATAGTTAGATATACAAAAAAGCACCATGTACAAAGAATACCAGAGGAAGTACATCTTCCTAATTACACATTTCTTATTTAGCATTGTGAGCTGGCCTGCAGGTCCTAACTTGTACTGTAGCTTTATTTGCAAAATTAAGGATGTGGTCAAACCTAGAATATGCTTGGACTGTATGATAGAAATTAAAGTGGACTGCAGATAGAAATTAGACTTGTTTCCATTACAACTCATACCAACCACCTTATAGCCCTCAGGGGTCAAAAACCACATATCATGTATCTGAGAAATAACGGAGTGAAAACAGCTCCAGAGCAATACTGCAAGATGCAGGTCTGTTACGAATGCATTTCTGTGAGCTCTTGATAAGTTAAACTTTCCTTTGGGAAAAGAGCACATCTGTTGGTTAAAACTCCTCCCCCCTGAGAATTTTGATAAATGTCTTGCAAAGCAAAACAAAGTCCTTTGAACTTCAACAGTTCCAAGGCCAACAGTATTTCAACATGATCACAGCCAATCTGCTACTCATGCACCCAGGGTGGCAGGTTGGGTTTTCATTGCATTTTGGTATTTTTTTCTTTACATGGATCATCTCTTTTATACTCGCTTCATTCCTCTGCCCATCAAGCAAGCAAACACGGTCATGACCATCTTTGGCTTCACCTCCACAAGATCTTCTGGAAGAGCATAAACTCTGGCACCAATTCTTCTTGCCATGGACACAGCATACCTATTCACCATGGAAAGAGGAGGTGGTCAGCACCGAGACTGCTACCAGTAAATGACAAGTCAAATCCTGCCCCATCCAACACAATTTCACCTATTCTTTATTAAGATTCAAGATGTGGAACAGTTTAATCACACCAAATCCTTTTGTTTTACAATTTTTTCTCGTATTTCGCTGTTTTCCTTTTCTAAAGTAAAGTGGTTTTTGATGTGCAAATTGACCTTTGAATGTCAAGTCCACTTTACCGACAGTTAAAAAAGAATCTTAATTAATATTTGTTAGGGCTAATAGCATATATAATGAAGGATTAATCATGTAACATCTCCTCTTCTGTTTGCTCCTTATGAATAACAAAGTAAGACTATTATCTGACAGAAATTTTGCTGTCATTCTGCCACTGCAGAACAGTCACAGAACACACATTTCAAAGGCATGTTTTAATATGCATACTTTAAACTTGACAATCTATGATGATTCAACAAGACAAGACACACAAGGGTTCAATTTCAAAACTGTGAGCCACCAGCTAAACACTTCAAATGCCTAAACAAACAGGTGAGAAACGGAGTATCGCTGGTAAGAACTGCCAGAGCTGTTCTGCATTTCTCTCAGCAAGCCAGAGTTCAGCCAACTGCTCCCTCCAGCGTCACAGGCAAGGACAGCAACTGGATTTCAGGAAGTGCTGCCTGTGTAAAAAGTACTGTGCTAAAAGACACTGAAAACCACAGCAATAAACTCTGGTCAAAACACCTGCAGCTTGAGGCCAGCACATTGAATGTGCACCCTTTCAGCGCAAAACAGCTTTTGAGAGAGCAAACTTACTTAGCATTATTTTGCTTGTCATCTTCCGACAGGTGACCAGTCTTTACAAGATCATAGTTGATACATCCAGGCTGTATGGCATCGATTAAATCCACAACTGCCAAGCTCGTGCTGATAGTCTTGTCCTAGAGAATACACGGACACAGAAGTAAAGATGAGTGTCCAATTCTTAAAGCATAATTCTCACCTCAATTCAGCTGCTCTGCAGCATGCAACCAAAGAAGTTTTAAATGAGCCTTTTCAAAGCAGCAGTGTTAGTGACTATTCCCAGGTGGACCAGAGGGAAAACCAAACTGTTGCCTTGCCTTTGGTGATAACACAATACTCTTACTCCAATTTACTGCAAGTAATACAAAGAATATACAAAGAAGTAATAATTGTGCAGGCAGCAGGTCTGACCTGCTGAGCACAGCCCAAGGCACAGTGCTCACCTCCAAACACACACCAGCTCCAGCCCTTTTGTTTGCCAGCATCTCACCTCCCACCTCTGTCCCAGATCCTGACTACCCTCCCCTCCTCTGCTACTACTCCCTGCTATGGACAGTCCTAAACAGTCTCCTATCTTTAGCTTGAAGCCACTCTGTTCCCAGTACATCCCAGCACAGATGGAATCTTGTCCTGTTTAAACTCCTTTCTAAGATGCCCCTGCTGTTCCTCCAGCCAAGGGAAGAATTTTTGAGCACTTGTCTTGTTTTGTATGCAAGAAGGGAGCCTGCACCTTGAAGTTCTGGATGGAGGTGGACTTGCCAGCTTCTTTCAGGGTCTGGTTTACCCAGCTGACTATAATGTCATCGTTGGCTTTCTGACCATCACCTAGATCCTCGAGGACATTCAGCGTGTACCTGAGAACCAGAAGAGAGAAGAGTAGGCACAGCACCAGGGCAAAGCCATGCAGCCAGAATGCAACATGAGCCATGGCAGCTTGGTCTTTACATAGTCTCAGCTCTGGGTTTGGGGTTTTTTTTAAACTCCTTTAGCAAAAAGAAAGAACCACCTGAAGCGTGATTTCTGTTAAAGCATTTCGTCTTTCTAGCATTTCATGTCCTTTAATAGGAGCTCACAAAATTGCCTGGGCTCAGAACACTTCTTAAACTGTTTGAACATTGACCATTTGCTCCATAGGGGTAACACATTACCTAAAAGGTATGGATTAACTCAGGAGTTGGCATTCAGACCTCTAATGCCAAATTAGGAGCTACCATGCACCCTTTTTTCAGACATATATTTGCATAATCTTACAATTCTTCAGAACTAGATAAGAAACAGAAAGATTAACTTTATCTGTTATTAAGTTTCTTCTTTCCCCCATTCCAATGCAAAAGAGGGCTATAAAGCAGCCCCAGAATGTTTCCCTCTCAATTTCCAATTAAAAACTAGAACATAAAAGTTCTGTAATGTTCCTGCTCAGGGTTTCTGCATGTGGACCAGACTTGAGCAGGTGAGAAAGAGGTGATCCTTGTCACAGGATGATCACAGGTCCACCAACAGGCTGTCCAGAGGTGTCTGCTCCAGCCTTCTCATGTGCACCTCTATCACAGTTTTTTCTAGGTGTGTCTCAGACACCCCCTGAAGGACAGAGGTTTTACAATCTTTCTGGGTGACCTGTTCCAGGAGCTGCAATGCTCTCATGGGAAAAACTTCCCCAATTCTGTACTCCATTCACAAGTTTCACATGTTTGAGAGGGGTCCTACCTTCTCATCAACTGCCAGACCAAGGCCAGTGTCAGCGTTGGGTTTCCATCATTCAGATCTTGCCCTCCAATGCCAACCAGGGAGAATTTAGCTGGATGCTTTCCCAAGTCAACAGCATAGTTACAGTTTTCTAGCTACACAGAACAAGTTTTTAAACAGAAAAATCACTCACAAACACACTCACTTGACTGGAAGCCTCAAATAGGAATTTTTAGTGTCCACGATTTCTTTTTAAGTCTTTTGACATGTTTACCTTTTTCATATTTGCTCCAAGTTTAGGGTATGGAGGCTTGTTAACCTTATTCCAGTCAACAGGAACTTTTATCTTTTCATATAGTTGTAGTATTACCAGCGCATCTTGGAGATCACTAAAGTGGAAAACATGGATTAAGTCTAATGTTTTGAGATTTGAGTGCACTCTGACTTTGTCACATCATGAATAATTACTATTCTTTACAGGTTGTTGCAATTTCAACAACAACCCTAAAAAGAAAAAAAAAGCTGGGTCTCCCAAGAGCCTAATGTTTACCCGTAGAGGTGATTTACGTGGGGATTCACACCAAGGGAGTTCATCCAGTTGCGGAAGGTCCGTTCCTCACGCGTCTCTCCTACATGACAGAAAACAGGTTCATTGCAAATTCTGTAAGTTCAAAGTTGAGCAGGGAATTCCACCTTACAAGGCAGGGAGCTTTGAGCAGCAGACCTCACCAGTAGGTTTTAAGCCGAGAAAGAGTATTTTTTTCTACTGTAATTTTTTTCAAAGGAAGAGGGTGACCCTGCTATCTAGTCTTGGTTATCATTTTGATTTCCTCAAGCCTCAGAAGAGCATGCCTTTTGCACTTTCTTCAAGAAAAAGGAGCAGAAAGGTCTTTCACATGGGTGTTAGCTCACTGCTGTCACAGTCCCAGCTGTGCCAACAATTTGCGTTCCCATGAACATCTCACTGCATTACTGAGGCTTTCTTGCCCATCACAGGAAATGGCAAAACCAAATTCCCTGGCATGGTGAGTGACGGGCTGCTGTCAGTGTGCCTAGAGGTTCAGGCTCCACAACAGGGTCAGAGGAGCTGAACAGACTGCCAAGTGCCCTTCTCATCTGCCCCAAATGAGTAAACAACCACTGCAGCACTGAAGCCTCTCATCATAGGTGTTACTTCAATGGAGATACCTCTGTAGGGCACAGCCTCCTGTGACACAACTGTTTACTTTAGATAGTTCCCTTCTGCTAATTTTGTGACTGATACGGCCATCACCTTCCAAAAGGGTCCAGTCGATGTCCTGGTTTTCAGGCTTGGTAAGTGCTGGATACTTGTTGAACAGGTTGGCAACAAAGGCCAGGTTCAGTTTGGGGTTGCCACTGACCACATCAGCCGGTGTGACGAACTGCCGGCAGCCAAGCCGATCTGCCTGCTGCAGCATATACTCTGCCCTCCGCAAGTCATCCTTTTCCTGCCAGGGATGCAATGGACAAGAGCTGTCATGGAAGAGACTGCGCTACAAAGCAGATGGGAGGCTCCTGACCACTACCTGGAGCAATGTCACAAGTCCACGTTTGGCATCAGTCGCTAACCGAGCAAAGGGATGAGGCACACACACCAACTCCTGCTGCTGTGCCATTGTTATGGCTTGTCTTGCTATTTTTCTTAGCATGGTGCTTTCCAAGCTCACATGTTGTCAAATTTTCATGCTTTTGGAACTTGGTGGTTCAAAAGAAGTAAATATTCTCCCAAATGGAGCAAGCCCACAAAGGATTTCTCAGTCATCTCTGTTAATTGGAGGGTAGTGACCAGGCTGGCAACAAGCACTCATTGAGCACACAGCTGAGGTATGCACATGGCCACTGACACTGTACATGCTCTAGAAATTAAGATACCGGGTTACTGAGATATCATTGGGCAATGATACGGTACAGGTAGTTCATGATTCTACAGGATGAGGACACGACAGCCTGAATACTTACACTGAAACCCGACATGTTAACATCAATCTGAGGCTCTCCTTCTTTCTGCCCTTTGGGTGCAATTTGATTGAGGAGGTGGAAATAGGCTCTGGAATCCTGAAATGAATGAAAAGGAAAATTGACCTCTCCTGCACAGCAGTGAATACACCGTAACAATTAATTTCAAGGTCATTTTTAGCAAGTCACCATGCATAATTGGCTTATGTACCTTTATTGAATTGCCAAAATCTGTAAGCTTAAAAGAGAGCACAATGGTAGAAGTCCAGGCAGCAGGAAAGGAAACGAAGGGGAAAGGTCAGAAATATTTAAGATGACAATTATGTGGTTTGACTGTTTGAAAGCTGCCTCTGCTGCAAGCTCTGGTGCCACAGCCACCTCTGCAGTGGCTGGGGAAGGCAATGACCCTAGGCTGCTCGTACTCATGGCCCCCACATGCCCCAAGGCAGCCCTAACCTCTAAACAAAGCAGCCATTCCTACTGCTACAGCCATGATGAAAATGGCTCAGTGCAGACAAATTCCAAGCAAAAAGCTGATTATAAGATGTCTGAATGTTTTCTTCTGTGCCTGTGCATTAGCTAAAATAGCTTAGAGGAGAGAGGCCAGAGATGGTAAAACCAGGAGGAGCCAATAGCTGTAGTAAATATTTATCAACTACATGTCCTTTTAGTCCTCAGCACTAAGGAGGACCTCAGCATATCATGACAGCCTAAGCTATGCCAGAGAAGCCAACAGCTATCAGCAAAACTATAAGTAATTTTGAAGTTGGAAATAAGAGTGACCATGCACACACACGTCAGATCTGTGCTCCCCATACACCTCAATTATCTTTTTTTTTTCTATCTCAATCTTTCTCCTCCTTGAAACTGCTGGCCATGTGAATAAGCTCCAGTAAACTGCTGTCCAGATGCCCCACACTGACCTGGAGTCACCATCCTCCCTTTCTCACCAGTGCTCCTCCTCACATCTGCAAAGCAGCTTTAAGAGTCCCCACTCCCATTCTTACTAAACCCAGTGTGAAGAATAAGAGGTCGCTTATTCTTCCTCTCTCCAGCCCATGACATTTTACATTAAACGCCATCACCTGCCAGAGTATGTGGAAGTCTCACTCTCCAGTGAACCATTTTCCCCTGTTATCTCCATCAAAATATGGATTAAGGACATTTGAAAACATATATATATAAGTAATACCAGTTTCATAGTTGATTAAAACACACCTCAGCAGCACTGGAGGAAATACTCAGTTCAACACTGGGCTCATCCTCATGGCAAGAGAGAACAGCACTGCAGGACCTCAAATATAACATGTAAACCCCCCCAGTAAGACCAGTCAGTGTTTTAGGGTCAAGAACGGTCCTGTCTGTGGATGAAAGGTCTCATTTACACAAGCAAACACATCCCTGTCTGGCTCCCAGTCTTTTCCCAGGCACTGCAAATCAGGAGAGCTTTGGTACCTTGATATCTGAACTGAAGTTACTGATTTTGTGCCAGCCTGCGTTTTCCAGGTGGAAGTTGGCCCATCTTAGGAGCAGCTCTTCTGGGGATAGTTTCATAAGGTCCTCCAGATTTTCACCATCACGAAGTAAAGCAGCCAGTGCTACAAGAAAAATGCTTGTGAGGGAAGAGTCAAACCTGCATGTCAGAGCTGCAGCAAGATTTCAGGGGGGTACAATACCAATTACTGATTATGTCAAAATATTCTGGGTATTAGCAGAGTTTTCCTGTGTTGGTTGTTACATAGAGAGGAGTATAAATGATCTAGAAAAATATGTGTAAAAAAGTATTTTCCATTTTTTTGTATAACAAAATTCTCTGGACTTTATGTGCAGTCATTTAAGCTGATGACAGGAAGCTAAATGCAAATGCACTTCTACCTCAATGAAAAATGCTTCCAAGCAGTTTCATAAGCACCATTAAAAAAACCCAGAGGAGCCAAGATAAGCACACTTTCAGCTGGCCAGTGCTTCCCTTGCCATGAATTTTCAATCTAAGCCAAACAATGTCAACACTTCACAATGGGGAAGCTTAAATAAAAGACACTGAAGCCCCTCCATCCATCTGGATGCTCTGATAGCACACGCAGGTATATCAGAGCTCTTCAGATTATTTGACAAGTTTAAATTTTGGAGGCTGTCATGCAGGACCAAGTGAGCACAGGGAGACATCTGCAGCACCAGTCTCTCACCACCAAGGACAAAGCAAGAGCTCAAGCTGCACCACTGACAGTAGCAAGGAGGATTTTAGAACCAAATAGTTGCCACAGAGCTGAAGCTCCACTTTTAAAATTTTTTTTGAGAAAGATAAGCAGTTCTCTATAATCCTAAAAGGGTCCAAGCAGCTTTTGCCACAAGCCAACACCGTTAGGTACCGGCAGCTGGAGCAGCCTAGGGCATCACCAAGCAATTGTGCTCTTTCACTGCCAGGCTCAAGCCAAGCTGCCTCTTGACTTACAGGCTGGTGTTCAGCCAGTTCTCCAAGGCTGATACATATCACCAGGATGGCACAACCCACCTGCATGAACCTGCTGCACAGCTACAAACAGGCTGGAGAACATTCAGTTTGGCACATGTCCTGATGATCCTTCTTCCAGCAGAGGGGAGGGAGGGAAGAGGCAATGGCAGGGTTGGGGCTGACAGCACAAGCAATGCTGTGTTCATACGTTAGAAGTAGTAACTTAGAATTTAATTTACCTTCATTTCTGCTGAGCTCGATGTCAGCGAACAAGCCAATCTTAATGATCTGCCAGAGGAGCCCCAGGACCAGGTGGGGTTTCCCTTCCCTCAAGTCCTCTGCACCAATATTGACAACATGACAGCCGATGGCGGATGCAGAATTCAAGGCCAAGTTCAGGTTCTCCTGCAAACAGCAAAGCCCAGTCAGACACAGTCCAGGGAGATGCTGCTTTCCCTTTCATCCAGCAGCAGCAGAGTGGAGGTTTGCCCCTTGTCCTTGCTCCAACAGCAGTAGCTCAGAGGAAACACTTCCAGCCGCTCTCCACCTGAAGTTTTGAGGGAACTGTAGTGGCAGCAGGCTGAATCAATAAGAACTGAACTAGGCACCAGGGTTTAATTTCATCCTCTGGTATTTAATTTCAGCCTCCAAGTTAGTTGCATCTAGTGGCATCAACAAGAATAAGGCTAGAGAAGTGCTAATTTATACACACACACACAGAGGCATCCTCACAAAACAACCTGCCCTAGTATGACATTTTTCATAGCCAACACCAATAACCACATTGTTTAAAAAAGATGGTACTGTACATTATCACCACAGCAATATCATGTGTGCACAGCATTTCAGCCACTTTACCCATTTTGTCATTAATTCAGCATTTTTGAACCATGGCCACAGAACTGTCAATTATGCATGGTACAAAACTGCATTTACTAATTAAACAGCAGCTATAGAACTTGCTCCTTTCCAACATTCCGCAATAATGCCTTCAGCCACCATGTTGCATTCATTAATTCTATCTTAACATGAATTTCAGAAAATAAAATACAGAAATGCATTATACCTGAATTATGAATGGTGTGAGTTTCTTCTTATTAATTGCTCTTTCATCAATTGTGTCGGGAACAGAAAGATTGATCATTTTGCTGTTAGGGAGAAAAACAATGATATTTGAACAACGTTTAGTATTTAATCCAAACAAAACTCAGTATACAGTGACAATACTCACCACAGCACATTTCCTTTAGCCTGCTTGGTTTTGTGTATTTTTTTTTCATAAAATCAAGGTTGTATAAATCAGAAGTTAATATTTACATTACTGAGAATGTATTTGTAACTAATAGCTAAGCCTGAAACTTTAAACATGTCCCCAGCCACTGCTGATCTCAGCTGCTGGAGCAAAAAGACCCCATGAATTATTCACAGCGCAGTCCCTGAACTAGTGAAGACTCAGTGCTCTGCTGACATCCACTGCACATTCTAGTAAGACAACAAACTTCCTCCTACTGTAAAGGTTTACTACTGCTAGCAAGAAAACCTGCCCCAAAAAAGAACAAACACTTGGAGAGCTCAGCAGGGAGCATATGAGCACAATGAACTTTTAATCAACACAAAATATGGCAAATTTTAACTTTATATGATGAACTACTTCCTACTCAGTTCAGTCTTTGCCTAAAGCCATGAATTACTTGAAACTTGGGAAATAAACTATGTATCACGAACTAAAGTCAAATAAAAGAAATTAAAGACAATAACTAACTCACTTAAACTTACTTTGTGTATTGATACAGAGTTACTTAAGTTCCAGGTTGATCCAGTTCTTCACTATATTAATTCACTTACAATAAAACAAATGAACCTAATCCATAAAATCAACAAAAACCGCATACACAGAAGGTTGCAGGTATTTAGCAGCCTTACTTAGTGCAGTTATTAAAAAGAAGAAGAGGATTCCCAGAAAATCCATTTTTGGGTTAATGCATAGTAAGGTCACTAACATTCCCTCAGAAGATACTGTCTGTGTAAACATCCAAGAGAATGGGCTATTTATCACATGTGACCGCCATCAAGCTAACCAGCACCAGGCTGAGTTTGCACCAGGACAACTCCTGCTCCCACAAAGCACCTTCTGCCTCCTCAGCAAACTCAAGTCTCAAGCCCAAGCAAAAGCACTGGATGAAAATATCAGCTGGCACCAAAGCTGAGGCATCACACAATGGTAATGAAAGCCTGGAAGACTGAGCCTCTTTTTACATGTGCAAAACGTTATGCACACAAAACATTATGCACACACACCAGTCACAAAACCAGACTAGAATAAGATGAAAATTCCCCTAACTACAGTTTTGGAAAGTTATTTTGCTGATTTTTCTTTTATTTTTTTAATTCAGGAGCCATCATGACTTACCATAGCACAATCCCATCTCCCACAGCTTTGAACAGGTCATCTGTATTTGGGTTCATTGGAATAACATGCCTACAGTCAGGATCATTTTCCAGGGCTTTGTTTATCCAGTTTACAAAGGCATATTTCTCTTCCTCTAGGATAACCAATTGTAAATTTAATACAGGTTTTTTTCATAACATAGCAAAGATTTTCCCAAAAGAAGCAGAGTACAATAGCCCAGGGAAATAACAGCCCCACTATCATTACCACATATTTTATTAGTCACACAAAGTTTAAAGGAAGAAGACTCTCACTTACAGCTACCAGAATACTCCTGTTATTTACTTGTTACTCAACAACTTTATTATACTCAAGTGTGACACCAAGGACTTCATTAGCAAGAACAGTTAACAAAGCAAATAAGAACACATTTAACTTATACACTGCTAAATTTGCAGTATATAAATTCTGTCCTGCTGTGAGATCATTCAGCTCTCAGAGAACTAGAGCACAGCACAGGGCATGGTGGTAGAAATGGGCTGGTTTTGGCATAGGACCTCCAAAACTCCAAGAGAAGAGTGGGAAGCAGAGTAGTACCTGAGTAGGAGTGCTGGGTCCCCTCGCTGGAGAGCTCTGAGGTGCCCCCAATGGCACAGATTCCTTCCTTCCTGTTAATGGCTCTTCGGAATGTTTTAGCAATATCACTGCTTTTCACCTCTTGGAAAATCTACAATTTAAAATGCTCTGTTAGACAAAAAAAATTTGTCTTCATAAAACAAAAAAGACCACAGAAGGAGCTATTTCTTCTCAGCTTCAAAGCAAACTTCACAGTAAAATCAACAAATGTAAAGGGCCCAGCAAGGGTGTAGTGGTATTAAATCTGACATGGATAGTGGGCAGAGAGTCATCCCACTTTCTCAAACACACACTGCATGTGCCTATTGAAACAGAAGCATTAGGCATGAAGTACCTTGCATATATTTACCTTTACAAGTAGATTTCAAGAGACCACAAGAAAAAAACATGAAACCTTTGCAGTCTGGGCACAGGTAACATATGCAGCAGTTCCTGCAGGGCCAAACTTGAGAAAGCTGTGGTGCAATTTTAACCTTTCTGCATAAGCCAGGTGCTCGTGGGACCATGACCTTAGTTCACACAGAAGACTTTGTCCACAACCCAAGAAACAATTCTCTTTAAGCATATAACAATCAAATCTGCAATAAAGTGTAACGAGTGCTCCAGGTAAAGATTCTCCCTTCCTCAACAGCAGGCTTGGGCTAACTGGCAAAACAACCTCTTGCTGGCGGGCAGAAGAGATGCTTTAGCACAGGAAGACTGCACATGCCATTTGCACAGGTTGGATGTTACTGTTAGTGGCCCCAAGGCCCAACAGAACTGAGCAGCTCTTAGTAAAAAACACATTCAGTGGTTGGAAAGCCTACTGTAACTCCCTCAAAACTGAACTAAATTAGTTTCAGCAAAGCTGAAAACACAAATGAAATGTATACAGGTTCTCTAAACACTACCCAGAAAAAGAAAATGAAACAGCACTGTAAAGCAGGGCAACAATGTGCTTCCACTAAAAGGAGCGGACACCAGGCTGCAGAGGTGTCACCACAGGGCCAGGCTGCTGGTTGTCACACCTTACCTTCCCTGTCCCTTAAAAACAGGGAAGCTGGCAAGTCAAGATGATGATACAGGGCAGTTAAATCATCTCCTGATGGCACGCAGAGGTTGATCAGGTCAAGCTGACTGAATATTTGAGAGCCCAAAAGTTGGGGGATTTCTGGTTGGTTGGCTTTAACCACAAGGATTTTGATGCAGATCTATTTATTTTAAAATTTCCTGTGTTAACTACTGGTATTGCATTATCTTCTTGAGAATATTGTGCTCTAATGCTGAGGTACCACTAAGTCACTTGGTCCCAACGTAAAGTCAGTTCGTGTCATTCTTTGTACCATAAACTCCAGCAAAAATGCTGTTAGAAAACAGCAAGAGTTCCATTTGTAAAAATCATACAGCTAAGCATTGCTGCTAATGCACACCTCAGCTGTTTTAAGACATTTTGTGTTTACTCAATCATTGGTACCTTTCAAATGAAACAGAAGAGATTTATTTCTTCCTTCCTAGTGCAAAGTTAAAGAGTTATGGACCAGCTCAAACTAACAGCTGAAACATGCACCCAGCATGCAAGTGTTTACAAACCATAAACTCCAACTTACTAGTTGACTCTGAACTCAAAAAGTTCAGAGGGTGTGAAAACAATTAAGGAACAGAGGGTGAAGATAAATTAAGAAACATCAAGAAAACTAATTGACATGAAAACAGCTCCCTCAATGTACTGCACATACTTTCATTACTCCTTCAGCATTTGGTCATCAGAGCACCAAAAGGATGAAGAATGTACATCGAAGCATTATCTCAGAAGTCTTGTGCTTTTGTAAAAACAAATAAATTTTTTAATTCTGACCTATTTCTATCAAAAAAGACTGATCCTCCAACTTTTCCTATCACCTTACTCCTGTTCTTCCCTTTCAAGGCAACACAGATTCGAATTTTCCTAGATCAGCACCTAACACAAATCCAAGTCTGTCCTGAAATGCCCTTCCAAGTCTTTAGCAAATACTTGTAGTCCCATTAAACACAGAAAGGAAATTATACTGATACACAGGGAAAACAAGCATTCATCTGGGTGCCTGGAAAAACTGAATAGCTTCCAGTAAATACTGTAAAAGTATATACTTGGATCCAAGTATATACTTGGATCATCGCAAGTCTTTTTTTCCAGTTGTCACCTCATGTGGAAACAGTATTTTGGCCTCCAACGAAGCTATCATATAGGAAAACCACATGGATTCTTTTTGGTTGGTTGGTTTTTGTTCAAAAACCAACCAATATTTCTCCTCTGTCCAAATCTAAAGGCTGCCAATAACAGCACAAAAGACAGACCATATACAGATACCTGTACAAAGAACTGATTTTTACATGGCTAGTCCTCAGAATGATCAGTTTGTCAAAAGAAAATTAGGATTAGGGTAAGTGGCTGAGAAGTCAGGTTCAACCTCTTCTAGGGCCTTCCTAGGCTTTGTCTAAAAGGGTCCCCCAGGCTGCTGGCAATTCAGAAATAACACTTACATAGACGAATTCTTCAAAACTAATCTTCCCATCTTTATTCTTGTCACCATCAACCATGAGCTTCTGGATGATCTCTCTCACTTTGTACCCAGGGAGAGGCAGGCTGGCCTCCTTGAACAGCTCGTGCAACTCGTAGTCGCAGATGAACCCATTGCTGTTGAGGTCTGAGGAAGAGAAGAGGCAGCAGAAGGTTTTAGAAATGTGCCTGAACCTGACAGAACTGACCCCCAACAGAGGGGCAAAAACATGACCCCCCATGTCCAAGAGCTTTATGGAGAGCAACCTACACACTGGGGACTTGCTGAATCCATGCAGGGCATGGACACACAGCAGGATGGCCACACCAAAAATATCAAGGAGTACGTTGTTCAAAGGACACCCCTAGGTACCAAAGGCACGCAGTAAATACACATAGCACATCCTCAGACAGGGTCCCAATACAAGCCATGGGAACCCTCCAGCTCTGGGCAACAGCAGCTTCAAAGCAGGACTGATCAGATGACTCTGGGCACATGTGACAAGTCTGGTGTTAAAGTTTCACAACAGAACATCTGCATTTTCATAAACAATCTCCAGAATGTCTCTTTTTACATCTAACTACCACTGCCGTTGCACATTAAAAATAGATGGTAATGAAACACAGCACCTCTTATTTTCTGAACTAAGAACACCACGTCAGCTCTGCAGTTGCATCTTTATCATGTTGTCAGTTATGTTCTCCATTTAACACTGACAGTAAATTGCAACCAGATAATTTTACTGCTACCCAAGAATGCTCTGCAAGGACATTTGCTTTCACAGGCTATCACCAAGCCACAGCAGCACCATGTGTTTAGTGAGATATTGTCACCTACTAGACTGAGGAAGAAAACAAGAATCTAGTGTGACACTGGAGCTTTGCACACAACAGATCCCAACCTCTTTGGGGACATCATCACATCTACTGACCACACAGGGTAAATCCAGCAGCCCGAGCCTTTCTTCAGGCAAATGAGATTTTCCCACCACTATAGACAGGCAGGGGTTGGGTGCCTCCTCCCCCAGGCTAACCAGGACGAGCAGAGTGTTGCTCACAGCACAGCTGGCACCCAGGTTTCAGCAGAGTTGGGTCCACAAGAAGACAGAGCATTTGAAGTAGTTGTACAGCCCATATTCACACCTCAAAACATAAGCATGACCCTCCAGTCCCATCTTTGGAGAGGCAGGGATTAAGGGCATGTTGTGCTGTTACTGGCTCAGTAATAGGATGCTGAAGTGCTACAGACAGCCCAGGGAAGTTAGTTTAGTGCCTGAAGAGCTGCACCAGCCCCAGAATCTGGTTTTCTTCAAGGGGGGATCTCACCACAGCCACTGGGGTCAGTATTTATGCTTAAAGGGAGATACTTTCAAGAATAAAAGAAAACAATCAGAATAGCTCTAAGGTCCAGGGTTATTTTTTTAAACCAAATTGTGGAGGTCAATTTACTTTGATGAGGAGTCTGTGGTTTTTAGGTTTTGTTTCACAGCAATGCTCCAGCAAGCAGCACATTTGCACCACCACTCCAGCCGTCCTCATTTTCCATATCCATATGGGAATATGGGATTTTGAAATTGTTTTTATCAGTTAGCAAGAAAGTGAAACTTTGCTCAGTGGCAAATATCTGAAGTAACCAGAGCAAATCTGTACTCCCTCCCACACCCCAGTCTCTTTGTCTCAGACTAAGGCAGAGCATCAATTCCAGTGAATTAAAAAATACATTAAACTATTTTATGAAAATAGTGCTGATGAAATAAAGTGGTTTGCGGCAATGATTAATATTACCAATAAGCTGCTGTCTGGCCCTCAATTTTAGAATTTTATTCCAAAATAATACAAGCTTACAAAGGCAAGCTTTATTAACAGTCTAGCCTGAGATCTCATGACCAAACTATTTCCCCTCTAGATAAGTCACAGCTTACTTCTATTACAGTGTTTTTATTACTGAATCTAATTTTACAATATGCATCTTTTCCCCTCTGTCGCCCTGAGTTTTGCAGTCTTTCTATGTTTTCATTCCTGTAGTAGAATTTCCCAGGCACTTTACTGTAAGCATCAGGCATGTTTACCTACCAATATCTATTACTATCATTCTTTTTGTTAGGCGGAGAATTATGATAGACTTTTGATCTGACCAGTGTCATGGAGAGGTGGTAACCCCATCCTCCAATCCATGGTTGTCTCTAAAAAGATATATAACTGACTAAATAAAGGGCCGGGCCGGTCTTCTTCCTCCTTCTTCCTTCTTCTTGCCCTACCTTGGCCCTTCTTGCTCTCTCTCTTTTGGCCCAGGCCTTATCCTGACAGAACGGTGTCTGCGTGGTCCTTTCTTGTCTGAGTACGACACCCCTCCTTACAGCCAGTGAGGAAAATAAGTCAAGAAGGGGTTTCCTAATCTCCAGGGCCTATGAACCTAAAAGAAAACTTTGTTTTCACCCTCAGCTTACAGCCAACTCCCATTGCTTTTGACTGAACCAACCACAATCCCTCAGCACGCTGCCAAATTAAGCAGGAAAATCCAAAAACATCTGTTCATCACTTCTTCCAATCAATTGACCACCTAAGTTGTACATCTACCCAAATGTTAGAGTAGATGTAAGTAACAGGCAAAGGACAGAGAAAAATAAGACTTCAAAATATATATTGTATCCTTGATAGGATCTGATTTTGATTCAGATTTGGTAAGGGTTCTCCTCTTGACATGTCTAGGTTAAACATTCAGAAGTATTTCTGATTCAGGCTTGCATGTGCTATGTCTGAGCCTATTCAGATGTGAAAGGAATAAAACCTTATATGGTATTTCAGGAGGCAGAAGCCTGTTAGGTGAGACATCAGGAAATCAAACTCCAAAGTCTGCAACTCCAATAAGGAATGAGTGGATAAAAGGATGCTGAAACCTATTTAGAGCTTGGTTCTACATATGAAGCCCTGCAGGGCAAGTATCAGGAATTTACTACAAGCTGGGTCAACATCTGCCCAGCTTGAGGGTTTCATTCACTCCTGCAATCAGCATCTTCCCAGTCCTCCAGGTGTGCCTAGTTCAACAAAGATTTACCTTTGCTCACTAAAAAAAAAAAATTAAAAAAAAAAATAGGAGCTCTGCCACGCGAAGAGCCATCTGAAATGCACACTCACATGGGAGCTCACGAGTCAGGAGCATGGCACAAAGAAAGGTTTTGCCCATCATGAAAGGCTGCATTGGGCTCAGACAAACAGAACAAAAACAAGTATGAAGGACACACCTTAACTCACCCAAAACCTTTGATTCTCAGGACTCGGGGACCTAAGCTCTTGCAACTCTTAACAATATCCCAAACATCCACTTGTAAGAGTTACTCTTCCACAGTATTCTGGGAAAAAAATTAATCACCGATTTAACTTCACAGAGTAAAAGGGCATCTATGTCCCAGACAATTTGGAGTGGGAATTACAAGTAAATCAGGTCTGTTAGTTTAACTGAAAGACCACACACCAAGGAATTGATTTTGCACTGAAGATGCTCTCATTTTAAGTTTTAGCTTCTTGGCAGATTTGAGTGTTAAAGCCTGCTGGTTTTACCATAAAGTGGTGCTGGCCTGTGGTTTTGGCTTGGTAGCAGAGTCAAGTAGTGATTGACTATGTGATGCAAAATGGACCTGTTCTTAACAGTCAAAAAGCCTTACATTACAAATAGGCCTGAGACCCCTATCCCATAGGGCAGCAACTTCCCTTTGTACTGTCTCTGTTCACCTTCTGGCATCAAATATACAAAGAAGCAGCATTTAAAACAAACAAACAAACAAACAAAAAACCCCCACCTCTGCAGTACCAGCCAGTTCCAAAACTATTTCCAGCATCACTGCAGGCCCACCGTATGGCGCCTTGCTGGATGCCCTGCAACAGGCTCAGACTTCAGACAGAAGGTGGTCTAAAATTCCTCTCTAACAAAATCTGAGATGGCATTCAACAGCTGAAGAGGCTGTCAAAATAGAAGCTATCTCAAATTAAATCGTTCAGTGGCCTGCCCAGAATTACTAATGGAAGAAAGCGAAATTGTTTTAACAGACAAGCTACAGCCTGGATGCATTATACTCTGCCTGATGGAAAGGAAACTACAGCATATCTGAAGTTTCCTATTTCTACTGAAAGATGCATGCATGCCAGCATACTAAACCTGGGAAAGGTCACAGCAGCAACACATGGCACCGGCCTCTGCCATATGCAGGTGGTGCAAAGTCGCAACAAATCCCAAAAGCTGCTTCAAGCTCTGGCTCAGCTTCCTCCAGAGGACAAGTACTTAAAATAGCTTAAATAACAGGATGCAAGAGGGGAAAGTAACCCACACATTTCCTTTTAAGGACATATGCTCAGCAGGACACTCTAGAAGGATCACAGATCCCTATTAGCCCTAAGCCAATGTTTCAGAGCATTGTTTTACCACCTTGCAGTGCTGAACAAAATGTTCAGCTGAGTTATGATTCTTGAATATGTCATGTTTCCAGAAAAGATGCTTATCTCTGGTTATCTTAGAAGGAGAGAGAAGGAAGACAAATAAACAGAGCAAGTTTGCAGATTATGTTCTGCCACGCCTCCCCTCAGAAGTGCCACTGTTTGGTCAAGTACACACAAACAGGCACCTGTTCCACAGAACAAATTCAGAGATCCAATGAGATCTAGAGCAACCTGCTCTCCTCCCACTAACCTGTGGGTCACTCAAAGCCTAGACAGTTCCAATGCCCCCCTTAATTACTGTTTTCAGGCATTACAAGGCTTTTTTCCCCCCACTGCTCTTTACCACTTGGATCAATTCCAAGACAAACAACTGCCTGTATGATGGAGGGAGCTGCTTGTCTGTGCTATAGCTGACTTTAGTGAAAACCTTAAACAGCGGTTTCTCACCTGTGGATTGTTTTAATATGCAGTAGGATATCTATGGGACTCATGACTTTTGCTGGCTGTCAGAGAACAGCACACCAGCTGCATGGGAGAGAGGAAATACCTTCAAGTGGCATGGAAGGCAAGTGGTGACAGAGCACATAGTAACACACCTCACTGCCTTCCAGCATCCCCAGATGTCTCAATCCACTCCATCTGCAGACAGAAAAGCTGGTAAAACACACATGTTAAAAGTCCCATCAACCTACACATCCAGAGCAGCAACTTGGTGCATGCTGGAGTTAAAGCAGGTCTCCAGGAAGCCCAACCAGCCGTGCATCGGAGCAGGGCATATCTTGGTGAGCAGAAATCACCCAATGAAATGTTTCCTTCTCCCCACATCTCCTTCTGACATCCTAAAAGTCAACCAGTTGAGTTTTGCTATAACCATGCTTCTCAGCTGCATTCCAAACCTTCCAGATAGCTGGGAGACAAAAAACAGGCTTCATTTTACATAGCAGTCTTAGTCCAACTTCTGTTCACATTCACTAGAGATGCTATTAGAAGTTCACAGTGAAAGACAGTAACCAGTTCTATATCCCAGGGCAAACATGGCTCCTTTAGGCGAGAATAAAAGGGAATGAGAGCATTAAAGACTCTCCTGACAGGTGTGTCCCACATGCTTGCGGGCTCTACCATGCCTAAAGCACACAAAACAAACCACCAGAAAAGAACTATCAGATCCTATCTCATTTGTGGGTATGTCCAGGATAATTTCTCATTAATATCTAAGTTCTGACACTACCTTTATAATTTAAAACAAAACAGGGACCCACCTCCTGAGCGGGTGAGCTGGTTTCCTAAAACAAACCAGGATTTGACTTGCATTTCTCCATGTTTCCGGCACAAAGGCAGCCGGCCAACCTAATCTCAATAACTTCCCCCACACTAATGACAAAAAGCCACCACATTCCAAAGAGGTTAATAATTTTAAATGTATCCAAGGAGAGAACAGGCTGCCTACATCCCAGCCTTATTGAGATCTGCACTCAAGAGGCACATTAGACAGCAAGAAACACTTTGCTTCCTCCCAAGGAACATCTCCCTCTGTGGCAACTCACTTTTACCTGCTACGAAAGTCTTGAGAAGAGTGAGAGAGAAGAGGGAAGTCTTTAAAATGCAACTTGCTTTAAGTTCCAATAGGGGATACTGCTCCATGAGAATCAGCTGTCTCTGAAATTCACATTTCTCTCTGCAGATTGGAAATTCTGAGCAAGTGAGAGTTTTCACAGCCACGTCGCCCTAGAGGGCGGTAACACCCAATACAGGTGAGAGGCAACTATGCTTTTGTATATATAACCAGTGCTCAAGTGATGCCCATGTCCAGCTAGGAAAACGAAATGCCGGCTCTCACCACTTGTGCAACTTGATCCTGGCCAGTGCCAGTCCTGGGTGTGGTTCCCCAGCTGCACACACTGACCTCAGTCCCCACGGCTGTGCTCCAGCTCCCATCCCACCCCTCCCTGATGGTTCTCTGATTCTTCAGTAAGCCGTATCAGGAAGCTAAACCAACAGAATACAGTTTTTTCCATTATGTCAGTGTTTTGCCCATTTCAGCTTCCTGAAGCAGCCTGCCAGAGGCTTCTGCGATGCTAGCACAGGGGGAAAGCTGGGAGGCAGGCAGAACAGCTGGGGCTGTGCAGCCCCTGGAGCACAACAGGCTGAGGGAGGTGAGCAGCGATGGAGCCACCAGAGGGTAATGCAGGTGTGCTCAGCACAAGGCATTGATCATCACCACAAGTTGCTTCATGATGGCCAGGTAAACAAATTCGGTTTTGCATGCAAGCCCCAAAATGCATCTGCACAAACCAAAAATGCAGCACCTACACTGACCATCCACATGGCTCAGCCAATCTGCCAAACCAACACCACCAGAACCAAGCACTGTGCAAGCCCTGAAGTGCTGCCAGGGCCAAAGCAATGCAATACCTGTTTGGATATTTCTTCTGCCATCAGGAAGCAACAAAGCCCACCCTGAAGCAACAGCACAAGGCTGTCTGCCAGTGCTCCCTGATAGCCAGACTGCCCGTGCCCCTGCCTTTGTGCTCCTTGGCCAAAGTGACAAGCCAGAAGCGACAAGGCTGCCAAGGGACTCCTTGGCACAGAGATAATTACGAGAGCAGCAGAATGCCCACAGCCTGCTGGCACTGCTGCTCATCACAGAGGTGGGATAAATCCAATTCAAATGTGCAGCAGACAGGAGCGAGATGCCCTCCTCGTGACTTACCAACTTTAGCAAAAGCCTCCTTGAGTTCCTCCAGCTCATCTTTGGAGATTTGCATGGTGTTGGCCATCTCATGGATTTAGGGAGTACCTAAAGAGAGAAAAAGAACACTGTGTGAAACCAGCCTACATTCAACAACATGCAGTTTCGAACAGCAGCATAGCAACAATCAGTACCAGTGTCACCACAGTTCCCAGAATCATATTTATCTTTCCACTAAGAAAACAGATGTGTCAGAGATGGGAAATACAAGATGGAAATACAAATACGATAATACTCTTTAACAAGTCAAAAAGCCTATTAGCCTTGTCTATTATTTTACGACTATGCTGTTCTGCATGCATTAAGGTACCTGCTGTCAGTGTATTCTGTAGGTCAGAAAAGCTCACATCTTCAGAGATTTTCCACAACTTCAAATAAAATCAGAATCCAGAGTTAAAATATTAATACAAGAGATACTGAAAGCTCTGCACGCCTGTCTGTCCCAAGAGCACACAGCTACTAAACCCAAATAAAAAAGGATTCTGAACAGTACATGAAGAGGGTCTTTTGGCACAAAGTAGTATATCTGGTACTGTTTGCAAAAAAGGAAATAATTTGCTTCTCTGCAAGAAAGCTGTTTGAATCAATACTTGCTTGTTTCCCCAGAGTCAAAAAAACTGCAAGGAACACGCTGTTTGCATGGCCACTGATTCCCTGAATGGCAGGAGCATCGTGAGCAAGCACAGGCATGAGAAACAATGAAATCCCGAGTACACAGAAACTCCACTTGGATCAGATCTGCTTGGTGTTTAAGAAACAGAGAGGGTGAAGCACAGAGTTCCTCCACCCATCTGCCATCATCCTCCTTTCCAACTACTGATTAGGTGCCACCCAGCTTGGACATGAGGTATCACCACAGGGATGGGAGAAAGCCAAACACCTACGCATGTCCCCTTCCCAGACATTTGTGACAGGGCATCAGATGCCCTGGTGGCACTCTTGCCCATGGCTGACACAACCATGAGAAAGCAGTGATTGATGCAGCAATGCTCACAGGGCAAGCCCTGTGCGTGAACAGAAACACAGGCACTGATAAGCACATTCTAACACCACTACTAGCTGTAGCTCAGGGTCTGTAAAAATGGGGATTTAGGCAGTCTCGGTGCAACTTCAAATGAGATTTGGATCCCAAGATTTTCCAGCTCCCACTTTGTTCACTACAAGCCCTGAGGCTGAAAAATAAAAGGTTCCTCCTCTGCCTCTGGGAGCAGACACAGTTGCCTCCTTCTTTGTAAGCAAAAGGATAAGGGGTGGATTGAGGCTTACAGACTGTCAGAAGGCAGGATCCTGAACGGGCTGGCTCTGGCTTGAGGCTCAAGCAACAAGACTCAGTTTAACAAATGCCTGTGCTCTGATTAGCAACCCTCTTTTGTCTGAGGCTCCCAGCTGCCTTCACAAGCACTCATTAACTTAAGAACGAAAGTTTGCCTGTAGCTGTAAATATTCATTTTCTGTAACACTTCACTCAGTCTGGAAAGAATGAAGTTGTTAGAGATGAGAGCAATGGGCAGGTGTGGCGGCCTGGGAAAGCAGCTCAGACAGATGCTCGCAGCAGAGAAAGTCAACAAGAAGTTGCATCACATCATGAAGGAAAGCACTTCAGATCCCACCTCCCAGCATTAGCAGACACAACAAATATTGAACAGTCAGTAAAAGCCACCAACAGCAAAGACAACCAACTTCATCACTGGGCTCAAGTTGAAAAAATAGGGCAGGGAGAGGAATCACAGCAAAGGTGCATCAGACTGACAGAGGTAAAAAAATAAATTTTTATAAAAGTAAGCTTTTATACTGTTTCACAGATTACAAGTTAGGCTAGTTGACCAAGGCAATGCTACCATGCAGGTCCCTGCAAGATACAGGAATGCTGTGTGCAGCACTGACTGTCTTGCTTGACATCCAGTCTGGGATTTATCTCCATTGCTGGAGCAGCCCCTTCCCTTTAGCACTCCCATGGGTGCCTCAGCCGAGCCTCAGTGCCACCAGAACCTGGCTATTTCCAGGGGATAAAGGAGTTGATTAGCAAGAAAATCAGCTCTGGGCAAACCTGTTGCACAGTACAGGAGATGGATTTCACAACTGGCCAAAACACCTGGGGAACACTACCAAGAACAGAGCTAGATTTGGCTATGCAGGCAGGTGGCACGAGCTGCCAGGCAGGAGAGGCTGAGCTACAGACTGAAAACTCAGCCAAAGCTCCTCCGCAAGTTCTGCCTTCTTCCAAATTCTCATTTGCACCATTTTCAAACCATGAGGACTTCCCTTAAAAAGGGATTTCCCAAAGCATCATTATCTAACCACTTAATTGGAATTTAATTTGATGCTTATTATCTCTAAGATCTTTAACACCAAAAGAAGCACCAAAGACCACCATAAGCTGAGAGCTTTTAAAAATGCTGCTCTGTTTAACTTTATCAGGGAAATACCATGCTCTGGATATGCCCTGCAGTTGTTTGTATGGGTCTTGACTTAAAATTTTTCCTTCCAGTCCTTAGACTGTTCAGCTCAGTCCATAAAACAGGTTTCCTTTTCAGTTTTTATAATATCACTTCTTCCTTCTGTTTCTCTGCTTGAGAGGAGGGAGGGAGAATTCAAACCAACAGAGAAAAAGCAGACACCTGACCTTGTCAGGGCTGTCTGGGAAGGGGAAAGGGTGTTATAACAAAACAGTCTATGGAAATGTTAGTGGGCCACAAGGTTACAAGCTCCCAAAGCAATTGTACAGAGCTTTTCTGCAATGAAGGGGTATTACACCGTCATTGGCACACTGAGCTGGGAGGCAGGGAAGCTTTTCTTTTTTTTGTTGAGTGGGGGTTTTTATGTTTGCTTTTAGTAGCTGAGTCTAGGGCATTCAGAATCATGTTTTTCATTCAGTTGCATTTTTAAACAAGAGGCTTTGTCTTGTAGGACATAAAAGGCTCTTTTATCACACTGGCACAGGGATCACTCATCAGCTGCCTCACTCTAAGCCCTGTGGGGACACACCATGCTGCTCACGCTTGACCATGTCATACTCACTCCTGCTGCCAGAAACTCTGCCAGCAGAGACCAGCTCACATTTAAACACCCATTTTAGAGGGACAAAGAGAAAGTAAGAGAAATGTTTTAGTCTGGTGGCTGACAGCGCATCAGTAAATGCACAGATAAACAAAGTGTACAAGGAAGCAATCCCTGCTCCAGATCCCTCATCCTGCCTTCATCCCTCACCCCACAGTAGAAAAGCAAGGGCAGCTCTGTAACACATGGATGCACAAAGGCACCTACCTAGAAGAGCATGGCTGGCAGACAGTGCAGCCTGTTCCTGTCCTCTGAAAACTACCTGTGACACAGATCAGAGCTGCTTTAAGTACATTGCAGGGTTTGGAATATCAACTCCTTCCCTGAGACAGGCTGTATAAAGTTCCTGTGCAAACAAATTTTACAGGTTCTAAACACACTGCAGTCACTGAAGTGGGGTTAGTTTATTTGCAGAACTGCAACAGGGGCGGGTCAAGGAAAGCTGTCCCAGCATGTTTTGACAGCTGTGAGCCACCTGGGGACAGGCCACTGCAGGGGCTGTCACTGGAGGGATGCCTCTGCTGAGGCACTCAGCACTTCCAGCACAAGTGCCAGAGGCTAACCAGGATATCTGGGTGGATTAACTGCTCAGACAGCAACTTAAAAACACTCAAGCACTGAGAAAAATGTTCTCAAGACTCTTCCCCAAAAGGGGAAGCCCTGGAAGCTGCATCCTACACAGAGGATTGGTAGAAAACTGATGAAGGAGGGATATTTGTACGTCTTGAAAGTTGGCAGATTAATTCAAATTTGAAAGCACATGACAACCAAGTATTTCCTAACAGCCACTTGAACATTTCCAACAGAAACAGGGCTGGAATTTGCTGCTGATCCAAATGGAAGAATGTACTTTCTTAGCAGCTCTGTGTTAGTCTGAAAACTGACTGCTTCATCCCTTCCAGGCCTGCCTTACTTTAATATCTCTACAATGACTGATTAACAATATCAACTTGTTTACTCAAACAGGCCAATGCAGAGACACAATAAAGTGTCAACAAAAAGGTATTAATATGTCCTATTTCCACTTGATTTAAAAAAAAAAAATCCAACACAACAAGTAAGCTAGACCTAGTCTGGAGCAGTGACTCACTCTGTGTATTCCCCATTTCCAAGGAACCTGTGGTTTTGCTGCCTTCTCATGACAAAAGCTTCTGGCATCAGAAGGCAAGTCAGTTAGCATTAGCCAATTAAAAATACTCAAACCCCACACATCTGTGACCACTAACCCAGCACGTATCTTTAGGAATAAGCAATGGGACAGCCAGGCAGTCAGTCCCCTCACAACCCACAGCAAGTGCCAGAGCGCTCAGGCTTGGGCACTGATGCAGCTGCCTGGCCAATTTGGAGGAAACCCGGTGATTCAGCTGACATAGGATCCAGCCCCCAGGCTTCCTGTGGCTCACCTAATCCTCCTTTTCCTCCCTGTTTTGCAGGTAGGGCTGGTCCCTGCCAAGAGCTGCATTGGAGAGTGGGGTGGCTGTATGCACTCCCCTCTTCACCCTCCACAGCCCCTTCTGAAAGCAGCCAGCAGCATTGTGACCATCCCAAAAGGGCTCTGCAAGCTCTAGAGATGCCACGACAGTCCAGAGCAGCCACCTTCAGGACAGTGAGGGAAGAGTCACCGACAAGGGACACAAGCATAAGTTTTCTTTGCATCCCTTCCCAGGTGACTGGGAAGCTGCAGAGGATGCTGCAGCGATCTCCTGACACTGCAGGAACCCTCCTCCACAGGCACAGGCCTAGGCTCATGCTGCTTTTGGAAATGTTTGCAGGCAGGAAAGGGCACGGATACACCCACTCCCATCTCCATCATCAGCTCTGATGGTTCCTTTTACAGGTCCAGTTCAAGCAAAGCCTGTGGGGTTTTACAGACAACATTTCCAAACCTGACAGTGACAGGAGGACATGAAAGCTTATGATGCACAGACTTGGTCTGATGAGTCCTCTGAGGTAAATAGTTTCCAATGCTTTGAAGGGAGACAGGAAACTTTAGGGACTGATGGCCTGTAAATGAAAACCTATCATAAAATACATCCTCTCCTGCTCATAATCAGTTTGTGTACTCATCAAATGCTCATCACAGTGTTTTGTTCATCAAATTCCTACAAGACAGCACCCACACCTTGCATGTGGTTATTAGCAAACACCAAGATGATGGAAACACATAAACTTTTAATTGGTAATTACCTTCCAGACAGCCATTGGTCAGAGGCACTGGCTGAAAGCAGACCTTCACCACACTTTGGTGATAAATGTCATCCTGGTAACAGCAGTGATTAGGAGATGTCACGCCATCCAGAGAGGCTGCACCATGGTGGTGTCAAACCCCTTACAATCAGCATGGTGCTGCTGCTGCAGATTCTGAAATCAATTTGGTGTTGCTCTTTGCACAATTGTGGTTCTTGTGCATACAGACACTGTGGTGTTCCTATCTACGCAGGGAACTGTTTCCCCTGCCTCAGGAAGAAAGGTACACACAATGCTTTGAGCAGGTATTGCTTCGTGGTACCAGATTTGGCTGAGTAGCTGAGTCTCTCATCTGTCCATCTCCCCTTCAATGAAGTTTTCCCAGCCCCACACACAATAGGCTCAACTGCAATGAATCTACAGCTCTGCTCTCGAAGTCTGCAATGCTTTAACTACTGAACACCACCGTACTCTAACTCCTGCAAAGCCATTAGCGAAATCCAGCTTTATTTCACTCTTAATCCAGCTTGTCTTAGCCATGCAAAGCACCAAAAAACTCACCTCAACAGGCCAAGGCCAGCTACATAAAATTCAATTTTAATTCTGAGTTATTTTAAACTTGCCTGGCTATTTGAACTGACCACCTTATAACAGCCAATTCTCCAGCTCCCTCAATCTACTGCCTTTACACACAGTATACACTTCAACTGATCCATGCTGGCTGTGTAGCCTACCACCTGCATCACAGGGAAAGGACACAGGCCTGCAGATAGGGATTCCCACTGCACAGTCACCCTTCAGGTCACTTCATCCCAATTCCATATCGAGATTACCTCAAGCTGCTGTTTCTGAAGCACCTCTAAAACAGCAAAAGTCCTATCAGCCGGTTTTGCTTTATATTCTTTCAGACTCCTGAAACTGTCATGCTGGGAGAGGCAAGTTCCCTGCTATGCTTATGTTCACCTGGGAGTGGACTGTGAAACTTTGCTCCAGTTGTTGCACAACTCACCACTGCTGCAGGGGAAAAGTCTGCCAAATCCATCAGGACCAGACACACATGCTGGAGTTAGTCATTGCTCTTAGTTTGCCAGAGGTTCTCTCCGGGTTTGGAGGCATGTCTCAATGGGATATCCACCTCTGGACACGTATGCTCCTCCAGCAAATCCAGGTTAGAAGCTCAATTTCTCCTAGCTAGACCTGCACAGAGTGATGCCAGGTATTTTTCTGAGCAGCACTTGGGTAGATGCCCAGCAGGTATCTGGGCTGCAGAGAGGCAAGGCCACTCAAACAGTATGGGAACAAATGCAGCGAATCAGTATTCCTATGCCTTCTGCTCAGAGTTTAACCACTACCCCAACATCCACTGACAGCCTGAACAACCTGATCCTTCCCCTTCTGCATGCTGGTCAAAGTGTTTTCTCTCCCTTCATGACAGAACCAGATTCACTAGCTTCAATCATCTTAAATCTTTAGTAAAAACAACTGCTGACCCATCAGCCAATTTACATGCCTTTGACAGTCCTGCACAGCCAAGGAAGCTCTTTGGGGTGCGGTCAGGCCTGGATAATGATCAGCATGATCAGAACCCTGATACAGAACTGAGCTGTAGCCAGCACCCAGAGAAAACCCAAAATCAGCATCAAACCTGCTCACAGCATCAAATAGGAATCAGCCCCTTGATAAAAGCCCAGGAGAGCCATGTCTTGCAGGACAGCATCCAGAATACTGAAAGCTGGGGATATGAACAGAAATTCACAGGGATTCAAGTACACAAATCCCTCTGTCTCACAGAGAACAGACAGAGAGTAAGCAGCTGAGGATGCTTGGCCACATGATACCAAATTGCCCAGAGGCTGGAGGGAAGCACAAGTCAGAACACAAATGCTTCGACTCCAACTGCCCATGGAAGGGAAAAAATAAAGCTTCCCCAGTCCTCAATGAAATTTCCCCCAACACATCCCCGTCCTCCAAGCCAGAGATGCCTCTGATGGACATTTAGGGGTGAGACGCAATCCCAGAGCAGAGCGGATGGATGCTTGGTTACTCTCATGTCCCAGTATCTACAAGAAGAAGGCTGAACCAACAGAAACATAAAACTGTTTTGGGACTCAAATGGAAGGGAGAAGCACTAGAAGCTTTCTGCACACCTTACACTCTTTCAAGGCTCCTGTCATGGAAGACCGGAGCCAAGTGGATTGGATGGATGGTCACAGAGGAGACCAACTGCACTCACACATCCCCATCATGCTGCAGGCTCACAGCTATAGCACACAGACCTTGCTCAAAATCTATTACAAATATCTACAGAGTACTTATTATCTACAGGGCACAGTAGAGAACAGATAAAACACTGCTCAAGGCACTAATGAATCAATCCTTAAAAGCCTCTTTGACAAATACTTCTACTAAGTGTTGCATTTTGACACACCTCCACTCTTAGTAGAGCAGCTACTCCAAGGTTAAAAAACATTTGAAATCATAACCCACTAGACTGGTTTAACTAACTTTTGAAATAGTTTGTTCATGTCAGTGGAAACAGAACAGCAATATTCTCATTACCTACCTAGTACAATATGGAACAGGTGATCCTTTCAAAACTTCTCAGAAAAGGAACAGCTCAACACTCATCTGCCTGGAACTTGCAAAAGCAAGTAACATTCAGGGATTATTTAAACTTAAGGGCAAGAAGGTGAAAGAGAAGGGGGCTGAGGTCACATGTCAGCTAATGGACTGAAACTCAGAAGGCTTCATTTAAATTCTTGGCTCAGGCACAGAAAAGTCATGCAAGCCTCTCAGGAAATTTTTACGTTGATAGTAATTCTTATTCTTGCATAATTCCCTAAAAAAACATTAACACTTCCTTCTGCTCATTCTGTACCTTAACCATAAATGCCTTCAAGAAAGGACCTATCTCTTACCATCCATTGCAACAACTCAGCATCCCTCATTTTATGAGGGGACTCAGAGCAATTGTGTGAAAGACAGTGGGCTCCCTGTCAGCATATGCAAGGAGGAATGAGGTTCACAAGGCTGAATCAGTGCAAATTTTCTTCCCCAGAAGAGATTTGGACCTGCTTGCTGAGACCTGCAGGTTACCCTCAACATGCTTTAAGCATATGTCTTTTGATTTCCCAATATTCAGCCCCAAAGGAGCCCAGTTCCTTACAAGGTGAGCTGCAGACCGGAGCCTGCACCCTGGTTCAGGAGCAGCTGGATAAAGCCCTGCAAAGCCTATGCAGCCCAGAATGCTCTCCATCGCCCCAGTACCTCCAGGTCTGCTCTCAGGTAGCACCTCTGGCAGGTAAAGGCCTGATATCCAGTGTGCCACGATAAAGCAAGAAGCATTACTCAGTCTGTTAAACTTCCCTCCCACCCGGGGAGGGGGGGAAATCAACCAGATCCCTAAATTAAATCACAGTACAGTCACTGCTTATTCAACACCAGCAAACAAGCTCCTGCAAGCCAAACACCTGGCATGACAGTGCTGATCTCTGGCAAGCTGGACAATAGGGAGTTTCAGCTAATTAATTTTGGGAGGGTGGGTTCTGTGCAACCTTTTAGAAGGTACAGCTGTGGTCAAGCAGTTTGCAAACTGTTTTATCAGTTGAAGGTAAACAGAACTGTCCAGAAAGAGCACAGCCAAGGCTGAAATTCTAGCTGCCCAGATGATAAACATTAAGAGAAATGTGTCAATTAATGTTTTCTTAAATAAGAAACAAAACACTAGAAACTACAAACCGTACCCTAAGTGTTGTAATTATGTTTCGAAAGTGTCTTAAACCGGAGGAATTTCAGTAACAGATATCTAACTAGAAAAAGCTACTGATAAAAGAAAAACCCTTTTCCATTCTTCCCCTGCCGTCTGTAATCTTGTTTACAAGATTTCTTGGGGAAAAGGGAAAGAAGTCCAGATAATTTGTTTCAGAGCAAGAAAGCAACATTAGACTGCAATAAATCAGTGTCACTGCATAGCTATCCTAGTGGCTTACGAAGTAGGAAAAAACTCCGTAAATTCACCACTTATTTACTGTAGGATAGGTGGTGTAGATCCCATCCTCTCTTAGCAAAATCAGAAACATTAATCTCAAAAATTAATGTGAAATGGCTAGAAGGGAAGGAAAGCTGCTGGCTTTGCCTCCCAGGAGGTTGTAATGACAGTGAAATCACATTTAGTCTAACTGTAGGGTGTTCCCCACACTTCTCTATAATTTAACTTAATATGGGGAGGAGCAATAGGGAGACAAAGGCAGCAGTCACCAGCTCAGGATCAGGCAAGCTCTCTACTTCATGAGTCTTGGATTTTGGATAAGCATTAATAACCTCCGCAAAATGCACTCTAATTAGTAGGTTTCAAGGTTAGGAAAATGCATCCAGCATTCCAGGAGCCGAGCACTAACTTCTTGTTAGGTCCCTTCAAGTTGCTTTGCCTCCTCCTCCTCCTTCCCCCTCCATTTCGCAGCTCAGCCAGTGCCCAATACCCCTAGGACAGATGTTGTGGTTAAAGAGACATAGGCACTGTAAACAGCAGGCAACCTCATCACTACTTCGAATTTCAGGAGGGTGTGAGAGTCCTCCAGCTGTGGAAATCATTCTTTAGAGACAGACGCTTTGCAGAATAAATGCAGGGTAAAATATCTCTTCTCAGCCTTTTGGCTAAGAGCAAGTATATTATCAGTTTAATAAAACATAACTAAGTAAAAACTCAGAGCAATACATTCAGTACAAACAAAATTAGGTCATGAAGAAGCTATACTAGAAGTGTTCTACAGGTTTGCAGACAAGTTAAGTTTTTAGCACAAAAAATTCAGCATTTCAGTTCAATATTTAAAAGTACTGGTATGCAAGTGTTTTAAACTAGTAGCAACTAGTAAAGTATTTAGAGAGGGTCTACACTGACTTCCCACATCAATTATAGCCAGAAACCACAGCAAGCAAGATAAACTCCTGTTAGTTAGGAAACTAAATCCTGTCAGCCTGCAACGCCTCATGCCATTCCAGCTGGAAAGGCAAGGCAGCATTCAGAGGCCAACCTCTCCAGGTGAAAGACCCCAAAAAGTTCAGTAGCCACCACAGCCAGCAGCCTACAGCCATTTCCCAAAAGCACTCAGAGCTCCTCGCACTTTCTGCAAGGCAGAGGTTTAAATATTTAACACTTTAACATGCAATTTTAAGCAGTTTTGCTTTGTAAAAGCTGCAGACTGAGATGGAATAAGACTGTGCCCCAGAGTTCTGGGAAGACACACCCTCAGCCCTCGACTGAAACATTAAACCGTCAGTGATGCACAGTCGGTGGCACGCCTCGCTGCCGCTGTTTGCATGCGTCAAGTGCACTGATAAATTCCAAACTTAGACACATCAAAACCTGAAATTCGTTCTGCCCTCTTTTCCTCTATCTACTACAGCAGTAGGAATCACAAGACATTTTGCAGAGAAAAGCAAAACAAGTCGCTGCAAGACAACCTCTGGCATGTGCCTGCATCTGCACCGCCGGGCAGCACCCACACGCCAGCCCGTCCCGGGACACCCTTCGTCGGCCTTCCTTACCTCTCCTCCTCTCTACTCACAGGGAAGACGAATCGCTCCTTCGCCCGGCCCGAGCGTTGAAGCGTCTCCCACGCCCCCAGCCCGGAGCTGGGCAGCCAGCATTCCTTCCTCCCTCCCTCCCCGCCCAGCGATGGGAGGTCGCTTCCCCAAGAGCCGCAGAGGGAATGCGGTCATGTCGCGAAGAGATGCGCTACAGCGGGGCCAGCACCAGGCGGCCTGAGCATCCCGCGAGCACGGGGCACCCAGAGGGGATTTTCCCCAACAACCAGCTCTTGTTCTTTTATTGTCTGGCAGTTGGGAACAGGAGGCAGTAATATACAGAGCTTTTGGGTAAGCAAACTATTTTTTTTAATTAATAAAAACAAAACACAAACACAAAACAAAACAAAAAAAGCCCCTCTACTGCTCTTTACTCTTTAAAATGAATGCATTTTGCTTTGCTAGTCCTCACTATGTCAAGTCAAACAGCAACACAGAGCTTGTATTTGGCTTTATGTACTTATTTTATCAATGTCTTTGAAACAACCAGAATCTCACAGAACACTAAGGGGTCCAGACCTATTTGGCCTCAGTCTGCACTGAAGGAGGATGCTGCCTGCTATTTCATCTCATAGTTCCTCAAAAATGAAAATTAAAAAAAAATTTAAAATAAAGTGATCTGAATAGAATAAATTAAATACAGAGTTCAGAGCTGGCCCATACTGTAATATATTGCATTACCTCAGCAATTAATCCCTGTCTGCTCTAGATGAAACAGGGATAGACATCTGCTGCCAGCAAGGAAAACACAAGCAACAGAAACATCATGTACTGTGTGCTGCTGATGCAATGCACAGGAGCAGAATCATTCACCAGAAAGGTTAAGTGGGCTTTCCAGACTATAATCAGATATGTCAGAAATTTGTGTTCTTGTTAAGTCCATAATGTTTGTGCATTCCCATAGCTAAAAGGAAAAGATGTCATTTACTAACAAACACAGTATCTGGATTAGTGAAAAATTTGAAGAACTCATGACTGTTCTAAAAATTACGGTCAATATGGTCACTGGGTGGTTTTTTTGTTGTTTCTCTTTAAAAATTACATCAGCCAGGAAAGTGAGTCACTGCCTGGTACCATTTCTTGGGTATCACCTGAAAATTTAGCTTCCAGCTGTGAAGTTTCAAAAGAGGTATAAACACACCCCAAAAAACAAAAAACAACCCCAAACCCACAGCCTGCCAGCTTCCTCAGGATGGTTAACATCATGGAAACCAAAATAGATGGTTTTATGCCCAAAACTGCAGCTGCAACTTAAAAGGAAAGAAGCTAGATTGAAAAAAAACACTTCTGCAGTCCACGGAGACCAAGGCTAAGTGCACATCAGACAGGGTTTAGGGAAGAGTGACTTTGACTCTGCTCTAACTTGAACCAGCAACTGGCTTCAGCATCGCATCAGCCTCTGGGTACAGGAAGCCCAACTGGCTGCTCTGACCAAAACCAGGAACTGCATCCAGCCTGTGAAGTATTGGGGAAAACATGCAACAAAAATGAAGAAACTCATCTCATGAAGTTTAGTGTCTCTGCTTTCTGTCCTACATGTGAGTATAATGCACAGCATAAATTCATCCTGTAAGGGTTAGTGAGGCTTCCGGGCTTGACAGGTCCTGGGGAGAGCATGCCAGAGCCCAGCTCCCAAACTAGGTTGTGACTTTCTATCAGTGGCAGAGCAACTGCACAAGCAATGTCTGCTTTGGAGGAAGGTGCAGGGGGGGTGTGGAAGGGGGAAGAAAAGCCTCCTCTCCTTGTCTCTATCATCTGTGTTGCTGGAACAGCAAAGCAGCACCTGCAGGTGTACAGGTGGCAGATTGGCACTGCAGAGGCAGACGCCTAAACACCACCAGCCCATGGGTCTTCAGACCTCTGCTTACTCACTTTTCTCAGTAAGGGTGAAGCATCCTACAGGGCTACCAGGTATAACCATTCCCTCTGACTGAGAGGGAAATGACATCCTTACCCCCTGTCATCAGGTAGTACAGCTCCTCAGTGGCTCCACCACAAGGAGTTTAATTCACGCACAGTGCACGTGAAATATCCATCTTCCACATTTGCAAAGGATCAGAGATAGCCAGTTTTTCCAGAGCTTTAAGAGCACTCTGCTATCTGAATACTCAAAATCTAGTCCTGGCAGTCCAACCTGCACTTACCGTCAAACATAAAATAGCACCTCGGCAGTGCCGGCACCACTCATCTCCACGTCATGTCCCGAGACTCACCACGCTGGGGTGTGGCAATGGCAGGCAGAAAACGAGTTCCCTGGGCACTCCCAGCCCACTTCCTCAACACGCCTGGTCACACACCACTCCCCACACAATTTCCAAAATAGGAAAAATTAGGAGCCAGTATACCAGTGTATTTTCCTCTTCTTCCTGCTTTAAGAAAGCCTTTTAGGGAAGAAGAAGTTGCCTGAGGTGCTCAGGTGACACATCCACTCCCCTGCATGGAAAACTGTGATGTAGGTTTATGCACAAGGAGAACTTCCAGCACTGGCAGGATTCTTCCAGCACATCACTGTGCAAGGGGACACATCTCCGCAGCTCCAGTTGCCAAGTTTCACTGGGAGGCCACTAATATGTACTTGCTCTTCAGAAGGTACTCGATGGCTGTGGGAGCAGCGGCTGCTTCCTTCCAGGTGACAAGGGAGCAGAGAGGGTAAATTCAGGAGTTGTCTTTCACCACAAACCCTCAAGAACAGACCCTCTGGCAAAGTTCTGGGGAAGGAAGGGAGCTCATCCAGTGTGCTGGACTTTGGCTACAGTGGGCTGTGCAGCTCCACTGCTCTCCCCAGTGAGTCCAGAAGAGAACAATCATCTGCTTCTGGACACCAAGTTTTCCTGCCCACTCCAGAAGTAGTATTTTCCTCACTAATGCCAGGAGATACCATACTCATGTTGGAAGCTGTTTGAGATAACTTATGAAATCCACAGTGATGAACAAGTTCCTGGGCATGCTACATCAGTCCTAGTGATTTTTGGGATGGGTTTTAACTGTGGCACTTCTAGCTCCTGCCTAAAATATCTGTTTGCTAGGATACAGCCAGCTCCACTGTCAACCAGCCATGGGGGTATGTGACAAGCTGGTCCACTTCAGCATCCCCAAGCTAGAGAAACCTCCATGGCCAGAGGGCTGGGCCACAGCAGCCTCGGGAGATCCCAGAGCCAACAGAGCATCAGCAGGCCTTGGCGAGCCATCAGGAGCAGCAAAGGTGGCTCAGTCTCCTACCTCTCTCTGCCTGCTCTAGTGCTGCAAATCAAGTATTTTCAAGAATATCCCCTCTCCTTACAAAAAAAGAAAAAAGGGAAAGAGAGAAAGAAGAGGGAGAGATTCAAAAGAATATCTAACTGAAAGAGAAACCCAGGTAGCTTAAAAAGTCTACTTCACCAGAGAAAAAACACCATGTTCTATGAGCCAGGGCTTTAGACGGCAAAGCTGAGTGGCCAGCCACAACCCCATTTTGGACTGACATCAGTGACCATTTACCACGTGCAAGATGTTCCCCTCCTCCAGTTCTGTCCACATTCTCTTTTAAATGTAACGATTTTAATGAAATTATGAACAGATAGAAGGACTCTCATCTGTGTTTTTTGATACAAATTGAGGGTTTATGCACTTTTTGCTTTCTCCCTCAGTGCCAACCAATGGCAGTGTACATCCCATCAATGTAAACAGCTGTGGAAAGATGTGACAACTGAGGAGCAAGCATTTGACCTTAACTTCTCAGTTTATCAGTCTTTTTAAAGAAAAATCAGGTCCATCTTTGCTAGATTTCCCCCTTAAAAGCTTCCTGAGCTGCTCTGTCAGCAAGCCTGTCATCTGGAAGAAAGCAAGACATTAGTCAGGCTCACGCTTATTTAATAAAAATCTTGCATATGCAGGAGGGACTGAAAGTTGGCCTTTATTTAAAAAACGGCTGCAAACTTGAGTATGATTTTGCAGTGCAAAACAGATCTGAGGACTCGCCTGATTTACCAGTGCTCAGCTTAGCAATTAACCAGCTAATTATTCACAGCTTAGATCAGGGAGCCATGCAGTCACCAAAGAAGTCCACAAGTATGCCCAGAACACCGCACAAAGGATATTTCACATCTTGCTATTTCATAAGGAAATTGGGAGGCTTCAACTGATGTCAGCTCCAGGAAATGAGCCACAGGCAGATGATACCGGAAGCAGGAGGCTTTATATTTAGTACTGAGTCACCCACTTTATTAAATTCAAAAGACAAAAAAGGTGGGTGTGGAGAGGGGATAAGTCGGAAAAAAGTGAACAAGTTACTCTCTTGAGATCACAGGCCATGGGGTGTCTAGGGTTGGATAGGGATTTTTTGTAAAGGAAGAGCGAAATGAGAGACTACCCGAAAAGCCTTTCTGCACGTCCACTGGAAAAGCAGTTGCCAGATGAGCAGCACTTCCCAGGACAGAAGCCAGCACTGAAAACACTGCAGGGGTGTGCAGTGCCTTTGGGACATGCTCCAGCCAGTCCTGCAGGCCTGAGCAGGGCACCACCAGTTCTGAGGCACTTTCCCATCCTTTCTGCTACATCTTTGAGCCAAAGGAGAAGCCACTTGAAGGAACTTGGAGTAGAGGATGTTTTTATGCCAGTTTTGCAGCTCCACCTAACCAATCACAAAGTGCACCTTGCAACAATCACACCCCAAAGAAAACACTTTGGGTCATTACATATCAGATGAAGGCTAATGGCTGTTACTGAAGCATGGGAAGAGGAACTGACCTGACACAGTAAAACTGCACCCAGGTAGGGCTGACATCATCCAAAGGCCATCCTGTCCCTTTCCTTCTCCTCACCATTTCAGTCCCCCCATCCTGGCTGGCTGAGAGGTCAAATGGACATCAGCACAAGGAAGATAAGGCAGTGCAGAGGGCCCACTGGCAGCACTGCACCCCAGTTAGAACCAGCTCAGCCACCCCACAGACCAGGCCACTGAAGAAAGAGTGGCAGGAGGTCTAGTAGGAGGGTCTTGGAGGCACAAACATACTTCTTCATCTTTCATCTCAGCTGCCAGCTCTGTCCATCACCCAAGTCTGTCCTTGACATGACTTGGGCAATCCTCTGCTCTCTTGGAGAACATGCTCTAAGTGACTATCCACCTTGAGTCACTACTCAAGGAAATAGCATTTTACACTAGAACTGCACTATTGCAGAAAACAAGTGACTGTTCACAAAATATTTCTGAACAGGGAAACTGTTCTGATCCATTTTCTGGCAATACTCCGTTTAGACACATCTACAACTGAGAAGTATACAGCATTCATGTGGACTGCATCCTCATGGAATGTATTAATATGGAAAAGCTGCCATTTAATAGGAATGTAGTTCTTTGAACTAAGATCTTTCATCATACACTAAAGAGGGTTTTAAGAAGCACCAAAAAAACAATCTTAATGCAAACAGTTGCACAATGCAAATTACAGGAGTACAGATTTGTTCAGAAGAGGTTCGTATTTTCATACAAGCCTGTCAATATGTCTTTTAACTTTCTGTCAGTGATAAACACTCTGGCGCCTGAGCAGCAGCAACACCTTTGCAAAGTTTTCAGCTACTTGAGCCAGACTTCCCCCCGAGAAGATTCACCTTCTAAATGCTAAAACATAAATACTGCCACCAAAGCCAAGCACTCATTTCGACTTAAAAAAAGTCAACTGAAAACAAGAGCTCTCTAATGCCAAACACCACCAGGGACTTGCCTATAGAAGCACCCTATTAGATTACTAATAAAATTGGTGTAATCTTCAAAATAAGATTACACCAGTAAAAAAGATGTGGTTTGAAAAACAGATCTGTGGACTGTAGGAAGTCCACAATTATGCAGAACCAGAGGTCAGGAACTGCTTAATACCTTCCACCTATACACAAGAAGAGATTACAGCTCTGCAGTCACAGCCTGCTCCGGCCACCAAATGGACATTTGGCTAACTGTTGACCACTGTGCAGACCAGTTTGCTGCACCCACTCCTGGCCAGGTGGGAGGCTGTGGGAGATGGCCACTGTGTGGCTCATCAGTCCCACACAACCCATCTACACCTGCAGGTGAGCTCCCACTATCAGGAAGGTTTCAGGTACTGACCAGCCTGGGCAGCAGCACACACACCCAGCCCAGCCAGGGAGGATCTCCAGCAAGGGGCTGGTATCTCAGCTGGACATCCTGCCAGAGGCACGTGGCTCATCATATTGTGCAAGGGGGCCTACAAGTTCATCTGTGTTGAACTAGTCAAAAATCTCATTTCAAGGGACGTTGAAGCTTTTTCTGGTATTTAGCTCATGCAAGGAAAGCTTGCTGGCTTCCCTCCAACTGCTCTTTTTATCTCAGACCCCAACAGAAAGTCTCCTGTAGGATGGACCAGCTGGACAGGGTAACTCCAGGGGCTCCCACAACTACTGCACTCTTTTCAAATATGTAGAAAGGTGGGGTTGAGCTGGATTGCCACTCACACATACACTGTAAGTTGTCACCCATAGCCTTCAGATCCCTAGAGCGCCATCTTCACCACACAGCTCATTACACTGTTAATTAGTAAGCCATCTCACATTTTCCAGACCATAAAAAACAGCTGCTAGCAGCAGACTGATCTCTGTACTGTAAGCCAGTCTTTGCTTTGACAGATTTCTTATAGTCTCTAGTCCGTTGCTGCTTTTGAGTTTAATGCTATATGAATTAGTATTAAAGAAACACTCATCCTAGAAATTAACAAAACAAAACCAAAAACCAAACATCTACAGATCCTACATAAAGCCAAACAAGGCATGGTATTTGATAGAAGGCATGAAGCAACTTTGGAGTTCAGGCAGAAGAGGTAGATCTAGAACTGGGAGCAAGGACACCACAAGGTTCAACATGGGTTACACCAAAGAGGTCCAAATGCTGAGCAAGAATATCAGCTATGAGTGTTACACGTGGAAGGGCAATGCACTAAAGGAAGTGCAATGCCTTGCTATGTGCCAAGTTGGTATCAAACCAATGCACAGAGCTTTAATTGCTAAAGTGAATCATTGACTGGTACTGGTTGTAAAGGCTCTTGTGTAACAGCAGGTTTCAAGGACTGTACAGGGCAGAACCTTACTCCATTTCATGACTTTCAAAATTCTTTTTATACAGACCTTCAGAACACAGGGAGAAAAGAGACCAACTAAAACAACCTCCTATAACCTAGAAAAAAAGTATATACTACTTAGAGAAGGGGGAGTAAGGGGAGGTAGGAATAAAAGTTGTTGCCATTAGTGAGGGATCTAACTAATGTAGGCTGGGTACTGCCATTACCATCCATACAGCACAGCTACAGTAACTTCCGGGAGCTTCTTAGCTGGACAGAAGCAATGTCAGTTTTTCAAGTTTTCAACAAGAAGTCTGACTATGCTGCCTTTGCTGGAGCATTTGGTTTATATAATACAGTGGCAAGAGCCCAGCTGGAAATTAGATCAACGAGAACATTACAAAGGGGTGGGCGAAAGAAGCGCAGGAGCAGGATTGCAAAGGAACCTCCCATCCATGTCCCCAAGGAAAGCTTAGTCCCAACTTCAGCCAAACAGTGCAGAAAGGAACAGGCTAGAGTTTAGGTCAGACATTAAAGCTGCTTATTCAAAATATTTTCAGTTTTCAGAAGGCCCGGTTTCCCCTCTCTCCTTATGGAAAGATGAATTCCATCTAAGTGAGGATTCAGAAACTTGCTTATTATTACCAGGAGCACTGAGAAACATGAAGGTTTTTGTAAATGTATTTCCATTTGTTCTCTACTGACCTTCAGAATGTTGCAATCTCAGAAACAGTTCTTAAAAGCAAGGGCCAACTTTCCCCCTGAATGCCTGCCCAATACCAATCACAACACAGTAACTTCATATATACCCAGAACACCCTATGTATTTCCTACAATTAAGTCCTCACAATCCATTCTTGGAGGCAAAACATTTTGTGTAAAATTCAGGAAAAAACAATTTAATTGCAATATTGTTTTGGAACTCACTTCCTTTATTTCTGTGACCAGCTGGAGACAAGCACCTTGTTCTGTGCAGGGTCAAGGAAATGTTTAACTACAGGATTTATAGCAGAATATATGTGTGTATATACCACCACAGCACTGCAGCTGCTCAACAGTTATAGCAGAAGGCAAACACTGGTTTAGCCCAAGGAAAACAGGGATGGGCTGGAATATCAGCTTGCTCACTAATATCTTGCTGCAGAGGCTCCAAGGCAGGAGAGCATCCAAGCCTGTCCCTGAACAAGACTCAGCATCCTGGAATCTCAAAACCACAGCCCTGTTCCAAACCTAAACAACACTCCACAGATCCTTCCTGACTGATTAGCAGAAAGGAGCACAACATTGCGATGGCAGCATAAACAAGGACCCAGAATTTGTGATCTTTCAGACCCAGCTGAAGCACTCCTTCACAAAATATGAGTGCCTGTTACAGGGATGGGCAGCTTGAATTCAAGTTTCCACTTGGTTAGCACTGCACTGGACAGACTGAGAACTTAGGTGCTTGCCCAGCAGTTTCATCTGCCAAGAGGGGCTGCACCAAGATCTTCCATGAAAACAGGGACAGAGACTATGAAAACCCATGGGACCTCATCAAGTTCCTGACCCTCCCAGCAGAGCAGAGTCAAAGGCAACAAGTTCAGTCCTGCTGTTTGTGCAAGCAGAGCAAGACACTCTTCTACCTTGTAGTACAGAAGAGAGAGTGGAAGAGGCAGATCAGCAACCCCCCTTCCCTTGTTATTTTGAGCAGAAGTCCTGGTACGCGGGTTTCTGCTGCCAGGGCTGGGACAGTACCACACACACCAGCAACATCACTGAGGCAAAGATCAATACAAACATTAAAAAACCCCAAATCTGATCAAAAAAAGGTACTTTGAGGGAATGAGCACATAGAAAAAAAGGACTTCAGCTATAGTTTTCAGATAACACAACAGGCAAGGAAGAACATTGAAATGGCACACAGGTGACTGTGCAAACTTGTTTCAGGAACACCCCACTGCATATCACCTACCATCTGATCCAAACAGGATACAAGCTTCTATTATCCAAGGTCTTCAACCCGAATTTCAAATATCTTGTGCATTCAGCTCTGAAGAGCCCTAACTGAATCACTAATATATTGGCAAAAAATAAGCCACATAGATATAATGCAGAATCCCATGCCTTCCTATTTGCTTTCTAGTATAGAAATACTTTTCATATGTTGACCTTCAGAAAAAAAAAAACCACACAAGAGAAAACAAAGGGGATTTTTCTAAAGCTTCCTTTCCCACCACCTCAATGAGACAACCACTTCAGTAGCAATCCAAGAGGAGGCCCCCAGAACTCTGCAATCAGTTCCTTTTATTTTCCCCCTAGCAAGACAGTTTCCCCATCATTTGGACACAAGGGAGGAGAAGCAGTTCTAGCACATAAAATTCCAGCAGAAGCTGCACTAACAGGGAATAGGCTAGGGCAGGATTACCTACAGCATCTCTCTGAGCCAGAGCCCCATTCTGCAGCTGGTATGGGAAACACTGATACAAGCCAGCAGCATTTCTGATGTTACTCAGCCTGTCTCATCTATCAGATTATCAGATTTTCTTCTTTATGCTTTTCCCCAAGTTGGTGTTTTGCGGGTTTTTCCTTGTCTTGACCTAACCCTGCAGTGGGCAGCAGTTCACTTTGCCTTGTGTAAGTTCCTGTATTTATACAAACATAATATTAAGAAAAAAAACACATATAAAACAGCCTTGATAGCATTTTTTTCAAGAAAAAGTCAGTTTCCTCTAGCAAAAAAAATGTCGTTAGTAAAGACATAACTGTAGGAGTCAGTTTTTCCACTTTAAGAATTTGAGATATGAGTAAATAGCCCCTTTTTTACTCTGAAAGTAAAAAACATGCAACTGAGTTAGACAAAGGCTGAAAGCTCACCCCTAGGCCTTGGGGGAAATAAAATCATTCTAGTGTCCTTCTACAGACAGTTTCATGACTGTTTACAATGGCTTTATGAGACAATACAATATGCCACATTTTGAAGTTTTTTTACAGTCTACTCTAGAATAGAATTACCAGAAAGAGAACAGGCCAAGGCAGAGTCTACAAAAACTAAAGAGAAGGCAGCATTTTCTCTCATTACAGAGAGACCTTTGATCACCAAGGTCACGTAAACCAGGCCCACAGAGCACGCTAGTCATAAACAGCCATGGAACAGGCACTGGGCAGAGTCTCCCTGCCCTCCTCCCATCACACTCCCCTGCTCATTTACTCCCACTTCTGCCCTAAACAACCAAAAAGGCTGTGGCTAAGCTGGAGGAATTGCCAGGCAGCACTGCCTGCTTCCTGATCCTAGGTCAGCCGCATCCTGCCTTTCCCCACAGAGCGGGCCGAAGCCTGCCAGCAGCATTTCCTACCACCTTGTAAAAGGACTCACTGCCCCACCAAGCATGGCCAAGGACAGCAGAAAACAAATGAAACAACAGAAGAAGTCAACATTTGAGGTTCACGAGGCAGAGAACAGATGCTCAGGGCAAGGAGACACTCAGATCTTCCCTCTGCTATCCCATGGCCAACCACTCAGACTTGCCTGAAAATCTTGGGTTTGAGGCTTGGGCTTTCCAATAGGAAGTGGGGGAATTAGATCATCACACCAGATACCAGTCAGCCTCTTGCCCTCCATGGTTTTTTCGTTTTTTTAAGAAGAGGGAGGAGTGTGCAGCTCAGATCTGGACAGACAGGACTGAGCTGGAGGCTATGGGGCAGGAACAGTCTCCTGGCCACTGAACATCCCTGCAGCACTTGAGCTGAGACATTCTTAACGTGGCAGCCTAATGCACAGGCTGTGGACAAGAGTTTTTAATTTTTTCATGTCCTTCAAGAAGCACAGCTAAAACTTTGATCAATATCTATGGTAACTATGTGGCTGGCAGTCAGATATCTGGCTCTACACCTTTCCAGCAGTGGTCACCTTAGCACTTTTGGATTAATTAGCAGCAAACAGATTTTCTGAGGTATTTTATAGCTGAAGGGCTTCCTGTGGCTGCCAATACCCCAGAAACCAAGACATAGATGTGTTGTGTACAGTTTTCAGCCTGATGAAAAGGAAGACTATTTTTAATCCAAGCCTACATAGGGTGGGGCTCCATCTCCAACCAGGCCAAAAAGCCACTATAATCCACAAGACCAATGCCTGGCAATCTTTGCTTGCAGGCTGATGTCTGTTCTATTTTGGGGATGGGAGGAATTTAGAATAAAAAGATATATAAATTAAAAACAAAGGAGGCTATGAAAAGTGAATAGAGGGAAGGGCCAGACTTATCATGTGTATTTTGGTCTAAAGAACACGGCTCTAAAAGAACACAAATCAGAATTACTCTATTTTCAATTTCCCACAGCAGTTTATAATTTGTAACATGGGCTGAGGAGAGTACAGCCCCAGTACATTTTTTACAGGAGGAAAAGCCAATCCATGGGTCCTTGCACAGCAGTGAGACTCTTGAGAGGACAAGGCGGGAAAACAGTCACCAGCCATGGACATACCACCAGGATCCCATACAAGGTTTCCTATCTCAGACACCAGTACAACATCTGTTGGGACATCTCACTGTTTTGTGCAGTTTCGACTGCAAAAAAGGCAAAGCAGAGGACTGGACAAGAAGGGATGTTTTGTTTATTTAGGGCTTATGGCCAACAGGCAACCAACCCTCTTAAAGCACAGATTTTTTGTACTCTCAGCACCTAAACGAACCCAAAATCACACAGACTTCAGACACAACATACCACTAGGTTTTATTTGCTACACACCCTGTCTTAACTTGGCATTCAAGCCAACTCAACACAGCCATTTACTTTGCCACATTAACCCCAGGTTCCTCGCAGTGCACAGGTCATTTGTCTAAAAGCAGGTACAGATAGCTTCTCTCACTGTCTTCAGGTGTCCCTTTACCACCCATCCATAAACTGTGAAACACTTGCATAGGCATCAGCATCTCTAGAGATCCTTCTTCACCTGGCCAGGGCTGGATCAGTAACCCAACTACAGAAGTCTGCAATTACTTGTCTTGGCAGAATGCAGAAAGGGCAGGACGAAGAGATGGTACCTTGGGATAAGCGGAGGACTGGCAATGATGAACCTCAAGCACTGCTATCACTTTGGTCGCAGACTTCTTTAGAAAAATTAGCCAACATCTCAGCAACACTATGAAGTTTAACCCAAACGTTATAAGCATAGCAGCAAAACTGGATGCTGAACACCTCAACACATGACTATTGACAGCTTCACTTTGCCTTTCCTTGTTCTACACAAATGACCTCATCAACTACCTGCTCTCTCACTTCCTTCACTAAGGACAGTATGTGATGAGGAAACAGTGAATGAGACAGTAAAGTCTATAGTCAGCTTTAAAAAGAAAAAACAAAAGAAGCTTACTTAAAACATCAGTAATTAGGCCTCCTGCAGAGACACTATACTTTATCTTCTCTTGAAGATCACAGCAATAGTCTCTCTTCCCAGCTATTCAGTGGGGACTCCCAGCAGCGTCTGTGAGCTTTCACTCTTTCTACAGAAACAAAAAACCTACTGGAGAGGCCCGAAAAAACAGCTGTAAGCATTTCAGAGAAGGAAATGAGACAAGGAGACTTGGTAGAAGCATATGGCCCATATGGACTGACATAAGCAATCGGCAGCAGTCCTAATCAGAGCTTCCCATTTCAGACAGTTATCCTGCTCCCCACATCCTCAGATGCATGTCAAATCAGTAATTATTTTATTACTTCCATACTAACTCCCAAATGTTAGTAGTGGACAGGCCACCGTAGCCCATCAGGACAGCCTGGAGGTTGCAGGAGGAGTCAATCTGCCCCCAGGAACGTGCACATTGCCCAGCAGCACAGGATGTTGGAGAGTGTAGACCAGTCAGCACAGGGGGACACTAGGAAGGGGACCTAAAGCAAGCAGCCCACCTGCCAAAGATGCTGCATTTCATGAGCAGTGGTCACCCTCATGGCTCAGCTGCTGAAAGGTACAGATAAACTAACAGGAATCAGCTGGCAAAACAAACAAAAGGGAAAGAAGGACTTTGGATAGCTCCATCTCTGCTGATAGCAACTCTCCTGGGGGCACAAAAACTCTCTTTTCATCATCATGCCACTCACAAACCCACTGCAAAACTAGCTTTAAGTAGCCCAGGCATGAACCCACAAACCCAGACAGGAAACCCTAACTGTTAGAGGACCACACGTGATATAATTCTTCCAAGCAGGCCAGACAGGACTTGCTTATCATTCTTGGTATTTTTAATCTAATACCAAAAAAAGCCAACAGATTATAGATTCCCAGGAGACCAGTAACTGAGTGGACTGGCTGGCTACTACAGCTCAGCACCCTGCCCAGGGAGGTCCACACCCCTGATGGGAACATTACTGCTGGAAGAAGGTAGAAGAGCCAAGCAAACAGTCCTGCTGACAGGGCAGCTGCTGGTCAGCACTGATGTCAATCATGGTCAGCACTGATGTCAGATGTGCCCACCACATCTGACATCAGATGCTGATGGAGCAGCTAGGGAAGAGCTCTATCACCTCCAATGCCACCACCTCCAGATCAAACACTAGCACTGGTGGCACTAGCAAGAGTGCAGCTGTGCATGTCTTCTCCTCCCATCCCACTCTCCAGCCCTATTAGGTGGGGACTTCTGTCTTCAACTCCATCAATTCACTACATTTGCTTGCTCAGCTGGTACAGGTTGGTCTTTACATGGCTGGCAGATGACACAGGAACACACCAAATACCTGAAACCTCAAACGCAGCACCGGCTGCCCAGATTGGGCTCTGCAGCCACAAGCACACAAGTCCCATCTTTTGGCGGTAATCAAATCATGTCTTCAATCAACAGTTAAAAGAGTGGGCCTCCATCAACCTCCCCAGGCAGCATGTCCCCAGTGTCACAGCACACCCACCCCAAGTGTGCCAGTGCCATTTGCCAGTGGAGATGGGGTGGGCTGGGGGCTGCAGCACAACAAGATGAGGAAGGAGGACTCCTGACAGCCAGGATCCCCTGTCCCCATGCTGGTGGCACAATGTGACAATGCCACCCAGGGAAAGCAGAGGAAATCTACACCTTCAACCTTCATTTGGGAAGTATCTGCACAAACCAGAAGACTTTTCACAGAGCATTCTGCAGTGTTCCGAGTGAATCTCACAACACATGGAAAGGTGTTACTCAAGTCTCCACTTCAGAGAAACCTGACCTAGAAACAGGAAAGACATCCAGGGCAGGAAACACTAGCAAGGACAGGACAGGCTTGACCCATCACCTACAACTTTAGCATTGAAGAGCACAAAGTAGGCAGCTACTAAGACTGAAGCTGAACTAATGCTGCTGTGTCTAAACACCACCCACCTCATACCTACTCCCTACATAGACCACACTGAACATACCTATTTTTAATTCAGTAAATCCAAGAGAGACAGCACACCCATAGGAACACCCAAACCCCTGTGTACAGAGCAGGGGACACAACAGTAGTTCATTCATGACCAGCAGTCACAGAGCTGAAAGTGATTACAGCAGCCCAGTTACTGTCAGCTAAGCTGCTGCTGCTGCTCAGAGGACCTCCAGGATGCCCACTGAGCACCATTTCTCCCAGCCACAGCACTCAGGGCCCAGATGTTGGACCATCACCCAACTACCTTCAGTTTTCACACTTCCTACCTACTTATCCACCAGTAGCAAGAGCAGCAGGTACCTCTGGGCTGGAAAACGGCTTTAATGGCACAAGCAGGGACAGCTGATTCTGCATAACAATCTGAGTAACTCTCTGGGATGGTCAGAGGGGAAACGGTCCTTTCAAGCCCTCCCCTACCAGCAGTGCTGCAGGCAAAGCTCTGCCAAGACTCTACCCACCACAAACATAACCACTGCTGCTTGTGCAATAATCCAATTCCCAGAGTGCCAGCAGGAATGTATGTGCAAAGATGCCAACAGATGCCTATCAAAGGGCTTGGGGACCAGGGATACGTGATGATGTGACATTTGTTACAGTAACCCAACAAATACCGGTTTAATTCAACCTTGCATCACCGTCTTTAAAAGAGTTGGTCTCAGTTTTTCAACATGCTTGAAAAGATATTCAGGAATGTTTTGCTTTGCATATGCATTAAGGCTATTTGGTAAACTTCTAAAATTCAGTATCCGCCTTTCACACATCTGCTGGCAGGAGTTTCTGTATTCATCTTTGGCTTTTTTGATAAAATTTGCAACTCTAATTACTTTCACGAGCTCAATGTCCAAAAAGATACACAGATTACTAAATGCACACTAGTACTTCAAAAAGTGATGAGCATGCAAAGGCCAGTAATTGGTTGATAAATATTAACATATCACATTGTGGCTATTCCCAATTTGACAAGAAACTTAAAGTTAAAAATTAATATCTGTTATTGCACCAGGCAGGTTGATAGCTTGTCAGTCACATGTTTAAACATCTGGCCTGGAGAGATGAGAATCTGCTTTTTTAATGCAGAATTACTGCTCTAATATATGTGGAGGCAAAGTATTATTCAAAGCCTGAACAAAGCATCAACTTAAACCATGTTTCTTTTGCTGCTTAGTGATACTTGGTGGTACACAAATAAAAACCAAGTAGCAGCTGCATAAATGTCACCAGTCCAACCCTCTGCAAACCGCACAGCAACACTGAAGCAGCCGGCATCTCCCTCCTTCCTTCCCCACCTTTGCTTTCCACTCTATTTGTGATCAGAAGAACCACCATATCCCTGCACAGGGTTAAACTGCCTCCCAACGTGGCAGGTCAAGAGCTGCCCTTGTGAACACCATTAGAGAGCTGGGACTGTGCTTTGTAGGGCACTGATGGATCTGTACAAAATCTGTGCTGGAATAATGCAAGCAGGCTTGATGCTGCTTTTCCATCACCTCCTCTGCCACAGGCAATTCACAAGCAGAAAAATCAAACTAACAGGCCTGTATCTAAAGAGGGACAAATGTCCCCAGAGAATTCCAATCCACATCTCTCAGCATTTTATGAAGCAAAGAGATGCAAAACACTGTAACTTAAAAAACAAACAAACCCCCACCACAAACAAGAAATACCTCATACTTATATAAAACAGAACTTACTTGGTCTTTGGTTCTGCTGAAAACACAGCCCTTTTGTGTTTCACCACCTATTATTTAATGCTGTGTAAAATGGATTAGCAAGAACATTATCTGTGTGTTGGGACACGTCACCAAATAAACTACCAGCACCAAGACAACTTCAGGTGTGAAATGAACCACTGATCACATCATCTACTTAGATAAGAAAGTGCATTACAGTATCTATGATGGGCACACCCTCCCTAAACTCACTGCCAATCATGTAAAAGAAAAGTATTTATCTTCTCCCAATGCACTGTGCTATACGTTGTCATAAATGCAACTATCATACTGAAGCTCCAAGTAGAGCACTTGCAGTTTAACTACACAAAAGTGCAGATAAAGCCATTCCCAAGGCACACAGATCACTTTGATTACCAGCAGCTGCTTAAGCACAACGATTGAATTAACTGTCCCTAAGATCCCTTCCAATCAATCCCTGAGCAGCAAGCACTCTCCTTTGCTTCCCTCAAATCAGAACTGTTGTCTTTTCTGCTTCTCCAAAGCTATTTAAGTCACTGCACTAGAAAGCCAAGTTAACACAGGAAAGAGTTACTAGAAGATCCCGCATGAGTGGATTCAGGACAAACTCATTTAACAAGGCTGCAATTCCTTCACTCACCATCTTAATCTCACAACAACTGAAACCCGGAGCAGAGAAGTCAGTAAGGGAACCTCAGGGGAAGGGCTTCCTCTGCATTTTTCCAAATACCTAATGAAGTCATCAGTCCCCAGAGCCCCGTCCGCTGGAAAGCTCATCTAGCCAAAACTGGTAAATAGGTTTCTGGAGTTTGGGGCATTCTTAATCTGGGGACATGTTTGCGTATTTTATGGGAGGGGAAACTTCATCAGATTAAGTCTGATAAGAGAACAAAGACCCTGATTAAACACAATTCTTTGTATCTAGCACTGAATGACTGAGTTTAATAATCACATTATGATCTCTTAACTCAGACAAAGAATGAGTAATTCATCTTTCACAAGCAAAAAATTCCTTCAAAGGAGCTTGGTTACAACCAAGCAACATCCTCAAATTGTCAAACCGTTGGCAAGATTAACAGGCTGTGATAACAGCAGTGTTTGGAAAAGGTTTCACTTAGCAAATTATTTTATTACTTTTTTAAAAAGAGTTATTTAGATGCAAACAAACAGATCTGGAATTTAAAGTCTCTGCTTGCATACACCCCACATAAGGCCATCAAACACCCCCCCCACCCAGGGCAAAAATCAGATGCAGAATATTGCACCCAGGGGACTTGCCTTGTGTCCACTAATCCCCCTGAATCACTGCTCTCCACTTACAAACCACCAGCAGCTCCTCTTTGCACAAGATTTCTTTTCAAAACAGATTGGATTTCTATACATCATTATGCACAGCACTAGCACATGCTGATCTCAGTAACTATTCCTTCTTTATATCCAGGTTCCAGCTGTTGTCTTTAAAGTTACTCTGAGCAAGTCTTCCAGCATTAAGGAGTTTTGCTTCTCAGGTTACCAGGCTCACTGGAGAAGTCACAAGTGTTACTGGTTGAACAATGGCTCCAAGTTCTCATGCAAAAGCAATTTACTTGAGATATCTATTATCTTTTACAGTCGCTTCTACAGACTGACCAAAACCAGGAAGCCCAGCTCTCACATTCCACTAGAATTGTGTAACAGCAATAACAACCTCAAAGGCTGATTCAATGGCATTTGCTCATATCTACACGAGGAGCTCTCCTGAAAAGAAATCAGTGAGTCCAAGTGATGCCCTGCTTGAAGGTATGGATGCTCTTACAGAGCAGGCACATGCAGCCTGTCCCAAGGAAGCATTACCTGGAGGTCAGTTCCCATCCACATGTTTCACCACTATTTCTACTTAGATAAAAACTTACAACTGGAGCACAGTCATGCCTGCAGAGTTGTTACCTCTGTGAGCACTGGGACTTGATGTTATCCATTAGAATACTTCCAGCCAGCATCAGGGTGCCCCAGCAAAGGAAAGTCTGAAGCTTTAAGTCCTGAAAAATTGCCTGCTCTTCTCTTTCCCTTCCCAGGCTCCCAACAAGAAGCCATTGTTAAGGGGAGTAGGGTGACACTTCCTCTCCCAGTCCAAATTAGAGCTGTATAAAAATAAACCCACACAGCTGTCCCACGAATTCACTTTATTTCACCCCGCTTAAATTAGATGAGAAGTCGCTCCCATTTCCTCACACTCTCTGCTTTGGGCATACTATCCTGCACAAAAGATAAAAGTGAAATGCAAACCGAACCCCTTTTCAGTGCCGCTCTGCGGGAACCCACAGCGGGAAAGCAGCACCTCCCCGCCCCTCGGCCGGGTTCTGCTTCTACCAACTCGCACAAAGCCCTAAATCAGCCGCAGCCGGGGCTCCATCCTAGCGCTGAGCCCCAGCAGCGGCCGCGGGCAGCGCATCCCCTGCGCCAGGCCCGCCCCAGCTCAGCCCGGGGGTGAAGCTTTCCAGGGGGATGAATCAGAGAAGTGCCTTTTCATCGCCACGAGGAGCTGGGAACGGCGGCAGGAGCGCGCCCGGTGGCCAAGTCCCCCGCGTCTTGCCGGGCACCGACGCGCGCCGGGCTCCGCGCCCACCCCGCCGCCCCACTGCCCCGGGATCCACCGGGAGCACGCCTGGTCGGCAACGAAGCCGGGTGGCAGCGAGGGCCGGG
>VZRQ01002113.1:150990-194600 GCA_013397975.1 Machaerirhynchus nigripectus
GCCTGCGCTCTGTGCTCCCCGGCCCCGCCGCCCCGGCCCCATTGGGCCGCCCGCCCGCACATCACGGTGCCCCGCGCTGCGAGTGGGCGGCCGCGGAGTCACTCAGGACAGGGCAGAGCCGAGGCTCCAGCCAGGGCACGCCCTATCCTCGTCCCTGCCGCCCTCGGGCTGCTCTGCCGTGCTTCCCCCCCACCGTTCCCTGCCTGCATCCCTCTTGTCTACTTGCAATCATCCCCATGCCCTGCTTGTATCCCTAGTCCCGCGCAGGCCTCACTCCTACCCGGCAAGCATCCCTCATTCTCCTGTGTGCAACTCTCCTCCAACCAGGCATCCTTTCTTCTCTACGTCTCTTCTTTTGTGCTCGCGTCCCTCCTTCCGTGCAAGACTGTGTCCTGTGTCCCCTGCACAGGCAGCCCTGGCTGCCTCAGCTCTGTCATGCAGACAGAGGAGCTCTGGACTTCCCTTGCAAATTCCCCTTGTCTCCCCAGGAACAACCCTGCGGGGTGATGCTGAGGATGTCCAGGGAAAGCTGGCGCTGGTGGGCACATTGGACACAGAGCCGAGCCAGGGGCTGACTCAGGGCCTGCCTCCCACAAAGAGTAATTGGAGTGCAGGTGCCTATCCCTTGCACCCTGTCATTCTGTTCTCCTGGACAGTGAGCATTGCCATGGCCTTTCCCCATGCAGCTTCCAGCTGTCCAATTTGGGATAGGTGGCCTCATAACTGTCCTAATTTCCACATTTGCTACACAGATGTTCACACTGAAAATTGCTACAAGGGTTCAGGAAATCAAAGGCCTTAGGGACGCTTTTGCATAAAAGTGGTGGAGAATAGAAGTTAATCCAAAATAGGCCTTGAATGGAGAAAGAAAAAGCAAACACCTGCTGTGGGAAGAAGGAGGTGAACAGAGAGAAGGAGATGGGGCCAGAGCTGCACTTCAGACCTGGGCCGGAAAAGGAGGAAGTTGTTTCCCCAAATGGGAAACTTCACACTCTTGGCCAGAGCTGGCATGTCCACCAGGACAAGGAAAAAACATGGGTTCTGATATTAATATCTTCATCTAGTTTTAGGGGAAAAACAAATATGCATACAGCCACAAAAAACCCTTTCCAGGCCAGAAAGATGAGACATTCCCATGCCTGGAGGCGAGAATAGCACAAAGTAATAAATTGATACAACAACCGGGAAATCTAGTGGAAGGTGTTAGCTCTTGTATAATGTAAAAGCACATCTCATTTTTTGCTGTTTAACTATTTTCCACCCCTGTCAGAAAAATTAAACTTGCCAAAAGGTGACAGTTACCTAACAGACTATTAATAGATAAGGTGCACACCAACATTAGATATCATTCTTTCTGTTCTCTTTCAAACTTAAAGAAATGTGGGGCATATTTAACTAGAACTGCCCGGCGAAATCCATTGCAATGAGTACTTAGTTCTCTGTGTTGGCAATGTTACAGGTGCACATTTCTGGATCTGAATTGCATAGTCCTATGTTATGAATTTTTATATTAATTATTTACAGAAAAGCTGTCAGTCTGATCATTGTAACATAAAGTAAAACACATTTTGTTGTCAAAACTGCCAGGAAAATTAATTTTGTAGTGTTTTTCCAAAGCTACAAAATGACACAGTCTCATAAAGTTGTCCCACATGATGCAAGCGACATGGCTCACAGCGGGAGTTTCCTCATCACATTAGCAGCAGCCTCCTGAGAGAATCAGACTCTCTTCCCATCATACTTTTATTATTTTTATACAGTTGGATTTCTCATTGGATATCAGAAACTCTTACATATTCATCAGTTTATTAGTCTGGCTCTTGGAGATAGGAGAGGTAATTTTAGACTGATTTTAAAAATTAGTTCAATTTTACGCTCTGGGATGGTAGTCCTGTGTTTAGATTAGACCAGTACTTCACACTGGATTACAAACACAAGAGAGCTGGGAATATTTCTGATTCTGGATTTTAGCAAAAAAAAATTATACTTTGGATTACTTCTTGTCCCCTTCTGCTAACATGCCAACATAAAAGAACGGGAGATGTGAAATCATCTTTGTGAACCTTGACTATTCATAAAATGTAGATTGCATGTTTCCATGCCCTGCTTTTGTCCAAACCAGTAGTATGAAACAGGCAACTCTTTGTTCTCCAAATGAGGCAGCAAAGTATTAAACATATTGAACATTTACCAGTTCCCTCTTTATTAGGATTTCCCCATGTCTTCCTGCACAAAGAAAGTTGAGCTATAGTAGACACATCCATTCATTCAGCTACAACTACTGCTTAATACCCTGTGATATAGTCATCAAACTCAGTTTAAGATTTTTAGTATGTACTCAATGTAGTTACCATATTCTGAGTAAGATGTCAAAATGTGGACTTTCACTTACACATAACTAGTGAACACCTTCTTTGCAAAAACACACGTACTTGGGTGATTATTTATGGTTAAGAACACTCTAACACAGATATTGGTTTCCCTTTCTCAGGGAAGCTCATCAATTATTGCTATGTGAAAGAGTGGACAGACTTTTTCAAGATCACATGACAGCAGGCAGTTGGATTCTTATTTTACTGCATCCACAGGTGATGTAACCAGGAAATGAAAGGTGAAATTTTGGCAAAGGTCACAGGGGAACACCAATACTCTGATAAAAAGTCCCATGGAGATTTTAAACAGAGACTGAAGCACAGGGTAGATCAGTGTTTGCCAATTCATGAAATATATTTGGGACATTTTTAAAGCCCTTTCAAAAAGATTGCTATTTGGAAAATGACAAAGAGTACTGTTTGCACAGAGGGACTTTCCACACAATGCCATGAGAACAGAGAGCTTAGGGCCAGACAGGAGACAGGTATTTCCAACCTGACTTACAAAATGTCTAGTGTTATTTAGTACAATTTTTAAATGAAGTCATAGTGAAATATTCTTGTAGAAAATATGCAGAGGATTCTGACTTCACAAACTACTAGCACATAGGAACTTAGGAGGAAGGAAATAGGCCATGCTTTTTGAAGACTTGTTTAAACAGTGCTTCATTAATTCTCTTCTTCAGAAGAGTACAGTGATTTTAACAGGTGTTAAAAAATGCCCTGGCTGTAAAGCCACAATGGAAGGAGATTGCCTGTTGGATTTTTTTAATTTGTAAGGATATGGATTTCTATAAATGCAGTTTATTGCCATTATAATCACCAGGCAGATGGAGAATTGGCCCTGCATCCAGTATGACTTTGCTACTGATTCCAGTGGAAGCTGGATGGGCCCTTAACAGACTTTGCCACTGCCGGGTTAATGTTACTGTGACTCCGTGCCTAGGGAAGTAAAATAAATTTTTACTATCTCTGTTGAAATGTAAGCTTCTTATCTGGCAGCTTAGTGATACTTCTCCTGTACTGCTTTTCCATTGTATAAAAGTTAAACCATTGCTCTCAGCTAGGTTATTGAACAATGCTGATATCCCATGCTAAAATAGCTGCCCTAAGATAAAAATCATCACAGACTGTAAGTGAGGGGTGGTTACAATCAGGAAGAAGGAAAGGAAGCCTGACAGGGCAATTAAAAACTTGTGTGTCTGAGCATAGTGTGCCAAGGAGAGAGAGAAACTGCAAAACACACTGTAGGAGTTCATATGGGTTCAGAAGAGGCCTTTAAGGAGTTGGTGTGAAATTCTTCCATTAGAATTAAAGCATCTGTTCTCAACTAGACTTTTCTTTTGTTTTCTGCAAATACTTACCCACAACATTAACAGAACCTAAGAACTAGGATATTAATGTCAAAAATACTTGTCATCAATCAAAGAGAACAACTGAGTGGTACTGTGAATAGATTCATAATCTGGAACTATTTTTTCCATTGCAAGAAAGCAGCTGGGAATCTGCATCATATTTTGAACTACAGAAAATTGAATTTACCTCCCACTAGAAACATTTAATCAAATAATTCTGGGCTCTTCTTTACTTAAAAACAACTTTTGGGAGATAAGTATCAGTAAGTTTATTCATCAAGTTTGTCCAGTGCAGGGAATCCACATTCAAAGTCTACAGAAGTCTCTGAGACTCCCTATCATGAGTGCAGATTACCCACCAAAGTTAACAGTGTGCCAGTTTGTGGGCAGGTTGCCTTCCCTCTCGCTGTCCTGGCTGCCAGATAATACATCACCTCGTAGGACTCTAGACTGTGTTGTGAAACCACCAGTGCCTCCTATTTCATCTGCTCTTGCTTTGGTGAAGGGGTTGCCCAGGGTCTCATATTGTTTCTATCCTGCAGTGTATGTTTTATTTGTTTTAAATTGTGTTCTTTCTTGTCAAGGAGAGTTTTTCAGGGATCACCCATGCAGCATTAGGAGAGCTCTTCGGTTCTAACTCATCAGTGGCAAGCCAGAGTCACACATATGATGCCTTTGTACAGGCCCTAACTACAGGTTTTTTACAGGTTGAGCTTATAGAGGACTCACTGACCTTCAAAGCACACAGGAGAGTGGGTGAGATTTTATTTGCAGTTCATATCAACAGGGTGAACTTCCCTCCTTCACCATTCTGGACCAAAAACCAAAAAAAGCATGACAATGAAAAAGTGGTTTTGTCTCTTCTCTTTACTTACCAACCCATCAAGACCAGATCCCAAAAAGCTACTGAATCTACATTTCCTTTCTCCTAGCTAAGGTACAAGCAACTGCTTACAAAGAAAATCATGTTTCCAGAGAACATGAGATGCAGAAGGTCAGACACAGTAGTTTGGGGCAGAAGAACCAAGCAGAGTTAGCTGCAAACTGTGGAAAATACAGTCTCTGCCATGTAGCTGACAGTCATTCATTTTTTATCTTGGGTGACACTCTGGCGTGCAGTAACCTGGTTATTACCAGAACCTGATGTGCTGCATGCAGCTTCTTATTATTAAATTAGTTTAGTTGAGGTGTTAGGGCATGGGTTGGACTCGATAATCTTGAAGGTCTCTTCCAATCTAGTGATTCTGTGATTCTGTGAAATCCTGGCAATGTGCTCGGAGATGGACAACATTACCCTGGAATTAAGTTTTTAGGAGGGGTTTGAAGGGGGAAAAGCCTGGTGGTTTGGCAAGATAGGAGTGGGTCAATACTTCATGCAGTTGGTTATGCAGTGGGGCAAGACTGGAGTCAGGAAGAAAAATAGCTGCTTATACAGGCAATTCTGCATGGTATTGAGAGCTTGGGATGGGATGAACAGGGATGTACACAGGGCCTCCAGGGAGGAGTCTTAAGTGCACAGTGCTGGTCAGGCTTGCAGCAATGGTCTTTGCTTTCATTTTTCTCTCCACTCTGCCTTCCTTTGGCTCAACTCAAGTTAAAATGAGGTACACAGAGACTGCATGACAGTTAATGAATTATATTAATCTGCTGCAGGCTGAGAGCGGGAGGCTGAGCTTGATAACTGAGGAAGTGTTCTTGCTGCTCAAGGACACTTCTTCTTATGTTCCTAATACTTACTAATTTGCTCCTATCTTCACCAAAAGAGTTGTCAAGCACTGGAACAAGCTACTCAGGGAAGTGGTTGAGTCACTATCCCTGGAGAGATTTAAAAGTCTTGTAGATGTGGCACTGAGGAACATGGTTTAGTTGTGGGTTTGGCAGCGCTGGGTTAACGGTTGGACCTGATGATTTTAAAAGCCTTTTACAACCTAAATTATACTATAATGCTAACTAATTTGGACTTTTTAGTCCTTCTAGTCTGTAACATATTTGTGAATATTTTTTTCTCATTTTCTCTGGAATTTCTCTTTGATTTTTCTTATTTTTTTGCCGCTCTAACTTTTGCCTCCTCCTCCCTTGTATGCCTGCTGGCACAAAGTTCCTTCAGCTCCTAGAAAACTCAGTCATCCCACAGCTTCCAAAATCTATGGTGAGCGGAAGCGAAGCAGGGCTGTCTACATTACTGCAAGCCCAGGGCTTGAGAGATGGTGTGGATGTGAGCCAGTGCTAGTAAATAGGGAACTATTAGTGACTGTGTAAGGCAGGAAAATTGCAGAACAAGATAAGACTCACAGAATTCTCTTATGCTGACTTTGGATAAGGATATTTACACAGGGAAAAAAAGCAATGCTCTTAAAAGCAATGCTCTCTCTCCAGCCGTGTGTGTGTTTGTGCAGGAGCTGTGCTGTGTGTAACAGGAGCAGGACCCTGTGTGGAAGTGTAGTTGTGACACACTCACTCCCTTGCACCCTGCCTAGCACAGAAGTTGCTTTGCAATCTCGCAGCTCAGGCTGTGGCTGTTCCCATCTCTGAGGCCAGGCTGCACCACACCTGCCAAACCACACACACTGTGTAGCTCCACTTGGGCCCAGGACACGTGAAACCCAATGCAGTGGCCAGGACAAACTCAGTGGACCAGTTTCTTTAACAGGTCCTCCATCAACTTCAAGGCTTTGTTTCCTTCTCCCGTTCTCTGCAGAGCAGAGATCAGGCCATGTGCCTTGATCTGAGCAGATCCGAGGAAGCTGCTTTGCCCTGAGTTGCATCTCCAGGTAGCTGAGTGCTGCTGGGGCAGGGCTGATTCTGCTGATCGAAACCAGGAGGCTCTGATGCGTACCAGCCTCGTCAGCATAGGTGAGTGCATGGACTGTTGCTGGTGCATCAGCCCACATTTACATATCCGTGCTTTGCATCCCCTAAACATTATTGCCAAGGACACAGCAGAAAAGAGAGAACTGCCTGAAAATAATGTGACTTTTGAGGTAATTGTGTGTGGCATGGGGCAGAAAGCAAAGGAACTCCTTGCAATATACAAGAAGAACATAAGGAACTACAGAGTGAGGGCAAACAAAAATCAGTCTAGGGTGGTCCAGGTTCATGTCATCCTGCTGTAGGATATGGGACAAACTAGCTACCCTCTCCAAGGCACTTCCAGCTTTATCTCCTGCTACTGTCATTCCTATTTGTTGCAGGAAAGCAAATTTTAGTGCTGGTCACACTGGGATTTCTCTCCTTTCCCATTCATCTGTGCAGGATCCCAAGCAACACAGAGGGTATAGCTACAGTGCATGGAGCAGCTGCAAGCTGTGTGTGCAAAGGAGTTAACCTCATTTCCAGCCCCATAAGTGGTGATAAGCTCCATCCCCCGGCACAGGAGCATGGATCAGTCCTCCAGGCATCAGTATGCGGAGCGTTGCATCCAGCTGGCAGCAATGCTTTCGCCATTGTACTCCCTCTTCTTAGCTCTTGCTGCTCTAGTTTTTGCTGATCTAGACATGTTAAAATTAATTTTTCTCTTGGTGCCTGACTCTAGGCAAGGTTATTAGATAGCTGGGTCACTGCAGTCTGTGACTGTCAGCTGCTGAAATCATTTGCATTGGTCTGTGGGCTGGTAACCCACTAAATACCCACTTTTGATGACTAACCAGCATCAAAACTCCGCAAGCTTCATTTTACAAACAAGGAATATTTTATTCGAAGAGAACAAGAAAATGTATTTCCATGTTGTAAAATGATTTGCCTTCATGTGTCAAGAGCCCAGCTCAATTTCCCTCTGGTCTGCATTCTGGAATCGTTACCACACTTATTTCCAGTAGTGCAGGAAGTCTTTCCTATAAGCCTTCACTTCAGCCAGTAGTCTGTAGCTAGTGTTTAATGTCTCCTAGGCAGGAGGAGACGAGGACAAATCAACATGTCTACTGTGATGACAAGGACCGCAGAAAACATAAAACCTTTCTCCAAAAGCAGTCCCCATCTCTGAAAGCAAGCTCAGTCCTGCAGACAGTGCTTCAACCCCTCTGAGGAGTGTGCAGCCTTGGGACAGTCTGCGAAAGGAGCTCACAGAAAGCTTATGTGTCCCAAAAAATCCTCTTTAGCCAGAGCAGCATTGTATCTCATCCTGGCTGAGGGGAGAGGGCTCAGCAATGAAGAAGATGCATAAAGTTAAAAATTCATTTGGACGGATAGTTTTTTTCTGAATTCATAACAAAATGTGTTTTGCATGGATATTTGCTTTCACAGCATTGAAGGACATTTGTGCCAAATGAGATGGGTGAGCAGAAACTTCATCTTCTGCATTCACAGAATTTGCATCACAGGATTTTTAACTGGACACTGTCCTGGCATTTCACATTCCAGCCCAAAAACAGTCTTCAGGTTTTGACCAACATGCTCTATTAAAAAAGTAATTTACTGGAAAAGGACAGTAAACAGCTCATAAAAAGTGTTTCTCAGCATCAGCTGCAGGCAGGAATTCCTCCCAGGAGCTCCTCTTTCTTCCCTTGTTAGAGCTGATAGGGACATGCTGGATCGAAGGGAATTCATAGCTGCGACATGGCTTAAAAACAGAAGAAAATAATACTCTTGTGGGGAAAGAAAAGGTTCTCTAGTGGGCTGGGCACAGGCAGTATTAGAAAACAGGCTGTGTCGTCCTCAAGTAAGGACATTCCATGTCCTCCTGCTTCTGCAGCAGGTACTGATGGTCTTTTTAAGGGTGGCAGATGAGAGCAGTAAGAGGCCCTCAACTCCCATGTGTAGAGGATACCTGAAATAACCAGGCCCTGGCCATACTGACCTGTACAGAAAGGAATAACTGGTTCTCAGAATGGCACTGTGGACCCCTGCTTTCAGCCATACCAAGCCAAGGATATTCCCCAAACCATCTGCTCCAGGCATTTTATCACCTCAGGGTTTAAGGACTGGTCTCTACACCTCTTTTGGGTCCCTGCCTCAGCAGCCACTCCAGCAGAAGAGCCCAAAGCTCTATTTCTTTAAAAATGTAGCTTTTTGACAAGGGGTGTATTGTCCAAGGCTTTTCCAAGGACCACACTTGCAGGAGAAGTGGCCATGTGAAGCCCAGCTCATGTCCCCAGGAGCTGCTTTGCAGGGTGGTATCTGCCATTACAGCTCTCCTGACCTCAGCACCTCCTGTGCTCCACATGGAGACAAAACAGTGTTAAGAGCTGCCAGCACCAAGTACCCCAGATGGACAAAGTAACATATATCTGTCCCACAGAGATCTCATCTTACTTTTGACTTGGCAGTGGGAAGAGTTTTGATCTCTTCCTGCTTTTTTGTTGTTGTTGTTGTTGTTATTTTAGCATCATCTGTCCTCACTTTTCCTATTTTGATGTTCCGTCCAGACCAACATCAACTGCTGTGACAGCTATGAATAAAAGGCTTTCTTCTAGAAGTAGGGCAAGCAACATTTGGCTTTAGTTTTGATTTTGTCCCCAACACTTTTACAATTAACTTCGTTTTTGTGTTCACACATATCTCATAAGAAATTTGAGAATGAAGCTCTGCCAAGGGCATTAACACATAAAAACATTTTTCATCCACTAAATATCCCCTCCTGATCTGTGAAAAGAGTTTTTAATCATTATACACTTGTGGTCCATCAAATTGGTACTGGAAGAAAATATGAAGTAACTTTGTCACATAGCTGCTAAGCAGCTCATATTTGCTTTATCTTTTGAAACACACTATTTTTGGTGGTGATGACATCAATACTGTGTGATGGTTTTGTCAGACCAGCTAGCCATGAAGGCAGCTCGAAAAACCTGACCTTGTTTACAAGTGATTGTAAAGGTCTGTGTTCCCTGTGGATTTAATTTCTATATTAATGCAACTACTTAAGGATTATCTTGAAAGAGCTGTTTCACAAAGAGTTGGAAATCACACATTATGAGAGGTCCTGATGGACTTCAGTTCTTCAGAAACTGCTCCACCGTGGGTCCCTTCCTTGGGGTCAGTCCTTCAGGATGAGGCTGCTCCAGGTGAATGACAGAAAGTGTGGAGTCAGGTCAAACTCAGCAAATCACCCCGGATCCTGGGGAATACAAATTGTAACCACAGAGTCAAGTGCAATATTTTAAAGCACAATCACTTGACACTTCTTTTTGAATGTGAGGTAAAACACTCCTCCTTTAAGAGGCTGCAAGTGTTGAAAATCTTCAAGCTGATGCAAAATGAGTTATTCATTTCCACTCCAACTACAACTTATCCTTTTTCTGTTTTGTTTTGCTAGCCAAACTCTGATTTTCCCATCCTGTAACTGGGAAAAAGAATCTAACTTTCCCACTGGGAACCAGCCTCAGAGACCTGGGAGCTAGAAGATGTGCTGTGTAGCACACACTAAATAAAACCTTTGCCCTGCAATTCAAACAACCCCGTAATGGTTTTACATCCCCAGCCGGGAAGAAGGTTTTTCCACACACATGTAGTTTTATGCTGCATACACAGTTTCTCAGGTTTAAATGTCAGCTTGAGACCCTGGCATCTTCTCATCATGGTAGTAATCTCCAAGTGAGCAAAACAGAATTATTAATTCTTCCCCTATCAAGTCCCACCCTATCTAACACCGCCCAGCTGCTTAATCCTTACAACCTCTGAGCTGGACATCCTTCTTGGCACAGCCCAACATTTTTTGAGAAAACTTGCAATATTTGCATGATTTTTAAAAATTTGAACTCTTCTTGAACAGTGCCACCTCCTTGAATCCACCATTGTGTGGCTACCTGCCACCTTTCACTCTTTATTCAGAGTATCTAGATGATTTGGGATGATGATGATCATGTCCCCTGGCCATGTGCCATCTAACAGAGTGGGTGCTGATCCACGTATGTGGATTCTCAGAACCATGATTATGGAGGCAGTAGTGACATCACCGAGGGGTACAGGACAGTGATGGGCTGTGAAAGGTCATGGAAACGTAAATCCATGTTTTCTGCAGACAAGCCCCTGGATGATATGTATGCTGTGATCTGGGTGGCCTTTAATGACAGCTTTTCCTTCTGGACACGGATTTGCCAGGGGCTTGACAGGGCCTCTGTTTAAACTCCCCTCTGCGATTTGCCCTTGGCATCACGTGCACTCTGCTTTATCAGTGTGGCCACTGCCTCCACCCCAGGACAGATCACTCAGTTCCCAAGCGAGCCTCCCTCCACAGTGGGAACTGCTGTGAAACCCTGGAGAGAAAAACTTCATCAGCATGAAAATAGAGACTTCTTGGAGACCATCTTTCCCCAGCTGCTCTGGCCAAGAGGAGCTGCAGCCATTGCTGGCAGTTCTGGGCATGCCAAGGGAACGCTAACATATGGTAGGGGATTAGGATGACACAACTGTTGGGACAACAGCTGGGTAGGATGACCCTGGGTGCAGGCAGCTGCCTGTGGTGTGGCCAGCCAGGGTGGCTTATGGAATCACCTGTTATATGGGGTGCTGCTCCTCTCAGCACTCTTGCACACCCACATGTGTACAAAACTGATTTTTCATTGCTATTATTAAACGCATAATTTATTCATGCAAGAGTGTAGTACTTTCTCACTTGCTGTATGAAAATCATGATTCAGCTGAGGACGGTCCATACTATTGCTTGCACCTGCATCGGCTTTCTCTTCCCTTTTCCTCACACAGTGCTCAGTGTGGAAGAAAACAGGCAGTGAGAGAAGTCACATGTGATCAGTCCACGGCCCATTTTAGCAGGATGGTTGAGACCAGAGGCTGCAGTTGTCTGTAAAGGACCACGAACACAGATCTACCCAACAGGGTCCCAGCTGTCAGCAGATCCTCCCCAGGATCTCCTTTACTGCTTCTCTGGCCTTGACCATGAAGTAGTTGATTTCAGCTGCTCCCTGCCTCCTCCAGCAGCCTGCTGTGAGTCCACAAGCTGCTGGGCAAACACTCACTGTTTACTTTTTACTGCCTGTGTTATCTCTCTCCTAGCAGCACAATTATCTGCTGTATGTATAATACAGTTTTACAGCTTTCCTGTAAAACTGCCCGTGTTTATAGTTTTGTCAATAAGAACCCTTCAATGTCTGTACCCTAAGGAGGCATTGGCAGGAGGATCAGGGATGGCAATACTCCATGATGAGGGATTGAGAAGAAGAATTAGACAAGCCACCAATGCAGATGTTGAAACTTCCACACATCAGTCTGCTGGTCTGTATCTTTATACTGCCACTTTTGGCTGTCCCTGATGAGCTGGAGAGAGACTTTAAGTGTGTGATAACCACCTGTCCTGAAGTGAACAGTGTCAGGAATCCATCAAAGTGCAGAAAGCAAACCACAAAGCAAGAAACCTTATTGTGTCACAATGTATCTCCAAAATGCCTTTCTGAGATCAAAATCCTCTGAATCCTGATGTCTTGCAAAGTGAGGATGCTTTCAGGAATGAGAGTTGATCTGCAATATGGCAAGGGACACCTGTGCAACCGGGCACCATTGGTGCAGCAATGCAGCCAATCACTCGCTGGGGATGAGAGCTGGAGCTGCTCCCATGCTCCCCCTCTGAGTGGGAGGACAGGGATGGGGTTTCTTCCTCTGCTGCCCAACCAGTCAGGCTGACAGAAGAGGTTCTCTGACGTAGCAAATGAGTAGGTGATATAAAACTCATGATAAGGGAGGACTGTGACCCCACCTGCCACACGAGTACTTACAAGAAAGGTATAAAGGGTAATGCAGGTCCATGGCCTTGGCTCTTCCCAAGGTGATATGTGCAAGAAGACCTGCTAAATTCAGATTGGCTCTTTTACAAGGAAAAAGTATCCACAAAGGGAAAATGTAAGTATCCTTCTTTTCTCCTAAAAGAAACTTCAGTGCTGGCATTCAGGGGGACCGCAGGTTTCCACAGCTCTGTCAGCCTGCTCTGCCACAGCCCAACTTGCCCATGGGGCTCAGCATGACTGCCTCCACCATCACAGTGCTGAACATGCCTTTTCTCAGCTGGCAGGGGAGAAAATGTGCTGGAAAGCAGAGATAAAGGTTTCAAATTCAAAGAGCTCAAGGCAAATGAGAATGCCAGGGGAAAAACAAGAAATGTACTAAAGGTGCACCTACTGTACTCTTGAGTGGGCACAGAGAAGGGAGCAATTGTCAGCTCGGAGGTCAAAAAAAACCAGAAAGAGAATATTTTTGGGTTAGCAAGACAGGGAGGAGAAAAATATTTAATCTTGAGCAATCAGAAGCATTTTGTTCAACCTCAATATTCCTGTGTTTCCTAACTCTATATTTAAACTTCCCTTATACTTAAGGCTACTTGTAATGGAAAAACAGCATTTAAAAATCTTTTACTGGAAATTCAAATAGTTACAGAGGTCCTCAGGTGAGACAAAGGGAAAAACAGATCCAACATGTTTTTCAGTTGAGTACTTTCTGTACTCCACAAATGCCTTTGTGCACTCATTTTGTGAAGGGGAGATGGGAGATGTGAGAACTACTCACGGGCAGCAGTTCCAGAACTATCCAGGTGAAGAAAAAAAATCATTAAAGATTTTAAGAAGAAGGAGGCAGCTCAAGCCTGTACCTGTGCCCTAGTTGTGCACGTGATGAAACAGGTTCCTGACCGCCCTGAACTGATGGCGTATTTGTTATGAACATATAATCACCCCTCTGCAAACAGCAGTGGGTGCCAGAGTTCATCAACCTTTGCACCTGGCAAGGACTCACACCCAGTAAGCCCCCTCTGGCTTACTTTTTGGACTATCCAGTGCTGGAGGCAGCAATGAGAAAGCAGAGCCTCCTTGCCGTAGAGCAAGACAGGCTCAGCAGCTCTGAGGCTGTTGGTACCAGGAGGAGACAAGGATGTGCCAAGAAGGGGAGCCTGGGGTTTTCGGCTTCTATGTTTTTTAGAGTAGGATGATGCCAGACACACCTTCCGGGGCCTAATCTCCTTTTGAGTGTTTATGTGGGACTTGCCTTTTAGCACTTGCTAAGTGAGGGGCAGCTCAGCCTGAGGGTGGTGGTGCAGCTCGGGGCAAAGGGTGTGACATGATATGTAGCACCTCTCCTTCCCTTCTCTCTGCCAAGATACCTCCCAGCCTCTGGACTTTGTAGCAGTGTTTTTCATGTTCCTTGTATGGGAGCACTTGGAACTCACTGTACAATACTTTGCCCCCGGTTCTGAAAAAAGATACAACTTTTCCAACAGCTAAAGCATGAAGCAAACAACTGAATTAAGAAGGATCTTTGGTTATTAAGAGTTTTGGAGAGCAGTTTTTGCTTCACGAGTTGATTACTTAGAGTATGGATGAGAAGAGCAAGCATGGGTGTGTACAGGGCTCCAGCACAGCAGACCCTGGCACAAATAGGCTTTTTCTCTTTCCCTTCCCAGGAGCATCACCCCTGATAGCCATTGCATCCCAAGGATCCTGGTGACTGGTGGGGAACACTCAGGAAAATAGTCCCACCCTGCACTGGCAGCTTTCAGAATTAGCATCTACCCCCACAACAATGTTTTGTTCATGCATTAGAAAAGCAGTGTGAGCATTAGGAAAAAAGTGTCCCTCAGTTAGTGTGGCAGTCTCAGTTTTGACTTTTCCTTGGATTGTATCCAGTGCAGGGAAAAGGAAGTCAAGCCTTAAAAACAACTTCGTAATGGCTTTTTGTATCAGAGGTGTTTTGATCCTGATAAGATCTTAAGTTACCATATGCTAAATGCCAGAAGTTCCTTGAACCATTATCTTTCAGTTTCAACAGTACCATTCCTAGGGAGGGCAAACTCCTGTACATGGTAGTCTCTCCACACCCCCCACCCCCCCCCCCGTCTCACACAATGATCCTGGGAGCACAACCCGTGGTCCAGCTCCCACTCAGTGGGGAGCTCCTACACCCCTTTACTGCTGCTGGACAGCTGGCCCTCAAAATCCAAAACATGCACAAACCTGTGACATAACCCAAGCACTGCCACCCAGTTTTCTCCAGTGCAGCCTGAGAAGCTTTTCCTGCTGTGTCCCTCCTTCACTCCATAGAAGGTATCCTGTGATGACCATGGCTTCTATTCCATGTAATGCATCATCTGTAATGACCATGTAAGCAAAGCATCTGATGCCCAAAACCATATGCATCTGCAGCTAAACAAAGATGCACTCTGTGCTGTTTAAGGTGGATCTTCCTAATAATGCAGGATGAGGTTTGGACTAGAAATACAGGGAAGCATCACCCTTCATAGCACCAGCATCAAAACAGACGAGCTCTTTGCAGTCTTTGCCGTATCACACTTCTGATGCTCCCAGACAGTAGGTGTAGATACCATGTTCAAGGAAATTGTAGCCTGATGCTGTTGTGTTCTTGGACATGGGCCAAGAACCTGCACAGTCCCTCCTCAGAGTATCACCAGCAGCCACCATCAGTCCTATAGCACAACAGGGACCACCCTGGGCTGGGGGTGAGAGCTGGTGAGTGCTGCCTTCTCCTCTCTAACCCTGCAAAGGTCTCCCACAGCACTGCAGAGAAAGCTGGAGGTCTAGCAGCACTGCTTGGCCTAATACTCTGCAGAAAGGCCACACAACTTTCATGCTGCCAATGCTGAAGGTCTCACAGCAGTCATGATGCCCTCTCCCTTTTTCTTCCTTTTCTTTACATTGTACTTACTGTTTCCATTTAATTAATAATCTTCCTGTTACTCAGCATAGCCAGAAAAATCAGACTCATGTACCTGAAAAGCAAAGGCCTGATTCATCCACAGGATTTTGGATGTCAGCAGCAGTAAATCAGTGGTATTTTCCGAAAATGAGCTGCAGAACAAGGACTGAGCAGCAGCCTGTTTCAGGGGCATCTGTGATTCCTTTGTTATGCTTCACCTTATAAAAATATCCAAATAAACAAGTTTCCTGCCAGGAATATTCTGGCGAGAGGCAAAATGTTGAAAAAAGTAGCAGATGTCTCGGTCTGAATGGAGAAATCTCCTCTTGCCGATTTGATCATAGAAGGTGCCCTGGCTTGTGCCCCAAGACTCTCTGTGCTCAAGGCAGGTACCCACACCACGTGCTTGGCACAGTGCACAGTCACACCAGGAATATGCACAGCGTTTTCTTGGCACATCTCAAGGAAATGCATATTTTTCCACTTTGCTGTCTTTTTGAATCCTTACATAGAAAAGCATCATTAAACACTGTTCCAATATTATCTTTGGTTTTGCTGATCCTTGTATCTGGATGCAGATGATCTTCTAACCAGGACTTCGCCACTATAACAAGGATTTCTCCCTTGTCAGAGACTTCCACAGCCTCTTCTATTTCTTGATAGATTCTATGTTTCTAAAAAAGATGGCTGATTTCCCACCTATAGTTCCAAGGTATCAGCAGATCTGGTGATTTTAGTAGATCAATGAATAGCTAATGTTACTCTTGCTTATGTGGACAGAACTCTTCAGTATGTGCCCCAGTGCCAGGTTTACAGTGTGGCAGAATAATGTGGCCTCTTGACCCAGAGTGAAGCCACCACAGTGGTGTCTGCAAGAATTTAGTACAGTTGCATGGGCTAGCAGCTTGCAAAATGTTTGAGATGCTGAAATATATCCCAAAGACGAAGAAAACAACTGCTTCAGACAGGCTGACAAATGAGCCTTTGTTACCCTCTGTCCCTTAGCACATCTTGTGCCATTTATTAACTCCCGTCAGAAATGGCTCAGGGCTGATCCCCTGGGTATAATGTTCTAATTTTTTGGGGTTATGCATATGGGTCACACAGAAGTCCAGGGCCTGGAGCACACACAGTCTGGCTCTGCAGACTCTGCAGCCATCTACAGCCATTGCACAGGAAAAGGGGTCCATGGAGGGTGAAAAAAGAGCAGAGAGAGAACCCTCCCCCAGATTCAGAGCCATAGATTGTCTCCTTTTTATCCCACTTAAAGAATTCACTGAGCCTTTCTGAGCTTGGGCTGTTTGTATATTTGCATTAACACATGGTTAAGTCGTTACTTAGCAGGTATTCCAGAAAAAGAAAAAAAGTACAGCCTCCAAGGTATTTTTAAATGCAGTCAACTGTCTAAATCCTTTTGCTAGATGAAAGCTCAAAATGAAAACTATTCCTTCTCATTTTCTTCAGACAGTGCACACTTCCAGGATACAGAAATAGCCCAGCATCCCCTTTCAACAGTTCATGAGTTGTCAATTGATGCTCATTGTGTTCTGTGTTTAGAAATCATCTAGAGCAGCAGGATATATGTACCAGGCCCAAGAAGCCTGTTTTATTTTGTACACGTCACTATTTAGACCAGCTGTGCTTGTGAGATTTCCTCGCATTACTGCTATTGTGAGAAGAGCAAAAGACACTGAAATACTCTATTTCAGAGGGCTGCTAAATTACAATGTTTGACATCTTGATTGCAGAGCAAAGCCTCTCTAATTCAGAATTATGGAACTTTCCCTGGAGCCACATGGATATTTCAGGAAGTCATTCAAAGGAGCAGTTTTTGAGAAGGGAGGAGGTTCACAGGAAGATCTTTTCCCCTCAAACAGGTCTTGATTATTTCTGAAAAGTGACCAGTGTGTTATAAGAGTTGTCTGCTGGCTATTTTTGTACTATTTTATAAGATATGTGCCCCAACGACACTGGGGAAGGGGTTTGCAGGAGCCCACACATGGTCCCACCCAGCAGGGAAACCCTGTGGCCTTCCCTGCTGACAAATGGCCCAAGGAGATAATTCACAGAAATAACAACCATGAAAGAAGAGGGGGAAGGGGCAGGGGCAGATACACATGCAGAGGCACTGAACACCACCATCCCTTCTCCAACAGAAGAATTTTTATTTATTTATCAACATTGCTGACTGTAAAAGAGAAAGGTACAATGAAAATAGTATAATAGCCATCATATACTAATGCAGAAATAATTATTCATTGGTTATGGATCTGCTGTTGAGTCAAGAGGCTCCATGCACCCCTGGCTGTGGAGTTCAGCTGTGCTGCTGGCTGCCCTAAAGGACAAATACTGCTCTGGCTCCAGCTTCCCTGTCATGAGTCACACTCGCTGCTGTGAAGGGCAAAGGAATTTGTCTCTTTCAGAGCTCTTGAAGCTAAAACATCATCTCCCACAGTGATTTGAAATATCCAGGAAAGCTATTCTTTCATACATAATTATTCTTTGCTTTTTAAAAATTTGATTAAAGGGGTCAGTATTTTTCAAGATCGGAAGTGAAATTGCAAAGGATGTTAAAAATGTCAGTCTATTTTCTCTAAATCTTCATATTTGCTCAAACACAACGATTCTCATTTTGCCAGATATCAAAAATATTTTTATAAAAATCCAGCATTTCCCTAATCCTGCATTTCTCGTTAATTTTGTTTGTTTAAACAGAAAAAAAAATTTCTTGTTCTTTGCTGGACAAATGAGGGATGAGCTGAGAGGCAGACTGTGCTTCTGTGTCCTGCCTGCTCCAGGCAGCAGGCTGCAGATGACCTTCTAAATTGGGAGCAGAGGGATGCAGGCATATATGCAAGGGAATCAGAACTGCCTTGGGAATGCTGTCACTATATGAGCTCTGTGTTGCTGTGTGAGCCTAAAAGCAGCTCTGACTGCTGCACTCAGGCACCTTAATGCAGGAGGAACAGGGTATTGTCAGACATCTCCATAGATTGTCCCTCAGTGTGTAGATGTGGTGATGTTGTGTGTAGCCCAGAGCGGAAAGAAGCTGTCTGGAGGAAGATGCTCCTTGTGGCATTGCCTTTCACATCCAGCGCTCTGCAGCAGCCAGTGCTGTTGCAAATAATAACCTCCAGGCAGGCAGGAACTTCCCAAGTCAGGCAGAGTTTGCCTGAAAATGCCCACAGGTGTGATAGGAAGCATGTGACAACAACACCCAGACCAAGGATGCAGGTTCAGGGTCCAATTGTTGAGCCATGCTTAGGGATGGAGTCATTACAGCCTTCATGGGACTTGCTCTGACAAAACTTTTATACCCCAAAAGCAAATAGGATCCTCATTTTCAGGTCTCTGTGAAAGGATGGCAGGAGGTGAACTTTTATGCCTTACCAAATACATATATTTAGGAGACCAAACCCTGTCCAGTCTTGAGGGGGAGCACAAGCCAAGCTGTTCATGAGGCAATGCCCTGTGTCGTTCATGATATTTGTGATTACAAGTTACTAAACTAAGCTCAACTGATCAACTAAACTAGGCTTGACTAACTGTTCCCCAGATGCCTTTCCTTCCCCCATTCCCTGCACAGCCTTTTCCCTTCACGCTTCCAGACCTGTTCAAGGTGAGGAGCAGGAGGCAGGCGGCCCCAGCAGTGCAGGCAGTCTTCGCAGGCTGACCTGCCGCATGCAGGGTGCCATCTCATGTCTTTCCTCCCCACTTCTTTCTCTTTTTGCGTTCTTGCAAAATCTGCAAATCAGTGTTCCCCCAGCAAAGCTGGTTTCCTCTCTGGACCCTTTTTGGGCAGGACCAGATGGGTGCATGTGAGAGACAGCAATACAGGCTCAAGTTGTGAAAAGGCAGAGCTCTAACCCAGGAGGGGCAAAGGAAAATTTCTTTTGTTGTTTTTGGATTAGCTCACGCAGAGTTTATCTTTGTTTTTCTGCCAGGGCTGCTCTTAAAAGTCTTAAAGTGAAAAGTACACTTTTCAATGCTAATTGAAAGATCACTGCTTCCCACAGTGACTCGGCCCCAACCAGGCCAGGAGACACTTCAGAGACAGAGTCAGAGAAGTGGGTGTTTGCTTTATTCGGCGCGCCGGGTGTGGCGGGATCGCTCCTCCAAAACCCACACACTCTGGTGCTCCCTACAACACAGTATTAAGGGTTAAATCATGAATATTCATTACATTCCTTGGGACAGGTGTGGTTATACAAATTATTTCTTGGAAGTCACTAGTATCATTAGCATACGTGCCACGCATGCGCTATGTGTCCTGGTGGTCGAACTGAGGAAGGCTTCTCCTCTTCCTCGGGGCTCTTTCTGATGAAGATCAGTAGTCTTCCTCACACTGCACTTTTCACCTTTCTCCTTGGGGCATGCGTAGTCCTTGGAGGAATGATTCAGCGGTTTCTGAGATGATCCTTGGCCCCTCTATCTTGACAAGATTAGGGTGAATCCGGCTTCTTAGGTTTTGGAATTAACATTCACTGTCTGAATTAACATTCGCTGTCTGAATTAACATTTGCTGTTTCCTAATAGTTAACATGAGTTAGCTATTGACCACCCCTGCTTCAACAGCTCAACATTTTTTCGACCCAGCTCACATAAACCCTCTAGTGCCATGCAGCTCCCCCAAATTACTCTGCCTCTCTGCAGCTTGGGAGCAGGGCCCTGAGGCGGCTCCAGGGGTGGTGGGGAGAATGAGGCCATCTCTGTAAAATGCATCCTGTTCAGATTTGATCAGCTACAAAGCTGTGAAAGTTCAGAGGAGAAAAATCAGGTGCTAGCGGCCCTGAACTCTGTAATAACTTTGTCAGGACTGGGTGTGAGTGAGCAGCTTCCAGCTGGGAAATTGCCGTGGGGTCAATTGAAGGAAATAGCAGAGCAGAGGTGGTGTCTTGGAACACCGTGTACTTGCAGGCACTGCTGGCACATGGCTGTGACAGGCTTATCCGTGGGACATCAGCTCCACAACCCATGCCACACAAGGGAGTGCTGCCCTGCTCCCCAAAGACACGCAGCTGGGGGAAGCTCTGGATGTCAGGGTGCTGGATGTCGGGGTGCTTCACTGGGTCTCCTGGTTCCTGGTGCAAACCAACCTCTTTGCAGCAGCCTCACCCTCAGGCTTAGGTTAGGGAAGTGGCTCAGGCCAGCAGCTTCTCCTGAAATGTGTGTTTGGGGCAAGAAGTTTTCATGCGCTTGGAAGAGTTTCCTTCCTTGTGCTTTCTCAAAGAGGGACAACTTGCAGGCCTGGAGGGAATATGCTGTTCTTCCATAGCTTTCTTCCTTAGCCTTAAATGCTGAATGCTCTCTTCTTTGCTGTCACACGCACAGGTCCTTTAATTTTAATGGTTACAGAGAAAGCAGAGGCCAAGCAAGGAGCATGCTGGGCACGTAAATCCTGACTGAGAACAAGTGCACCATAATAAGGTTTGAAATCTTACTCTGGCAGATCACCTTGACCCTCTCTGCCTGCAGGGAGAGGCAGCTGGGGAAATGGGATGCTTTGGGTGGAGGAGCTGAGCAGCCTAGTCTTCTGGGCTGGGTACCATGTCCTGTACAGCAAGGTCAGGGGTGACCCAAACAGGGCTGATGAGAAGCATGAGCCAGGAACTGTTGCCCCTCTCCTAGAAGCAATTAAATGGACAGCCTTGTGGAGCACACAGGGTTGATGTCCCTTTCCTTGCCTCTGACTGCAGTTCTGTTTCAGAAGTGGTTTTTTTATTCTGAATCTCACAGGTTCAACCTGTGTTCACTCATCAAGTGAACTGGCCTGCTTTTGTTGCTCTTAAGTGCTTTCAATCCATGTGCCTTGCTAAGAAAAACACGATCTACGCAAGAAAGAAATACATAGGGTAAATTCAGAAGCATTTTAGGCATCCCAGAAGTGCACTAAGATGTTTAAGATGCATTTGAGGAAAGCTGCCCTTTGTTGAACTGTTTCATCATGCGCTGTTTAACACAATTGCTATCTCCTTGCCTTGAATAATGTATGTTAGAGCCAGTGTTAGTCGTGGTCTTCGGTGTGTGAATAACAAACGGCAGTGATGGTTGGAGTTCAGCTCTGATGAGGAGGCATGGTGCTTCCACTCTCATCTCAGAAGTCAGCAAACACTGGCAGCTCTCATAAAATAAAGAATTAACACACCCTGATGTGCACACACAGTGAATATTGGGCAGATATGTATGCATCCTCTGTCAGTTGTCAATATTAGCACCCAGCTGAGGTCGCATGTGCTGAGATGCATCAGCAGCTGTGAGAGGAGCTGCAGCACCAGGAGTGGGGCACTAAGAACACAGCAAAGGAATTGCTGCCCTGGGGAAGGCTCCTACCATTGCCAGGAATCAGGATGAGAACTGCAGGAGACAAGGTCTTTTCCCAAGCACTATTTTGTTCTAGTGGCCCCAGGAGCAAGAACCATCTAGGAAAAATTATCCATATGGTTAGGTGAACCACGGATTGTGTAGGTAACAGTGAACTGTGGTGGTGGGCTACAGAAGGAGACTGGAGCATGAAAGACAGAGAAATAAAGCAAGGACACAGGACTGCAGCAGAGCAGCCAAGAGAAGAAAAAGGTATTAATAAACGTTTTTTCTCCACTATGTTGCACAGCAGGCACTGAGAATAGTCATGGAGAAATTAAAAATGTTTTAATAACAACCTCTCATCTTATCAAGGGGATTTCCCCAGTGCATCTCAAACACTTTACCAATGACTTTAATACCCCTTATGCTCAAAAAACAGGTAAGAAGACTGAAGCTCAGCTGGGCAAAAACACCCAACTATCAGCCACAGAGAGCTCCTGTCCCACACTGAGTTCTGCCCCCACACACTCCCCAGTGCAGAGGTGCATGTAGCAAAATCTTCTCAACACATATGGCCCAAAGTGTGATGATAATGGCAACATTCCTCAGTTACATATTCCTAATGCTCCCACAGTCTGGCTGCCACCACCTTTGGCATCATGAGCCATGACACACTGTCATGAGGAAGGTGACAGTGCAGCACATTGAGTACACAGAGATTATTCTTTCCAGCTTTTGAGACTGAGATGTACCATGCACAGAGAATTGTCCCTTCTGACTTATCTGTAACATCCCTTGAATTATCTGATCATCCTAAATATTACAGCTCAAGTGAAAGGTGAAAAGAGGTAAAAGCCTGGAATCTTTTCTGTAAAACTATTGATTCTTCACATAGTTTTCTTCACAGGCCAGGCATGCTGTCCTGCAGATGCCCAGACAGTTTTGCTAATATTTCATTTCCAAATGGAAGCAACATCTTGACCAGCATTGGGTCAAAAACCTGCAGCATCCCTGATGCCAGTGACAGCATTGGCCAATTCAGCTGGTGGGCAGCATGCTGCATCCAGCTGATCAAGTCACACAGAGCAGTCAGAAACCTGTTGTGATAATTCCATCCTCTTAACCACCAGCTGCTCCTAAATTTCTCTGTGGCAAGTTTGAAATCAGCTAGGGTTTGCACAGTCCTGCTTCTCGACAGCTGCAGAGAGGACAGGTCTCACCAGTTGCTACTGGGCACAGCTGTCACGTTCACTGGTCACCCTCAGCCTCCCTGGCCTTGGGGGGAGATGCTGTTCAGCCCCTCACATGGCATGAGCCATCCCCACTGGAGCCTTTGGGCACCATCTCAATGGAAATGTGCAATAACAGAAATTATGTGTTTGTGCATGCTCCAGAGTCCCAGGGAAGGAACCATATGACACAGTGCCCTCTCTTTTATCTCTGGAGTTTCCTGCCAGAGTGCAAAGCTCTTAGGCTTTCAAAGGGTCTAAACGTCCTTGAGTACTAATGAGGAGGAGAGAGAGAAGGCAGCAAAGTGCCCTACTTCTTGCTTTCATTTTCATCTTGGCTTGACAAGACGTTGCTGCTGCTGCTAGCACATCTCCTTTCCCGTTCTTTTTTATTAGCAAATGCACTTTGACTGGTTGAATGATTAATGCAAATAATTTACCAGGCCACATAAAGCCAGCTTTTCTCTTCCACTGATATCCTCAAATGAACAGGTACTTTTTTATTGATGTATTTGCTGTACATAACTGCTCAGTGAAAAGGCTGTGAATACTTGAGATGGCGAGTTGTTTGTGAGCTGCTGTGTGGTTGGACTGACCTGTCTCCGGGTAAGAGAAGGGAGCAGCCAGGCATGGAGCAGTCTGACCCCATTTATACTGGAAGACATCAAGTAACCATCGTCCCTTCTGTCTCACAAGTGCCCTGATTTGTCAGAGCATCAGCCACTGTGAATATTATCATAGGCAAAGCCCTGCACCCAGGAATGTTTGCACAAATGGGACAAGAAAAGGTGACACCTAGTTGAACATTTCATCTCAAGTGAACATTTTGCAGCATTAGGTCAGGTCAATTGCTCATCCACCATCAATTTATGCTGTAGGAGAGATTTCAGTCGAATGAGAATCCCAGATTCATTGCACAATATTCACAGCCATTCTGTGAAGGCAGAACTAAGACCTTCCACAAGTTTAGACAGTCTTTACTTGTTACCAAGTCATCTAGATTTTCTCCAAATGTCACATTTTTCTAGAAGTTTACCCATCTAGTGTGGCATTTTTTATTTTAAAGATGAGTTTCAGTGCTGGTTGTGCAAAATTTAACCATGTCATCAAGAGGCTCTTAGTATTATAGAAGTACAAGCAATTCTGTATTTGTCTATTGTAAAAGAAAAGAACTTTGCTTGAAGCAGTGAAGCAGCATCAGTTTACACCAGGGAAATATTTCCAGTATGTATCACAACATCATCCAGCTGTTTCTTTTATGGTGTGGTGGTTTGAGCCAAACTTCAGGGAAACATTCAAAAAGAATATCTCCTCCTCAAAGGAAGACGGGTTACAGCCACCCCTACCGCACCAGGTTCGGGGAAAAAATATTTTCCTTGTAGGAATGTGAAAAAGAAAACAAAAACTGTTTCTTTAACAAGCACACAGGAAAATAATAATAATAATGCTAAATAACAAAAAACTCTCATTGTGAGAGAAAACCTGAAAGATTTTAGAGTCCTTCTGTGGGTGTGGTCTCTCTCCTTCTCCTCGGAGCTGGGTGGGCGTGGGGGCCCCCTCTCCAGGCCAGTGGAAGGTCCCTCGGTTCTAATGTTCTGGTGTTCTGAACAAGTCCAGAAGAGGAGGAAAAAAGAAACCAAAGTCCCGGAAAAACCACTCTCCATCTTTCTCTCCGAAGAAGCAGAGCCGAAAAAACAAAACTGGCTGAAAAGCAAGAAAAGAGCTGCCTCTGTTCCTCAGAAGCAAGAAGCTAATCTCTGTGTCCTTGAAGTACAGACTGTTTGAAAAGTTCACTCGGTTTTTTTCTCTCTCTCTCGCACTCAGTTTTAAAGGCATAGAAAGGCACAGGAATCATGTCTGGGCATAGAACGGTGATAGGGGATACACAGCATAAAGTCACCCCAAGACATGGACATTTCAAGACATTTCAAGTCTTGGTTGCTGGAGTACAGTCTACTGTAAAGAGCATTTCACATCAAGGAGGTTGTTGTGCTCCAGGTGATAAAGACAATACAGCCTGTGGTGGCTGCTAGACCCACCTGTATCACTGGAAACAACTAGAAGCCATCAAGGATATTTCTGTGACTGATAGGCCCAGAACAAACTGTGTCATGCAGTTGAATAAAAAAAAAAGGTGCATTATAAGAAGTACTCCTTGCAATACAAATTTTCTGTCTTGTTTTAGCTTAATGTAATGAAAGTGTTCCAGTTCATCCTATTCTTACTAGATTCTTGGAATCATACAGTTTTTTACCTTGCAGAAGTCTTTGTATACTTTTCTCCTCACTTAGAAAAAAGTTCAGGGCAGAGAGAGAAGGAGGTACAAGGGATTGTTCACCATTGCCTACACTTCAGATTTTGCAAACTTCCTAATTCTGCTCTGCTGCTGTAAATTCAGCCAGACATTAAGTTTTATTCACAAATCCAGGTTGTATTCAAAAATTCATTCAAATTCACAATTGATTTCTGCAAGTGGGGGAAAAAATCATTGTTGTGCAGCAAGGTAAATGTGAGCTTTGAATTTACAGTCACTCATAGCTCTGCCCATCACTGCACGCTCACAGTTTCCTGCCCCTACAAAGACTTTCTCTGAAGGAAAATCTCCATGAGCAAGTCTGACATGGGTTCAAATTAGACTGCTGAATTCCTGAAGCTTCATCTCTGTAACCTCAACAGTGCAAATGAAGAAATGTTATCATACTGGAATTCATCCTAAAACCAAAATGAAGTATCTTCAAAAAAAAGATTACTCCAGAAAGGCTATAGGAAAGGTACCATACTACCACTGTAAGTCATTTCCATGGATTTTCACTTAAAAGTAAAATGAAATGAGATTTAAAAGTAATGGAAGATCAGTATTAACTAATCCTGCAGGTGCCAGTGCAGTCATTAATAAGATGAAAAGCTTTAAAATATGCTGTCACGTAGCTAAGATTTTTTTTATTTTCCAAGTGGAGCCCTTTTTCTGAAAACTTATCAACCTCTTGTCTAGTTTCACTTTCTCTCAAAAATATGGGCTGTTGGAAACACCCAGAACTGTCTGTAGTTTTTCCCCTATATCTGCCTGTCCTAGGCATCAATGCAAAAAAAGCAGTACAAGGAGACTAACAAACTACTCCAACAGCATTTCTAATTCCTGAAAATAGGGAATGTAATAACAGAGGACACTGAGTCATCAGCCCCATTCAGCTTGGGGCAATTGCTCCCCGCTCATGGCTATCAGGTGGGCTGAGACTGGAGCAGCTGAGCTTACCCCATCCCTGACCATCCATCACACACATGGCTCAGAACAGATTATTTGTAAAGCAGGAAAATGACAGAGGAGCTGACAAATAGTTCTCAAGGCAGGTGATTTGTTAGACCTGGGTAATTTTCATTGTTCCAAAATATTTTCTTGGGTAATGAGACAAAAACAAGGATGAAAAAAACCAACCAAAACCCAGTCACATCGCTGACTGCTGGTAAGTTGCTGTCCTAGGTTACAATGTAAGATGTGCCCAAAAGTATGTATTCTATCACCGTCTTCATAAGCTGTTAAAACCAGTGGGACAGTGTTCCATCATCTCCTTCATGACTCCTCCCTGATAAACTCCGGAGATATCTTCTGTTAATGGGCCAGCTGTTGAAACCAGCTGGGGCAGAGTTCTTTATCTCTCCCATGACCCATCCTCCGTTCAGGGGGATATCTTCTGTTAATGGGCCATCTAGTCTCACCGCATGACTGATAAAATTACATCATTCCATTGTGAGATGCTCCGCCCAGGGGCAGGAACCAAGCATTCCATCCTGGATATAATCTGAGATTTCGAACACCACAAGCAGCCTTTTTCCACTGGATTCCCAGGAGAAGACCAGACCCTTCTACACCACCACTGGACCTTCAGAGGGAGACCAGAGCCTTCTTGAGAATCACTGTTTCAACAGAACCATCACTCCAGGAGGACTGCAGCCAGTTTAATCAGATTGCTACCAACCCCCTGACTCTCAGGGGGTCAGGTTGTATTCTGACTCTGTCAGTGGGTTGGGGGTTTTTTGTACTATTGCATTTATTTTATTTTTCCTATTAAATTGTATTTCTGACTTGGAGTCTCTCACTAGTTTGCTTTCAAACTAGTACTGTTGCTCTGGCTTAAAGGCACTGGTAGTTCCCAACCACCCTCGCAAGATGTGGTGGCCACTGTCTAGACTGATGCAAACCCAGACCTTGTGCTGGCACAGCTTGAAACCTCACTGTCAGCCTCAGGTCCTGCTTTAAAATGCTCTTCCCATTTTTCAGTGGAAACTCCTTATAAAAAAATACGATTCCCTGCTAGGTATACAACTGACAGGCAGCTTTTCTCACACAAATAATTCATGATAACCTGAACCTGACATCCATGCAGGACTGGTACTTGTGCATATGAAGCAGAAGTTGGCTCTAGTGGCTGAGAGAGTAGAATAGGGAAAACCAGGCAAACAAAACTGAGCACCTCCCATTCTGATGTAAATATACTCCAGGATGCTCAGTGCTTGTAAGAAGGTCAAGGGAGAGCCACAAATTTGCTTGCAATCTAGAAACATACCTTCAGCATGAGAGCTTGGAGCTGAGGCAGTCTGTTTATCCAGGAGGAGAAAGGAGGGTGGCTCCATCACAGTCTGACTACACAAGGATGCATTTTTAACAACAAGCACTTTTAAAATTAACCTAAAATGGTAACATTGAAATTAAGGTGCAAATAGATAGTAATGAAGCTAAGTAATCATTAAGACAGAAAGAAGGTAAAATTTTCCATCCCATTAATAGCAACAGGAAGAGTGGCCATTGGCCTTCTACAAAATATGCTGCAGTACAATCAGCAGTGACAGGCTGAATGCAGGAGATACTCATCGAGAACATAAAGCCCACATGTGTGTCTTCCAAGAGATGTCATCCTATATCCTTTATTTTTGCTTGGAATATAACCATGTGTAGAATTCCCAGATGTGAGTGATGCCATCTATTTGGCTTTAAATAGCAGTAAGACTTGAATAATTTATTAGTATTAACATTAATGAGACTTTTCTTCATATGCCTCAAAGAGCTAGGAAGATCTCCTGTGCTTGTCTGAATTCTGCAGCACTGATAACAGATTTTTCTCTAAAGGACTTCTTAGGAGCCAGGTCATCATGGGGAGGTTGGTAGTGTTAGTCTACTTGGGAGAGAGTGTTTATTCCAGCAACATTTTCAAGATGGTTGTCAGCTGAATTTTTCTTCATATGCAGAGATCCTAGGGCCTTATGACCAAAACCTGTGTGATAGTGACACAGCAATTCTGTGATGAAATTATACAAGCAGGAGAAAAAAAGTTCATGTCGTTTTACAAAATGATGCAGCACCTCTTGCCAATGTTGCCCTGTGCTTTTGCCATACAGCCCTGAGCTGCTTCTCCAACCCAGATTATCTGAAAAATATCTCTGTTAAAACATACTAGTTTGTGGTGACATTCTTTGCAGGATCTGCTCTCTCTTGGCAAAGATAGAGCACGTCAGGAATTGGTGACTTTCTCAGATCTTGCTAAATATGATTCTTCTTTATTGAATCCAGCTTCTTAAAACTGGGTTTTCTGAAGCAGCATGTGGGATGATGGTGCTACAAAGAATACAATACAGCACTCTGCTGTCTGGCTGGCCTTGGAGCCAGTTCAGGCCTCACAGTGGCATTCGTGGAACCAGGAGAAGGTAGTGGGTATATGATCCCACTTTAGCCCAGCCACCCACAGAAGCTTGTGGAGCATCAGGGCTGTGATGTGGCACAGGGAGCTCTTGATGGCTTATCCCTCCTCTCCACGTGGGGATATCCACAGCAATGCTGTCAGGTCAGTGCCAGACAGGCTCAGCCATGATCCTGTGGGCTTCTCTAACTAAAGATGCTCTGGATATGGCTCAGGGTATATTCAGCTGTGTGTCACAGCCATGGCCATCCCTGAGAGCCATTGCCCTGAGCTTCAGGCTCAGCAACACCCTCTTGTCACTGCTCTTCCTCCACAGCAACAAATTTTCCTCTAGGGCTTGCCATTGCTGATGTGGCAGTTCACGTTCCAAACTCCAAATGCCAGTCCAATGGCACTGGCTTCTCTGCAAGCCAGCTTTTTTCCACTGATCCCTGAGATACCTTCCCAGAGCACTGAGGGACCAGTCCTGAAAATATGCAGAATTAATTTAACATTTTCAGTCTTGGTATGTGCAATGGCCAAGGCACAAAGAGCGTATTAGTGTTATGCATTACACAGACTTAAATTAAGCAAGTTATAACAGCTAACACAGAACCAACTGGACACTGTCTCCACCGTGAAAAAGAAGGTTCAGATATAAAAAAATGTGGTTTAGTTTTAAAATAGGAAATAAAGTTATTAGTTCATAGTTTGTTGCCACATGAAAAGGCTCTTTTCTGCTCTTTTTACGAAGGAAATAAAGGAGTCTAAGACGCAAATAACATTTCCTGATACGGAAAGCAGAAAACACTCCTAACACATTTTCCAAGGTCTGCTCAGAAAAGGAAGCTGCTTCCAGACTCCAGCTACAAAAATTAGCAAGCCAAAAGTTAGAATTCTCTTCTATAGTTAGTGTGTTCGTAAAAAAAGGCTGAGCACTTTGGTCTTCTCTTCACCCCAGAAGCATCCTGTCTTACATCACTGGGACATTCTGGGTATTCAGTACTCCCAGAACTTGAGTAATTATCCAAATACAGACTCAGGAGCCTACATTTGAATCTGCTATGTAAAAAACCCCCAAAGTCTCTCATTTCAAGCAGCAAGACAACAGAATAGTAATCTACAGTTTCCATGTCTACACTTAAATTAAGTCTGAACCTATTCTCTCTCCTCTTTGTCTACTGTGCAAACTGCTTCCCCACAAAATGAAATTATCTCCCCAATCCAAATATCACTTTATTTTTAGCAGTGGGCAAGGAGTTTACCCTGGGAGGTGGTGAGCACACAGCACTGCTCACTGACCTCCCCACAGGCTCCTAAACAGAAATCAAAGTGCTTTTTGTGGCAAGGTGGCCATGAAAGAACTCAGTAGCAAGCTCTGTATGTTCAAGATAGCAGCCAAGCAAAGCCACCATCATGAGTTTTAACTTGCATTTGCTGAGGGCTACACACAGTTACTTGCTGTAACTCCACAGATCTGCAGTATCTCAAGAAGCTTCCAGATGTATCCACGAAATTTCCTCTGGATAAATTAAGGGCATATGCCCATAAACACTTCAGCTCCCCTAACAGGAGTCCACCTCAGTCAATACAAGTCAAACCCACCAGTTATTTTCCCTTGGCGCTTAGGGCAGCTCTAGGGACAGGCTCCAAACAAGATCAGCTGCTCCTCCATCATCCTTGTCAGCAGAGATGCACCCAGCAGCTGCTCGGGAGGAAAACGGGACAGGTATCTGTCTGTGGCTGGGCCTGGTGTGTCATGCACCTGCAGGTCATCCATTTTCTGTGTAACAGTGCCAGGCAAAAGCAACAGTCTTTTGCCAGGCAAAAGCTCTGTGAGTCTATCTGGATCTTCCACTCAGAGCAAGGTAGAGACACTAAGAGGCAGGACAACACATCAGGCAAGGATGCATTAAAAATACCAACAAAAAAACCCAAAAGTGTGACTTCTTTCTTCTTTGTGTCTTTTTGTTCTGTGATCATCCTGAAATAGCATGTGTGATTCAGAAGCAAGCCTGAAGCCACAGTCACTGCCACCTCCCTCCAACCTGCACACAGCAGCCAACAAGACCCCACTGCCCAGAGGCTGTTGTTCATCTGCCCTGACTCCAAGTTTAAACAATCCTGGGCTGTACTTGCTGTAATGAGTATGATCAAGACTAAGCACATGGGACATAAATAATCCAAAGGCAAGCTGTACTCACAGCGTAATCCAGTTACAGCTCTAATTTGCACATTTCCTCTTTGAAAGCAGTTCTTTCATCTTCTATATAGAGCTGAACCTCTTTCAGATTCCATTTACAAGCCACGGGAGGTGCTTTGCATCGGAGCCAAGGCAACACAGAGACATGCAGGAGCATTTCTGACCCACCCACCGTGCTCTCTATGAGAGGTGCAGAGCAGAGTCCTTCAGTCAGCTCTTTTCATCAGCAGTTCCTCAGCCTCCCCAGCTTTGCATGGAGCTCTGCGTACACATGGGAGGAGAGCTCCAGAGCTCAAGAACAGTCCTTAGCTGAGCTTCCCACTCAGTCCCTTATTGCAGGCAGCTATGGCACAAAGCAGGAGGAGCTACAAAGAGCTGGTTGTTATTGAAGCAGTACCTGTGGCTCTCAGTTATAAAACCTGCTCCTTGTTTGCATCCCCAGCCACCTCATTATAGAGCAGAACAGGGTAGTATTGACTTTCTTTTTCTAGTTCCTCCCTCAATTCTATGCACCTTTCCAGGCTGTTGTTGTTATATATTATGCTCCTGTAGAAACTGGTGTCATCCTAGCAAGTACAGGCACCCAGTCATGCTGTTGGGGCTGGGACAGCCCAGGCACTTGCTCCTCAGCTTTTGCCTTTGCTTGCAGAACTTTGGCTGTGCTCGTCAAACAACAAAGTATCACAGAGGCTGTTAAAAAACCTTGTAGGTGAGGCATGTAGTCAATGACAGAGGGAGAGCATAACATACAGCCTGTTTTCATGAAAATAGTAATTGTTTACCACTACAGCATTTCCTGCAGTTTTGGGATGTTATGGCTGAGAGGTTTCATTTACAACTCTTTGATGAGACTATTCTCTAAGAAATCTCATATGTATAAAAAGAAAAAATCATGAGGAATATCTGCTAGAGGCCTGGCTTGGCCTTGGAAACATCTAAACCTAGTTCCAGAGCAAAGCTGTGTTTCTATACTCTTAATTAGTTAAACTGCTCAGCTAGGTGCCAGGTGCCAGCTGAACTCTGTCCTTGCAGCTCTGCCCTTACCCCACTCCTGCCCATGTGACAGGGTCTACTTGCTCAACAAAGAATCTGTGGCTGCCCCATCCCTGGAAATATCCAAGGCCAGGCTGGACAGGGCTTTGAGCAATGTGGTCTAGTGGAAGTTGTGCCAGCCCATAGAAGGGGCACTGCAACTAGATGAGCTTTGAAGTCTCTTCCAACATAAACCATTTTATGATTTTATCTCCTGATAGCAGAATTGAAAATTACTGTTACACATGGAAAAGACATTTTTACCAACTAAGGAAAGCTTGTATTTTCCTGTGCAGATAAAAGGAAGAATTTCCTATTCACAAGTGGAAAAAAAGCAAAACAAAAACCTGGAAGTGACAGTTTTGTTCTATAGAATAGTAAGACTAGCTTGGCCAGAAAGTTCAGCAACAAAATTTGAATTTCAAACTCCTATACTAAGATGATGTTTAGCAAGTCTATTGTTTAGAGTAATCACTTTAGCTTCCTTTTTAAAAACAAATGCCAGCCAAGACTGGGGGGAAAGATTTTGTAAGAAAAGTAACAGGATGATTCAGTCATGGCCTTCCAACAAAACATGGTTTTTGTTTGTTCAGTAAAAGCAAATAATGTTCTGGATCCATATTTGGACTTGATCCAATTATTCACTGTTTAGCCAAGAAATGGGACAAATCCACTAAGAAGTATTATTTATTTGGAAATTGGTAGTGTATGTTATAAACTAGCTTCAACTGTCCAGCTTAACATACAGCCTCTGAGATTTTTTATTTATTATCCTGAATTCCTTAAACCTATTCAGTTCCAGCAGTTTGCTTCCAATGCCTGACCCAGTGTACCTTTCTCCACCAGGTGAATGTTGCTGGATGGCAGATGCAGGTCTTGGAGGAGCAGGTCGGTAAGCTTGGGCCATTAGTAGTGGTAGGTCTGTTGCTATCACACTTTGATTTCCCTGAGGAAAATATTCTGAGCAACTCAGTTCTGATCATTAAAGTCCCTCAAAATATTATTTCAGATAATTCTCGATGATGCTGGCATAAATCTCTAATTAGAAATAATTACCACAGGAAATTCACCCTTTCCTGTTTGGCTTCTGCAGAACATGTCAGCTAAAATTTATTCTGTAGTTTGCAGCAGCAGAAAAATGGTAAGTGATCTAAAATTATCTAAACACATACAATAGAGATTCACATGGCACAGCCAAAATCTTCAAGAGGCTGTACATAGATGGAGCTGCTTCCCTAGAGGAGCTGCTGGTCTAGAATTTAAGCAGTGGTCTTTATTTGGTCTTGCCCAAAATCCCCTGTCTGATCCCAAGTGATTGGGTGCCTCAGTTTAATGGGAAGTCATCCTTAATAAGCTTTTTTGAGACAGGGACTTCAGAAAGAACACACTGTCTGGAGCACTACCCTGAGCCTGCTTTATTCTGTGTTGATCACAAGGCAGAGCAGAAAGCCCAAATGGCTCTGCCCCTTGAAACCTCAAACATGATGATCCACGTGTGTTGGGAAACCAAACATGGTACAGTTTGCACAGAGATAACAACAGAGTTAGGAAGGTTACAGTTTCTCACCCACAAGAATTTGGCATTTCAGCCTTTCCATTCTTCCTGTTTAGAGGAAGACTTACTGGCTTTAAACAAAGTTTCCACACTAATGATGCAGTTAATATTGTGCATCTCCACTCATGCAGAGTTTCTTTATTGTTCGTGCCACATTAGGTTCTTTCAAGGCTGTCTATGCTTTGACTGCAGCCCATGGGCTCTGAGGGTGACTTTGCACCTCCACCTGAACAATGTCACCTTCCTGTGGCAAGGGACCAAGTCCTGTCTAGTACTTCCCATGCCATAAGTTGTAGCTCCATGAATCCGAAATGTCTTTGGCAAGCCAGGAGAAATGCTTTGCATGCAGAGACCTGCAGCTTGTGCATTATTTTTTGCCTCCCGGCAGACCTGGCTGCTATCCAACTGCCTTCCATGGTTTAGGTGAAACAAATAAAAAGCAACTGCTGTAGCAAGGTATCTGAAGGCAAACAGGGCTGCCAAGCAATTAGTGTCCAAACGATGCCTAATTAGTCCCTTGGGAGCATCATATTACAGAACAAAGCAGAAGATGTCTGTCTGGGTGTTATATTAGGAGTGTGCGATTCTGATCTGATTTGGGTGGGTGCAAGGCAGGAGGAGCAGGGCTGTTGGATGAGCATTCCCTGGACACATCTGGGGAGAGACCTTTTCTTGCTCTCACATCACTCGTGACAGTTCTGGCTCCAGGAGGCAGCTTGTGCTGGCAGAGGAGGGCAGGAAAAGAGCTCTCAGTCTGCAAGCAGTGCAATACAGAGAGCTGCAGGTTTTATTCTGAATTAGCTGTAGTAAATAAGATATAGATATAAAGGCAGATTTTTTTTGCCTATTAGAGACACATTGTAGAACTTAAGACTTTGATACACAGTAAGTTATACAATATGAGTAATGTAAAACTTGTTGGTTTGGGGGATAGTAACAAGAAATAGTCTGCTTCTAATTGACAACATGAGAAATTTCTTAGCTAAAATCAGGCAGTCAGAGCTGACCAAATGTTATGGTTAAATTCTAGATCCAAAAATAGACAGAATTTGAATGGGGACCAAAATCCTGCTCAGTAACTGTTGGCAAATCCCAGCAAACCACACTTCTGTGTCGAAAGGAAAACACAGGCATGAACTGGTTGGCTTTGGCAGAGAAGAAACAAATTTGATTTCCCAAATCTGCTGACATGTTTATCAGGATACTGTGAATTAATGCATTGCACTTTCCAATATAGCAGACAGTGGCAGCCTAAGATAGAAAATTATTTCAGAAGAAATTACAGGTTTTTTGTTTGCACGCATGGGGCTTTATTTGCCCTGCCTGCACAGTGAATTGCACTTCTGAGCAAGATGAGACCGAGCAGCAAAGCTGACTGCTGACTGTGACTCTGGGAAAAGAGTGGTAGGGGAAGTCTGGGGGACAAACAGGTCACCCAAGCACTGCAGCACCCAGTGGACTAGTCCTGCTGTCTCCAGTTCCCTGGACCTCTGCAGAAGCTGAGAGGTCTCTGCCCTTAATGGGTATTTATATTTTAAAAGCCTGAAAAATATTTTCAACCCATTTGCTTTAATTCTTCTGTAGAGTTTTCACTGTGTACTGCCTGGTTGGAACAGAGAACATGCAACAAAAAGGACAGGAGCTAATGATGAAAAATACCTTTTGCTTTCACCTTTTTGTGTTTGCTGGAAAATAACCGATTTTCTTGGCAAATATCCAGAGGATATTTGTGACTGAGTTTGCTCTAATGAACATGAGCTGTGCTGTGCCTGGAAGGCCTGTTGCACTTTCAGATGATTTCACCACTTTACAATTCAGCTCTTATGATAGCATTTAACACACACTTGTTAAACCATTCAGTGCAAAAGCAGCATGAAGTCATAAAGTCCAGCAAAGGGCAGCACTGGGCACAATCAGTTTCAAGGTGGAGTCCATCTTACATAACAAAACTCAGGTGAACAACACAAAGGCTGAGGTGTTGTAACTATTTAGGACAGGGAGTAGAAATTCATTGAAAGTGCTAATGTGATTTAAGCAAATTGAGCAAAATAACAAGTAGAACTATCTTTTAATGCTCTTGTATTGTGTGAGTTTTACTTCGTCAGTTGTTTTGAAAAGCAAGCAGCAATTTCTGGAAATGCTGAGTTTGAAAAAAAAGGAGGGGGAGGGGGAGAAAAAATTTATCAGGCATTTCTATAGCTAAGTAAAGCTGATTAATCTGATTCAGCAAGACTGAACCAAAGAGATTTCATTGACCAGTTGATATTCAGAAACATCTCTCTTTAAATATGTTTTAAAATGACACAAAAATTAGATCTATTCCTGAAACCCTGACACATGCAAAGTTCTTGTTGTCTGTACATCTGGGCTTATGGTCAGATCTATTTTCATGTCTTTAAAAAGAAAATACTAGTGCTAGTAGAAAACCAGAGAGTCATCACAGCTTTTGCAGGGCTTAAAGGAATGCGGAGCAAAAAACAGTCTGAAATTAAAGTCTCTGACCGAAAATACGTTCTGCACATGCGCTTTTACCTGTTCATCTGTGTAGCTACAAAGTCCTTGGCAGATCTGCATCTGGCAGGATGAAAGATGGACTCCCCTCAGGTGTCACTTCACCTGCCATGAGACACAGAAGCTGTATGTGCTCCTCATCCATTAGCATAAGGTACCAAGTGACCCTGAGGAGCAGCAGGCACAGGGACAGGTGGCTGTGGTGCTGTAAATGTGATGTGTCACTCACTTCCTACCCTAAGCGGTGCCCCCAGTCCTCCCCCTACTCCAGGGGACCCCCTCACTGCAGCGTGGCAATGCAGCAGCTTGGCCCAAGTGCCAGTCACCACCCAGCAGTGTGTGTTTGGGCCTTGATTGTGGAAAAGGCAATGCTTACATGGCTGTGGGCAGAATCATCAGTCCTTTTTGGGCTTCTCAAAATGTTCACCCAAGTTTGGGCAGGTTGAATTTTGTTGCTGCTGCAAAATGATGCAGCACCTCTGAGCAAGGCCTCTCCCAGCCCATCTGACCCTGACAAACAGGTCACAGTGACTCCTATAATTTGTTAACTATTCTTTAGAAACCTTTTAAAGATTTTCTTTCACTGTGTCCAGAGTTACAGCTTACAGTTTCCAGTGGCTATTGGAAGGAGAGGACAGATGGATGCAGACAATAGCAGCTCTTGGAAGAGAGACCTGGGAAGACTGATACGATATGGAAAGGAACCCATAAATTGCTGAATGATTCTGGGACTTGATTTAATGTATACAAAAGAATCTGAAAAAAGACTGAATATCCTCTATCTTGCCAGAATACTTCTTTGCAATAAATAACCCCTGTAGAAAAATTTACCTCCTTTATTCCCAGCAGTGAGAGCTTCTTGACAAAACACATCATTTTCATGAAAACATTTCTGGTTCTCCTCAAGAGCAAGGGGAAAGTTTACCTGAAGAGCTGAAAATGTCTGTGACCAAAATGGAAAGAAGTTCAGAATTCCCATTCCTGGTTCAAGCTGTCTTCTGTAAGGATTTTATTCATAGGTGATGGCTGCTATCCAGAGAACCAAATGAGGGCATTCAAGGAAAAGCAGTGTTTTGTTGGCAGTTTATTGCAAGTTATCAAGTGGTGTAGTCTGGGATGAAAAAAACCTCCCACAGCCCTTCCATCACCCAGCCAGCCATCTCTGATGGAAACTTCTTCAGGAATCGTGAATAACTGTGAACTTGTTTTTAGTAGCTCCAGGCTCTTTCTTGGCTCTACCTCCCTCCAGATTTCCATGGTTGGAAACTGCCAATGTGTGTGGCTGAGCAGACACCCACAGCTGAGATAATAGAGGATCTGCCCCTGGCCCGAGGTAGCCAAAATCCTCAGTAGCACAGATGAGCAGGAAATTATCCGGTTATAAATCAGCAACCAGGCAAATATACCAAAGACACCCAGTGAGATGGAGCAAGTGCTGACCTGGAGATTTATGCAAGGGTTTTCTGCACATGGATCCAGGATGGAGTTGGGCTCTGATGGCTCCAGCACAGTAAACCCCTCTGTGGCAGCAGTCATGCTGGTGGAGCATGGTCCTGACAAGTCCAGGTGGGCAGAAGCCATGGGCCTTTAGGCTGTGAGCTTGATTCTGCCTTTGCCAGGACACTGCAAGCACTGTGCTGGAGCAGGGACTGCCCCCTGCCCAGGAATGAGGAGCTGCTGCACAGGAGCTAAAGAGGTGAAGGTCCTCACACCATACACAAGCATGGATCAAGAGCAAAGGAGAAGGTGAGGAGCTCGTCAAAGGAGGTGAATTGCGGCCAGCAGATGTCTGCACTATGCTCTGTGTGCACACCACAGCCTGTGCAGAGCTTCTAACACAGACGGTAGCAGGACAGCTCAGAAAGAGGAAGAACTCTGTTGTGGCTTTTCTTGGGCCTTGTGCAGCTGCCTGGTGAAATCCTGCCCTATCCCACCAATATACCAGTTAGCCCTCAATTCATGACATTTTGAGTACTTTTTCCTGGCTGGCCTTTGTAAGGGAGCACCTCAGCAGGGAACCAGCTTGTAATTTGAAATGAATATAAAAATGCATTTCTCTAAATACCCCACCACCTAGCCTATTTTCAAGCAAAGACAACCACTCATAGGAATATTTGACTGGGGGCTCTAATTAGAAGATAAAACCTTGCATTAAAGCTAGGTGCTGGGTGGAAATTGCTACATTTTCATTCTGTTTGTGGCTGCATTCTGTTATCATCCTGCTTTCAACCTTCTGCCATTAGTGTCTATTTTAGTGAAGACTTTTTGGGCTGATCTAAATACCAAAATATCTTGTATGCAGTACACAGGAGTCCCTTTTCCCTTCAGAAGTGATGCAGTGTTCATTTATGTCACAGATCCATGACCAGGCACATTTAACAGGATGAATCAAAGTGCTTCTATTTCCAGAATCAGCCCAGGTATAGCTGTACCTGGGCCTGTCGGTGCGTTTCTGGATTGCTGTAGAAACACAACCTAAAATGCCCCTGTTTTTTCCCCACTGGGGTTGTTTAGCAGGGCTTGCAGGCACAAGCTGCAGCAAGCAGGGTCATCCAAACACCTGGGCAGAGCTGGGGATCCCCTGCCTGAGGAGACCCTGGGAACAAGGGTGTCTTTGGTGCTTGCTAACACTCAGATGCACCCTCCAGCATTTCATGGCCATGGAGGGGTGCAAAGCACCTCTGTCTCACTAGGTTCCTTTCTGTTGCCAGGGTTTCCTAGCCTGGGAAGAGGTGATCAGGGAACACAGATACAAAACAGAGGCAAGTTTTGTGCCTTGGGCAAAAAAACCTCTGCAGCTCCAACAGGGTTTTGTCTCCTTTTCCCTTCCTTTTGCAGTCTCTCCACCTTCCCCAGCCCTTCTCAGCTTTTTGATGCCAAGATCCAAGCAGGGCTCTTTCACACTGATCCTTCCCCTTTTCATCACTATCAGCAAAAGAAATAAATGTTTTTTCCCGTGATGTAGTGCTGGTGAACTCTTAAAAGCCTGTTTTCTTCTCCAAGAACTGAGATCCCTGAGGAATATGCCTCCCTTGCATCTTTCTTGTGTTGAGGTGGAATTAGTCACATTTTTTGCAGATAAAAGCAGTTTCTCAGAAAAGCAAGAGCAAGTTCCAGACAATTTATAGGCTTATGCAAAAAAAATAGTACATCAGTCTCTAGCTGTTTGGACTGTGCTCTCTTTTCATTGCACACAAGCAACTTCCATCACCACTAATATGCAAATAAAGATATTTGGCCTCAGTCTTTCCCACAGGAAGAAAACCTTCAGCAATGCCACATATCCTACAGCCAAGGCTGGTCGCATGTCACACCATATTTTCTTCCTTAGCTTCAGTCCATGCAGGCTAAGAAACCCACAGGATCCCACATATCCATAAACCAGACCTCTAAAAATGTTTCAGCTTAATCCTGCCTCAGGTGAGGTTTTTCCCAAGTTATTTTTCATATCACAGGAGTGTTACGACTACAAAACTGTAGAGATGGAAACTGAGCCTCAGCTGGTGAGAGCTGTTTAGTGTGTTGTTAATATACAGCAGACAGCTCACAGACACTGAAAATGCAGCTTAGATCCCAGTCCTTACCAAGGCATTTTCTGCATACCAAAATTAACTGTGGTCAACAAAGAAACCTTGGATTGGTCAACAGTGAAATCCTTTAAGCAAATGCACAGATGAATCATTGTGCCAGGTCTAGGGAAAGGGGAAAATCTGTATTTAGGAGGATGCATTTTTTCTGCAGGCCCAGAGGAACCGTGAAATCCATGAGCTCCTACAGATACTCCTTGGCAAGGCTGACTAGGTGCAAAAGAGGCTGGTATTAAATATTGCTGCCTTGACTGGTGGCACTGTGTGGTTGGGCTCCCAGCAGAGCTGTGCTCCGTGGTGAGATCCTGAAGGGAGCAGGGAGCTGCTTGAAGGTCTGAAAAATTCAAATTAATGCTGTCCATCTATGCAATAGCCTTTCTCATGTCTCATGGATAAGGCAACTTATTCAGCTGGAGTGCATTTGAGAATGGGATGTTAGGATTGAGAATTTTACATTTGAGGGTTTGAAGAAGGGCTTTTAATAGGGCTTGGAGAACCGTTATGAAAAAGGCCACTGCAAATGCTCAGCAAAATGCAGGCTGAGAAGGGACTTCTGCCAGCAGACACTCCTGGGGGACAGAGGGCAGTGGGGAGTGGAAAGCCATTTCAGCAGAGGATAAGGCTGCCTCAGGGACAGCCAGAGATGGCCACAGACTTCTTTGGGCTGGAAAACTGAAGCTAAGAAGGGCCTTCAGAGCACTGAAGACTGGATGCTCCCCAGCAGAAGTGGGGGGAGAAGCTGTCTGCCCCAGGTCCTGTGCCTGTTGGTTGCCAAATGCTTTGGCTCTGGCAGCCCCTTATTTCTCTAATTACAATCAATGGGAGGATAAAATGCATGCAGTTCCTGCCACTGTCAGTAACACAGTAGGCTCCACGAGGTTTATGAACATTCCTGACAAGAATGACAAAAGTTCTGTTCCTGGAGCAGCTGAGGCAGACATTACCAACTGCAAATAACTCACAGACAACATAAAGCAGCCTCTCTCTCTCCTTCCCTCCCTCTCTCCTCAGCACTTGGCTTTGCTTTGGAATCTATCATGGGTTCCCCTTGAGATTTCGGCCAGTCACCATATCCCATCTTCAGTCCTACACATTCTCAATCCATGGTGAGGGTAAGGGACATCCTCAACCTCCAGGGATGGGTAGCTGGAGAGTGACAGTGCCATTGATCATCTGAGGGTATAAGGTGCGGAGCCCATACCCTGACACCTTTCTCCTGGAGCCCAGCAAGAGGAGGGTTAATAGTTTCAGCCTGGTGTCTTCTCCAGTCATGATCTATGGAAAGAGCAAATCTCATGTTTGCTTAGACCTATGCGCCTCTGCAACGAGATGAGGATATTTCTGCAGTGCAACAAAGTGCTGCTGAAACAAGGGATGTAGGGACAAAAGGCTCCAAATGCTGGCAGTGGCACTGAGATTCTTGGTTTTTTGGCATCTGACACCCAAGCTTTTAAGTTACTCTTAGGTCACAGTCTTTATTGCACAGCCACAGCATTGCAAATTGCCTTTTTAATACAGGAAAGTTGAGATTTTTCACCTCCTGACCTGCCTCCAGGAACTGAGGTTTTAACTGCACCATTAAACATCTTGGAACTTTCAAGTATACTCATAAGAGCTGGCAGTAGACCTGACACAACTAGGAAGGATCTGCTTTAGAACATGGCTTAATACTAAATCCTAAAATTCATGTCTTGAATATTCTCCAAATCTGGTTTTTCTGTTCCTCTTGCCTCCACGTTTTAGCACCTTGTGTTATGTTGCCTATAAAAGTGTCCAGAGTTGATCCAGATGAGCAGTGGGAATAAGACACCAGCAAATGAAATTTGCAATGGGAAAAAAAAGAACTGTCTTCCAACATGGAAGATCAAGGTCCATTAACTGAGCTCTCGAAGAGTATATCCCCTTTCCAGGGTACAAAGCTTCTGAATCTAGTGCAGGACACTGGTTCCTGACAAAGATAATGCAGTTTTAGAGCAGGGCTGGTCCTGAAAGTGGGGCATCCTGCCCATGGCAACACCACAGTTGGAGGGGCTGGGATTGCCCCATGCTATCTGGGGGAGTGCTGTTTGTTGTTCTGGTCCTCTGGGAAATGGTGGTAAATCATTTGAGCTTGCAGCCCTTTCCTACATCCCCTTCTCACCCAGCACTCTGCTGAGGTAGGCAGCTGGTTTGTTCAGAAATTGTATGAGGTGCCTGGAAATAAGATAATTGATAAAGTACCATTTGACCTGCCATAGCCTCTTTCCACTCTCAAGGCTGTTTTACTGTCTGGAGCCCAGTTTGGGACACCACTCACATTGCAGTTTGGGAGTTTGCCAAGACTTGCCTTCACCGGCCCAAAGACTAAAGATAAGGCAGGGCAGAGGAAGACAAGTCCAGTGATGGGTAGGCAAGGCAAGGCAAGGCAAGGCAAGGCAAGGCAAGGCAAGGCAATGGCAATGGCAGGGCAGAAAAGGCAAAGCAAGGCCAGGGAAGAAAGAGGTAGGCAAGGCAAGGCAGGGGATGAGAGGAAAGGCAAGGAAGTCAAATGAGAAGCCTGCAGGGCAAAGCAAGGAGAGTATAAAAAGAGTAAGAAAGTACAGGTGGGAGATAAGGGAGAAAGGCAATGCAAGGCAAAGGAGTTATAAGAGGGGCGAGGGAAGGAGGCCTGAGTGTCGGTAAGGCAATTCAAGGTTGGGGCCAGAAGGAGTAAGCAAGGCAAGGTAGGGCCAGGCAAAAAGGGTTAGGGAAGTCAAGGTGGGGGACAGGCGAGGAAGCCAGTTGGGGGACTGTTAAGCAGCGCAAGGCGAGGCAACCGCAGGTGTGCAAGCTAAGGGAAATGCAAGATAGGCAAGGCAATGAGTGTCCTAAGAGGAAGAGGCAGTGCACAGCACGACCAGGAAAGAAGTGGTAAGCTAGACAAGATGGGGGATGGGTGAGCAAGTCAAGGCAAGGCAAGAGAGGGCAAGGAAAAGCACAGGAAGGACACTGAGGGTTTACTAAGGGATTGAAAGTTTGGGGTAAGCAAGGCTAGACAAGCCTAAGGAGGGGCAGGCAAGGCAAGGAAAGGCGAGGGAAGAAAGGAGTACGAAAGTCAAGGTTCGGGATGGTCTCATGAAAGATTTCATTTGACATGTGTTTACCATTCCTCAGAGGTGGTCTTCTGGAATTATGGCAGTGCCCATATTTTCGACAAGGAAAGCACTCTCAATGGTAAGTCTGGGTGTACACAAGATACAGCATCCAGGGCAAGTAAAGCCCAGTAACATTATTCTGGCAAATTTGTATGAGATCAGTCCCTGGATGTTATCTCTTTAGGAGGAGGCGATGCCATTCCTTGTGTGAAGAGCTCATAGTTCCTCTCTTGTAGGTGTAATTGGATGGGTTCAGCTGAAGTTGTAGGCGACAAGAGCTTTCCCAGCTGACACTTTCATGAGGTGTGGCTTCTGCCCGATGTTTGCAGCAAGCTTGCAGCCAGGGTCTGCGAGAGGGAAAAGATTTATTAGGGCGAAGGGTTTATTCGTGTGGCCGTTTGAGTGTGGTGCAAATACGAGCTTGCACTTGGAAGGGGAAGATCAGCGCTCTCTCTTTGTCCTGACCCAGTTGATTGGCGAGCAGTGACGCTTCCAACTCGGATCTGCCCTTTGCGTGGTTTAGAGCCCGGCGAGGTGCACGTCGCTCCTTTGCAAGTCGGCAGCGCCATGCTGTGGTTGTTTGTATGAGCGCTCGAGGTGCTCAGGAAAAGGCCGAGCGCTTTTCTGTCCGGGCACAGTTAGTGTGCGAGCAGTTGGTGTAAGACCTCCGTTGTGGATGCCGGCTGTTCGAGACCGAAAGAACAGGGTGGCGCATAGCGCTGGGGAAAGAAGGACGAATAGTTTGATTGTCGGCTGTGCAGCTGCTAGGCTGCAAAAGAGAAGGGGATTCTGGCGCGGCCCCTTTCTTCTGGGACCTTTTTCTGTGGGAGCAGATGCAGAAGGTTTCCAGTTTTGTAACTGGACCCCGTGAGACTGAAAGTGCTTAGAGCTGAGCACACAAGCCTGTGCGAGCTGCGCTTTAGAAGCGGCGGGGGGAAAGTCAAGGCCAGCTATTATGTCTTGTTCTAGGCGCTTTGGTGTGGGAGCTGGCCGTCGTCAAGTTTTGAAGCTGCGCTCTACAAGAGCGAAGGGAAGTAAGGGCACATGTAGCTAAGCAGGAAAGGGCATAACCCCAGGGGGTGTGATAAATGGTATGTC
>VZRQ01002114.1:1055-13318 GCA_013397975.1 Machaerirhynchus nigripectus
GCACAGGGTGCCCAGAGCAGCTGTGGCTGCCCCTGGATCCCTGGCAGTGCCCAAGGCCAGGCTGGACACGGGCTGGGAGCAGCCTGGGACAGTGGGAGGTGTCCCTGCCATGGCAGGGCTGGCACTGGGTGGGATTTAAGGTCCCTTCCAACCCAAACCAGTCTGGATTCCTGGCAAGAGCACGAGGGAATGAGCACTGGGAGAGGAAATACAGTGCCATGTAAAAATTATTATATGCTTGAGGTATTTATCAATGTTAATCCTTAAGGTATATAAATATATAAGGTATTTAAATTTAAATTAAATCCTTAATATATTTATAAATATTTATAAATTCCAGGTATTTATAGATCTTCCAGCCAACTAGATAATACTAATACTAATACTAATCCTTTGTTTTGTCAGCAGCTGCTCCAATTTCCATTAAAGAGATGAAATGTGACAACTGCTGCACAACCTCCTGAGACAGAAGGGAAGGTACAGAGCCACCTCCACCTTGCAATTAATTTCCATAATTAGGGTGGTACCCAACCAACCAAACAAGCAAAGGAAAACAGCACTTTACCAGCCAGCTTTTCTGTCAGGTCCTGCTTTGCTTTTCCACTCAGGAACTGGGCTTTTGTGCAGAATGGCTGCAGGAGCAGGGAGTTGTCTACAGGCAAAGAGCAAAAGATGTTAAATTCTTAAATGGGAAATTAAATTATCTGGAAATAAACACAATATGGGAAAAGGTAAATAAGAATCTTACTTATGCTGAGTTCAAAAATCACAATGATAAATTTAAAGGCATAAAAACATAATCTTAAAAGAATCCAGGAGTGGTTTGGGTTGGAAGGGACCTTAAATCCCACCCAGTGCCATGGCAGGGACACCTCCCACTGTCCCAGGCTGCTCCCAGCCCCAGTGTCCAGCCTGGCCTTGGGCACTGCCAGGGATCCAGGGGCAGCCACAGCTGCTCTGGGCACCCTGTGCACCTTCACCACAAAAACCTGCTATGAAACATGACCAAAGCACTACTGAGCAATATTGAGGTGCTTTGTGTGGCTTTAAAAGGGTGAGAACAAACCCAATAGTTTTTACACAGTGTAACAACTCTGTGAAACTCTTGCAAAGAGTAACACTTTCAATTTACAACTTAATCACAACTAAAACTGTTTCAAATTAAGAGAATAAATTACTTACCTAAGTGTTGACATAGAGCCTGGATAACGTTTGTGGCAGCTGCGTAAATCCCTGGATTTTTGGAGTTGAGGTTGTTGTCCACTATGGCAGGAATTAACATGTTGATCACAGGTGATAAATTGTCTTTGAGCAGTGGAATCATCCTGTGCATGGCCTCCAAAGCCACCTGGTTCACTTTGCTGTTGGAGTCGTGTAAGCGAGGCTTGAAGGCATCAAAGATCTGCGAGAGCATCCAAACAGCACTCATGGAACTGGGAATCAGTGCTTGAGGTGCAAAGCTCGTTACCTGCTTCATTTTACACTCTAATTGTCCACCTGGGCAAATGATGGCTCTGATACCTCCAGGGGTTGGAAGCAGATGGTCTCTAAGGCCCCTTCCAACCCAAACCACTCCGGGATTCTGGGATTCTGGGATATGCAAATACCTGGGATCATTTTTTGAGCAAGTCAAGCAACATTCCCTATTTTAACCCCGTGCATTACTCAACCACACCTCAGCTCAGCTGCTCTGAACCCCTGCAGTGCACTGGACTCCAGGCACAGTAACTCCCACTGTGACCCACATTTCCTGCAAGCCAGTATTTCAGGGAGACATGGCCCTGTTCAGCACAGGGGATGTTGGAAAGGTTTCAAACCCATTCCGTTTGGATACCAGCAAGTTCCACAGCAGATTTCATCATTCCACACAAAGACACAGCATTGCTGGAGGACAAGCTTGGGTTTCCTTTCACTGTATCTATTTTTAACTCACACCTGCTGGACCTTTTCTTTCTCCTACAGAACCCCCTTTCCTATTGGACAGGATCCTCATCCTGAGCTTTAGCATAACAAGTTTCCTCACCTTCTCCCACACAAAAACTTGCAACTCTTATTCAGAGATAGTTTTTCAGTTCTTTATTAATCCTTTCTGCTTTTTTTACAACTACTCCACTATTTTGATATTGACCCAAGAGTGGCATGGAAAACAGCACACACAGGATTCCAGAAATCATGGAATCACAAACTGGTTTGGATGGGATGGGATGTTAAAGCCCATCCCATTCCACCCCCTGCCATCATCAGGGACACCTTCCTCTATCTCAGGTGGCTCCAGGCCCTGTCCAACCTGTCCTTGGACACTCCCAGGGAAGGGACAGACACCATTTCTCTGGGCAGTAGTTCAAAAGTGCTCTCTCTGAGTGAAAACTTCCACGTTTCCCTGCTATTCCCTTCCTTTCCTGCCTGAGTGCCTCACACAGACCCCCCTGCTCCTCAGTGCTCTCTGTTAATCATCCTTATTCCACGGAGGAGCCAAGACTTTCACAGAAAACTCTGTGACCTGGCTCTGAAGCCCTTTGGATCCCAACCTTTCCCTGGAGTTACCTTGACGAGGTTGGCAAGCACCAGGGCTGGGTTGCTCTCCGTGTCTGCCAGCAGCTGCCGGACGCCGCTGATGCGCTCCCGGAAGTCTTTGGCATTCAGTGACCCGATCATGTCCCTGACATACTCCTCACTTTCCAGGGCACCGCGGGGAGCTGCTCTCCTTGGGCCTTCGGGGGCCTCTGTGCTGTCCCTGTGGGAAAGGGGAACGTCCTTCCATGAGCCACGTTGGAACAGGAGGCACATCCCAGACGTTCTCTTCCCATCCAAGTGCAAGTATCAGAAGTAAACAGAAACTTTCACCTTAACCATGGTGAATCAAAAAGAACTCACCTAACAGTAATTGTTGTTCCCAAAGTCTTATATCCATTCTGCTCCAAATGCAGCTGGTTTTGTGACCAGTAACAACTGGGAACTTCCCTCGCATCAGTGGGTCACAAACCCCTCCCAAAACTTACTGTAGTTTTATTTTTCATTCTCAAAGTACTTTAAAGACTGACCCCAGACCAGGTGGTACCTCAGCAACGTGCCATGCTGAGAGGGAAACCCAACAGCTCTTCCTAGAATACTTACAAACAAATTTCCTGGGGGACCTGATCTCATTAGAGAGTCATGGAAAGAATTCTAAAACCTGTGGAATCACCTCTCTGTCCAGGTAAGTATTTACAGAGCATCCAGGCAGAGTCAATACCTCACTTCTAATTCCTGAACACAAGGCTCGGGTGGGGAATGGAATAAGCAATCAAAATTTATCAGTAAATGTAGGATCAGTTATTATTTTGAATTGTGGAGGGTGTGTTAAAGAAATCTGGTCCTGAACAGTCACAGCCCTCTGAACTGTGTGTTCTTGGATGCAGTTCTTGGCTTGCTTTCTTTTTCAGTTCATTGAATCACAGAAACATGGAATGGGTTGGGTTGGAAGGGGCCTCAAATCCCACCCAGTGCCACCCCTGCCATGGCAGGGACACCTCCCACTGGCCCAGGCTGCTCCCAGCCCCAGTGTCCAGCCTGGCCTTGGGCACTGCCAGGGATCCAGGGGCAGCCACAGCTGCTCTGGGCACCCTGTGCGAGGGCCTGCCCACCCTCCCAGAAAGGATGCAGTGAAGTGTCCTGGGGTGATCCAGAACATTCCTGCATTCCATACCTATCCCAGCAGGGACCCTGTGTGTGTGTGTGGTGCTATCCTGAGTGTTTTTAAAATCCCCCCACCCAGGCACTTTGCGGGATTTCCCCACGTGGTGTTGGCTTTGCAGCTGCTTGGTCTTTGCTCAGGCAGAGCTCCTTTTTTTCTCCCCTTTCTGGGTTCTTTTTGTTTTTGGTTTTTCCCTCAGCTCGGAGGGACTGCAGTGAGAGGGTTTGAGCTGCCTTAAGGATGAATTCTGCCGGTGCCTGTCCACAGCTGAGGAATCCCAGCAGGAGCAGAGCAGCCCCACTCCGGATCACCGTGGGCAGAACCAGCCAGGGAGAGAACACCCCGAGTGGCCCCAGCCCTGGTGCTTGGCCTGGCCCTGCCTGCCCTGCTGTGGGGAGGAGGCTGACCCTGGAGGAGCTGTCGGGCCTTTGTCTGCTGCTGGAACTGCTCCATGACGCTCCTGCCTTCCCAAGAGGGATCTGACACCAGCTTGTCCCTTTGTCCTAAAACTTGAGGCCACCCCTGATAGCAGTGGGTATTCCCAGCACTTTGGGTCTTTCCTTGTTCCTGTGGAGTCCATGAGATTCAGCACTTTGCTATCCAGCAGTTATTTACATTCCCTCCCTGCCTGCTGGCATTGTTTGTTAATAAACTGTTATTTTTTCACTTGTATCTGCTCATGCCTCATTCCTGACTGGCAGAAAGGGATTGACTGGAATCAAGGGGAGGCTGCTCATTTCAGAGTGCCCTCCTCTTTAAACTGTTTTAAAGCAAGACAAGGTGACACGGCTGAGGTGGCCCCACCACAGAACCAGCTACCAGAGGGTGGCAGGTGACACTCTCTCCTCACTGATGGATCCTACGGGACCAGTAGGAAATGGGAAGCAGCTGTATGGAGCCCTACATGGGGAGTCATGGAAGTTGCTGAAGGACAAGGTGGATCCAGTCAAATTGCAGAGCTGAGAGCCTCCAGCTGGCTCTGGACATGCTGAGCAGAGAAGTGGCCAACGCTCTCCCTCTGCACTGGCTGGTGGATGGTGGCAAACGCTCTGTGGGAGTGGCTGGGAAGGTGGATAAAGGGCAGCTGGCAGAGGGAAACTGATTCTGGCTGCTGGAGAATGGCAAGGCATCAGTGCCTGGGCAGAGAGGCTGACAGTGAAAGTCCATCCCGTGCCCGAGTCAGGATCATGAGAAGCATCAACCACGAGCAGCTGGATCGGGCTGCAAGGGTAAAGTGTCATGGGTAGATCTGGGACTGGCAACACGAGGGAGAGTTATTTGTACCTTGGTGGGCCCGTGGTGCCTCAGGTCAGCAGGGAACAGATGCCACCTCTAAGTGGGCACAAGACCAAGGGGTGCCTTAACCACGGACACTGCACCCTGGGTAATCCATGACTGGGTTCATGAAATGTGAGCTGCCATCAAGCAGGGCCCAGTGGGCGAAGCCCCTGTGCTCTGGGGTCTAAATATATGGGGAAGCCCTGTGGTGCACCTGAGGGGATGCCAGGACAGACCGCTTGGACTAATCCTGCCTGGAGCAAAGCCAAACCCCTCCGTGGGGCTGTCTCTGCTCAGGGGCCTGGCTGCACTTGGTGGGTGAGGCAGAAAGGTGTTGTGTACTCTGGGGGATTGGTCTGGGCTGAGAACAGCCTGTAACGTTGCAATGCCTGTGCACCACTGCCTGCTGCATGGATTAACCACCAGGGACTGCCCCAGCCCTGCCTGTCATGGACCCCACGGGCTCTGCCCATACCCTGGGGATGGCAGTGACCACTGAAATAACTGTATTTGTGTACAGCTGTATGGATAGTATACAGAGATGTGTGTTTACAGTTCAAATGTTCTCATTTGTGCATCAGTCAGATGATAAGGAACAAGGGGTGGGATGTCCTGGGGGAATCCATAAGGTCATTGTATTCACCTCTATCTGAGCCCAAAAATTGTTACGGCACCTCCAAAACCTAAAATAGGTCAATATAAAACCTGTAAGAAGATAAAACAAAACTAGACATGGTCAGAGTAGGATCTAAACCCTTCAGCATCCCCAGTCAGGGTCTAACTAAGTCCTTGGTGTCCACAGTTGTGCACAAATGAGTAATTTGTGCTGTGGCTCCAACCAGGAATGGTTTTTCCATGAGTCTGAACAGCAACATCTTGGATGATGCTGACATGGATCCATTGGATCTACATTGTCCAGAGCAGCTGTGGCTGCCCCTGGATCCCTGGCAGTGCCCAAGGCCAGGCTGGACACTGGGGCTGGGAGCAGCCTGGGACAGTGGGAGGTGTCCCTGCCATGGCAGGGGTGGCACTGGGTGGGCTTTAAGGCCCCTTCCAACCCAAACCATTCCATGATTCTGCGATTCCATACTGGGAATTCCAGGTGGTTTGTGTCCTGTGTGTATTTCATAGATGGTCAATAGACAAATTAACTTCAAAATGCACAAAGCCACTTTAATATAACCAGTAACTCTGTTTGAGAGTTTCTCTGGAACAGGTCAAGACTTTCCTTTTCCTTCAGGGATGTTTAACTTTCACAGCCCTGTATGGCTGTTTCTGTGCTCCCTCCTCAGCCAGGTTCCTCCCAGGATAAGCTCATTACCTGTCCAGGATGTTGGGAGCATCTCTGCAAGTAGAGGACAACCTCAAATGTCCAACGTTTCCAGTCTGGGAACGCCTTCCTTTGGCTGAGGGTGTATCCAAGGGCATCTCCCCCAGGCCCTGCACAAAGGTACAGCAGAAATTCATGGAATCACAGGGAATTAATGTGGCTGCAGTGCTGGAGATTGTCTGTACCCAACATCCCCCAGGACACCTCCACCTGCCCCAGGTGTTACACAAGAGCTTTCCCACACACCTTCTCTCGTAGGCTGCCAACAGCTTCCTTAATGTAAGGCAAATCCTTGGCTGGCACGAACTTCTCCAGGGTTTTCTCAAAGTCAGGGTGAGCCATCATGCTGGAGAGCATCCTCCGCCCGTAGAACCTGCAGGGAGAGCACCAGGACATCCAGGAACAGGGACTGGCTTTGTCACTGGCTCACTATAGGTGTGCCATTCCAAAATGGAAAGGTGCAGGGAGATTGTGTCCAGGGCAGGGAACGGAGCTGGGAAGGGGCTGGAGCCCCAGGAGCGGCCGAGGGAGCTGGGAAGGGGGCTCAGCCTGGAGAAAAGGAGGCTCAGGGGGGCCCTTGTGGCTCTGCACAAGTCCCTGACAGGAGGGGGCAGCCGGGGGGGTCGGGCTCTGCTCCCAGGGAACGGGGACAGGAGGAGAGGGAACGGCCTCAGGCTGGGCCAGGGGAGGCTCGGGCTGAACACCAGCAGGAATTTTCCCATGGAAAGGGTGCTCAGGCCTTGGAACTGCCCAGGGAGGTTTGGAGTGCCCAGTCACTGTTACTGGAGGTCTTTTCCAACCTCAGTGATTCCATGACTCTAAGATTGCTGCTGACATAAGTAACCAGACACCCTCCCATCCTCCCCCAGAGGATGTGCTCAAGGATCATTACTTAATTAACTGACCAAATTAATGAGAACAGCCTTCCACTTCTTCTGGATTTAACCTGGATGCTCCAGCCTTGTCAGCCAGACATGGATCAGATCCAAGTGTGGATCCCAGAGCCAGCATTCCCTCTGTGGCTGCATCTCCCCTGTGCCCAGCACAGCACGTCCTGTGAGCCCCTCTCCTCCCTGCAGCCAGGGTGTGTGGGAGGTGTCCAGGTAATTCCTGCCACATGCACTATCCCGACAGTCCTGCCAGTGCTGGGATAACAGCAGGACTCAAAGCTTTGTTTGGAAGGGACCTTAAAGCTCATCCCATTCCACCTCTGCCGTGGGCAGGGACACCTTCCCCTATCCCGGGGTGCTCCAGGCCTCATCCAACCCTTAGTGATCCCTAAGGTCTTTTCCAGCCTAAAGGCTGCTGTCACGCAGGGCACACCACGGAGCCAGCTGGAAGTTCCCTGAGGGAACACTCACCGGGTTTGCTGGGAGCTGTCCTGGGCGAACCTGGCTATGGCGGGGAGCAGCCGGTCAGCCACGGGCTTGGCTCCGGCCAGGATGCGCTCCGGGCCCATGCGCTCCACGATGTCCCCCAGGTGCTGGGCTGTGCATCTCCTCACGGCCGAGTGCAGGTGGCTGGGGAGGGAAACAGGGCTGAGGGCCAGCCCCCGGAGGGGCTGCTCACAGCATTCACCTGCCCCACCAAACAAAACCTTGGAACCACGGAATCCTGAAGGGCTGGGCTGGAAGGGACCTCCAAGCCCGTCCCGTGCCATGGGCAGGGACACCTTCCACTACAAGTGCTCTTGTTGGACACAGGCAGGGAGGTTTTAGAATTTCAGGTCTAGTTTTCCTTCAGATAATTTCCTTTTACAAAGCACGCAACTGTTCTTTCAATGAGCTCTAAGAAAAACCAGGCCCTGTGCTCAGAGACACATCCTGGGCACTTGACATCACTGTAAAACTGAATAAAGCAGTGTTCAATCGACTTCTAAAGATCCTGCAGGAGTCTCATGACCCCCGTTTTGTACAAAACAAACACCTGTGCTGATGCAAAGGAGAGAACAGCCACAATCAGCTTTCAAACTCGTGCAGCAAACGACCCTTTTATCCAAATCCTGCCGCCCCTGCTGATCCCACTTTTGTTCTACAACACAACCCTGCAAACTCTAACGTCTCTAGTTTTATATTTGGATTAAAAATCGTATTTTGAGGACAGTTTATAAGTCCTGCTGCCCTTTCAAGGGGAAAACAAGAGTTGTGAGGCTGAGACACCTCACTCCATAAAGCAAACAGGGCCCCGCTTCCCAGGAAAGCCCCTGCTCATGGAAACAGCTGGAAAACATTTTGTGCACATAACACCTTAAACACAGTTCCTACAGATAAGAAACAGGATTTTAAAGTTCCTGAAGTAAAATCACTCTCAGCTCTGTCCCTGCAACCGTGCTCTTGGATCATGTATCTAACCACAGAATCCCAGACTGGTTTGGGTTGGGAAGGGACCTCAAAGCTCATCTTATTCCAACCCCTGCCATAGGCAGGGACACCTCCCACTGGAATTATTCTTGTTGGTAAAGTCAAACCCAGCTTTGGGGCTGAAGAAGAATCAGTATTTCTGTCTAGTCAGGGTTGCCAGCATTAATAGTCACACTCACAGAGGCTTGAAAGGAGCTGAGCAGAAACCAGGTACATTTTAAGAGGCCTCATGAATTCTAAGTGCCACCACAGTTGAAGGTTTATGTTGTGGTGAATTCAAGCAACTCAGCCCAATTTAGAGAGAACATCCCCTGAGGAAATGCAGTTGTGTCAAACAACCCTTTTCACTTCCTACTGAGACACAAATTCCCCCTTTGAAGGGTAATTCCATATTCCTGGTCACAGCCCCTGGAGCAGGAGCTGCCCTGTGCTCCAGGGGCTTTCCTGCTGACAGGGCCAGAGCTTCCTGAAGCCAGGCCTAGACAAGCTGCACCTTTAGGCCAAGCCCTGATGTGTTATCCATTAAAAACATGCTGTACTCCGTGAGTTAGGAAAGTCTGAACAGATTACTCTGTGCCCAAAGGCTGTGTTCAGCCTCACAGCTCGATTCTGGTGCCTTGAGACAGCAGAAAACCTATACAAATTCACAAACTGGAGGGGGAAAATCCTTACAGAAAACCCCTCAGCAGTTGAGTTGGAATCTCCAGGGAAGGTGGGGAGGTCTGACACAGACAGTTCTGACCAGGAGGGCCAAGGGTCTCTGAAGCCAAGAAGGGAGAACCCAATCAGGGCACTCCCCTTGGATTCTGAAGGAAAGCCAGGGGCAGTTACTGCCTGCTGCTCCTAAATTCACAGAATCATGGCATCAGCCTGGTTTGAGTTGGCAGGGACCATAAATCCATGGGCAGGGACACCTTCCACTGTCCCAGGCTGCTCCAAGCCCCATCCAGCCTGGCCTTGGACACTTCCAGGGATGGGGCATCCATCCCAAGTCAGTTTGAATCCCAGGAGTTCATTAAGAACGGAAATCCCAAGGCTGATTTCTGCCTTTCAGTTTAAAGACCAGGAAACTGCAGTACAGCTGTCAGGAGACAGAATCCATGTATCCCACACCAACCAGCTTCCCAGGAAACAAAAGAGGAGAGAGAACACTTTGAACCAAGACTAACTCTGAGCACTGGAGCTGTGCAGGAAATCTGTGGAGAGATTTCGAGTGGAGCACCTGAAACGTGTCACAAAGGGAAACGTAGCCTGGGAAATGTCACCAAGGGTGGCAGAGAAGAGAGCAAGCACCAGGGGCTGCACCCAGCTCAGATGTGGGGAGCAGTGAAGGAGGATGGAAAAGGAAAATGGACTGAACAGGGCCAGGGAAAGAAGGGAATGAACTCCAGAAAAGAATGGCCAGCAGCACCGAGAAGGAAATTAGAATGCAGACACAGAGGCTCAGCCTAGAGAGGAGCAGGACATGGAGCAAGGCAGATGCAGCTAGAGAACTTAAGTTATAGATTGGTTTTCTAAATAAAGAGGGGTGCTGAAAACTGGACAAGACAGGACTCGATTGCAGAGCAAAGGAGGAAAAGAAAGAACATTATGTCAGCTTTAGCAGGCAAAGCAAGACAGCAGCTCCCCAAGAATATACAGTAACAGTAAATACAATTACTGAAGTGGGGCCAAACAGCCAGAAAATACACCAAGCTCCAAAATCAACAGCCAGCCTCTTACACAAAGCACAGAAAGGAACAGAGAGGCTTTAATTTGATTTATGCCAACAAATATTGCCCCAGGTAGAGGTTTAGCACAGCTGATTTACTGGATTTTCAAATTTCTGTCTACTGTACTCAGATTTGATGTTAAAAAGCCTCCATTTGATCAATTTACTCTATTCACAATATTCTTTATAAAGTCTTTATAGGAATTACCTTTGCCCTCCATTTATAAGAGAACAAAGTGCACGTGCTGGAGTCACATTATTAACCATGGCCTTCAGTGCCTTGTCTACCTCTTCCCTTATAAAAGTGTTGGATTCCCCAGCTTTGTGCAAAAGGACTTTTACTGCATTATCTAGTTCTTGATCCATGCTCTTTTTCAGGTGGGTGAACAAATCCCCTAAACAGACCACAGCAGCTCGAGAAACACCTGAGCGTAAATTCTTGACCTGCACACAGGAAAAACCCAAAAAACAATGAATAATGTTTATCAAATAGACTTTAAAATAAATATTCACGTTTCCCCTTTGTCATTTTTAAGTAACATTACAAGCAAATGAGAAATACATTTCTAACTTGATTCACAATGGGTGAGAATTAAAGTACACACTCATAAAAATGTTATAAAGTTAAAATCTACATTTTCTCAGTCCCGGAGTCTCAAATCATCCTTGAGACTGCCCAGTTGAGGAAAACTCACCACAGGTGAGCATAAATCACTTCAGAGAACTATAAAATACAAATATACACACAGAGAGCCAGTGGAATATTGTGATAGGAAAATTTAACCTCTTGAGCCACAGCCAAAGTTGTTTCGTGGAGCTTTGCAGTCAGAATAGGGGCATGGTAGGCAGACAAGCACCTGACAAAGTTCAGACCTTCAATTTTCTTCTCCCTGTGTCAAAAAAAAAATTTAAATACCATCCACTTCAACATTTTCATGAAAATATTAAAATATGGAATCTAAGGAATCAAATAGCAAACAAATTCGATAGTAAAATAAAGCAATGAGAAATAATCCCGGAATGGTTTGGGTTCAAGGCGCCTCAAATCCCACCCAGTGCCACCCCTGCCATGGCAGGGACACCTCCCACTGTCCCAGGCTGCCCCCAGCCCCAGTGTCCAGCCTGGCCTTGGGCACTGCCAGGGATCCAGGGGCAGCCACAGCTGCTCTGGGCACCCTGTGCCAGGGCCTGCCCGCCCTCCCAGGGCAGAAAAAAATGCAGGAAGCTCTTTCCAAGCAAGTCTGTCTTTTCCCGTGGGATGTTCCAGCACAGCAGCCTCTCAGCTGTGTCCCACAGTTCTGCTCCCAGCTGGCACCAGCGGGAGTTAAGGGATCTGTCTCCTTCCCCAGACTGAAGGCAGCAGCTCTGTAAGCACACCCCAAGTCAGGAAGCACCAAGGAGATGCTTTTATTTCACACAAAGCACCAAGGAGATCCTTGATTCCACACAAAGCACCAGAAAGGAGCTGCTAATTCTACACAGAGCACCAGGAAGGAGCTTCTGTTCCGCACCAAGCACCAAGGACGAGCTGCTAACTCCACACAAAGCACACACAGGTGTCGGTGGGGCCTCTCCAGTCCTTAAACCCAGCCTCCCCAAGCCTCTGAAGGCGCACTTCTCAGCCCTGATCGACAGAGTTTGTTTCATCTCAAATCCGACTGAAAACCCGCGTTTTTCCCCTCTCTCACCCACAGCCCCCCTCGCCGTTCGTGCCCTCACACCCCTGTGGCCGCGTTTCGCAGCCATTCCCGCCGCTGCCCGGCGCGCCCGGGCCCCGCTCGCTCACCAGTCCTGGTCAGCCAGCAGCGCCAGCGCCTCGGCCAGCGCCGACTCAGGCCGGGGGAAGGGCTGCAGCTCGGCGGGGTCCAGCACCTCGGGGCTCTGCGTCGCCAGCGGCTCCCGGCAGCGGCC
>VZRQ01002114.1:13881-30386 GCA_013397975.1 Machaerirhynchus nigripectus
CCCTTCCCCCTTCCACCTTCCACCTTCCCCCTTCCAGCCCAGCCTTGGACACTGCCAATGTGACAAATGAATGCATGATAAATGTTGGCTTTCACAAATATGGATTTAACATTCATTAGCGACAATGTATTACGCAAAAACAGTGTTAAACTAAAACATAGTTAAGTAGGAATAAGGTTAGACTGTATTGTAACCTCGAAGTAGTTGGGATGTGTTAGAAAATGTAGTAATAAGCACATGGTAATAAATGTCTCTAGGTTGATAAACCACAGAGCTGAAGAGCAAGGCATGTTAAAGAGATAAAGGAGATAAGCCACCAGCATCCCAGCACGAGTGTCATCTCACTAAATTCACACTTCCCCTAAGAAACTGTCAGCTACACCAGGGGAGGATCTCTGCCCTCAACTCTGAGAGAATCCCGAGGCTCTGAGAAGGCGCCGTGTCGGCGGGAGGGGGCAGAGATCAAGGAGTAAAGTGTAAATTACTTTTTGAGCTTAATGAATATGGAACAGTTTGAGAAGGTTGAATGCAAGCGTGCCTCTGGCAATGAGCTAGAGTGCCCAGCGCTGCTTTTGTCTTTGTTTTACTAATAAATGTTCAATATTATACTGCTGAAATCTCAGCCTTCGAATTCGTTTTTATCCCCAGGGATCCAGGGGCAGCCTCAATCAATCGGAGCCTCATTGATGTAAATTCCATTTTGCACACAACCCTCACTTCTGAGAGTCACAAACACAAAGGCGGTGGTTGTTTAATGTAAAAACAGATGCACAATGTGCTAAAAACAACACCATAAACCTTGAAGAGACACTTGAGAAATTCTGGAGACCTTTGAGCACCATCAGTAGGAGCTTTTGTTCTTAACATTTTTCTACTGCTTATTTTAAAGGCAAGTCAGTGCCCAAATGTACCCAGAAAAGGGTTTTTGGGGACAGGAGGGACTCCGTTTGCTGTTAATGCATTGTGTCATTTCAGACCCTGATCAAACAAAAACCCTCTGATGTTTTACCAATCTCCCTAACAGATTCTAAATGAAAAATGACAAATTAAATCCCCTCCAGACCCAGCCCCACAGTACTGATCTTACAGAGCACCTCAGGACTGCCCAGTGCACAAATAAATTGTGTTTTGGGACTGTCCCACTCCACCTACCCAAATATTTTAAGAGTCTACTGTCCCAGCTTACCAGAATCTAGCAAGGATGAACACTTTGACCTCTTCAAACTGGATGTTCTTTTCAGGGAAGGGTTCAAGGCCACGTTGTCTAAGGACAAAGACGCATTTCTTGGTGTTGTCAATAAATCCCCACAGAAATGAAACCCTAGGAAAGAAGGAAATGTCCAAACTACAATAAAACCCATTAGAACAAAGTCAAAAACCAGTATTTGCAGCCCTAATTCCCATTTCAGCAGCACTGAACAGGGAAAATTCATTTAAAACAAACCCTCATCCTCACTTTCTGCTGTGAGTTTCTCTGGTTCACTCATACTCAGTCTAATCCTCTCCCAAGGGTTTTCCTCCTTCCCTTCCAAGTCACTGAGTTCCTGCTGCTCTTTATGGTTGTGCTCTTTGTCCTCTTTCCTCTTCCTCCTCAGCTTCTCCTGAGCAGATTTGGACAAGGTCACTTTTATCTGCAAAAAAATTCACACACAATTTAGCCCAGAACTGATGCCACAGTTCCTGATGCTGGCCAAGGTCAGCATGGAAAATCAGGATTTTCTCTGATCTGAGACTTCTCCCTCATGTTTCTGAACAGAAAAACTCAGGAAAAATCAGCAAATCCAGTAAAATTTAAACTTAGTTTAATAAATTTATTCCTTTGAATTTGATCCCTCCAAGGGTTCACATCTTCAGTGGAAATCAGAAAATTAAGACACTTAATCATTAACCTCAAGTTTTAGTATTCTTCAAATGTTATTTTAAAGGCTTGCAGGAGGAGTTCCATTTCAATTTTTTCTGCCTTTCTATCACACTTCACTCAGATAAATCCTGCTCCATTTACATTTGTGAATAGTATTTAACAAACAGCACCACTCCTCAGGAAACCAGGTTATGGGCAGATATTCAGGAAGGTTTTTAAGAAAAATTTAGGAATGGAACTGGATTAATTCATCCCTGGGGAAAACAAGACCTGATCCAACCCGGCCAATCCCCCCTTCCACATCTGCACGTGCTGTGGGAGTCAGGGAGGGCATTTTGCAGCTCCACTCCCTCCTGCAGCCCTTCTCCAGGGATTTCTGAGCACGGTGGGAAGCTCCTGGCACACCCATTTGCCACCCAGGTGGCACCAAGAGGAAAAGCCAGGAGCAGCAGCTCGATGGCTTTGGCTGTTCCAATCCAACTCCTGTTGCCCCAGCACAGGGACTGTGACTGTGCTGGGCTGGATTCTCTCCCACAAAACCAGGATGAGTTTTGGCACCAAGCTGTGCAGTTCTTACCTCTCCTTCATTCTCTCCATGGGAATGGGAATGGGAAGCGCTGTTCTGCTGGAAGTTTCTCCCTGGGGCTGGCTCAGCTCCCTCCCTGGCAGCCTGGTCATCCCCATTGGTCATGTGAGCTCGGCCAGGAGGGCTCCCAAAAACACCTGGAGGGCAGAACGTGGGGTCACAGAGCGGTTTGGGATGGAAGGGACACTAAACCTGCTCATTCCAGGGATGCCCTGACTGGAATTGTCTATCCAGGAACTGCAACACTTCCATGCATAGTTCTTTGTATTCCCATTAAACTGGGGGCTGTGTGGGACTCTCAAACATTGCACAGATCTATTTGTTCTTTTCCCACTCCAAAAGGGCACATTTTCCCTCATTTCATAACTCCAAGAGCTACAGGGGGTGATTTTGGGTCTGCAGTACCTTTACCAACAACAACAACGTCTTCAGATGTGAAACCCAGATGGTTCTTGGGCTCAAAAGCAGGCACTGACTCTGCAGGGCCTGCAAGCACAGAAAGCACTCACTGTACCTCGTGGTGGTTATGCTTTGGGGCACGTTTTAACCTCCTAAAGTGTCACCCCACAGCTGAATTGATCCTTCCTGAACCAGAGTATTGTCAGGTCACTGAAGTCAATGGGATTTACTGGATACTCGTATGAAGGGTGTTCATATCCCACTGACACGAACATGGAGCCAGGCTGGGAATGTTCACCCGGAGAGGGGAAGGCTCCAGGGAGAGCTCAGAGCCCCTTCAGGGCCTAAAGGGGCTCCAGGAGAGCTGGAGAGGGACTGGGGACAAGGCATGGAGGGACAGCCTGTGGACACAGCTCCCTCAGCTCCTTTCCTCCATCCAGCAGAACCAAAACTGATTAAACCCAAATAATCCCAAACAGCTGGTCCCTGCCCATTTCAGGGATCTGCACTGCACTGGGAGGGTAAAACACACCAGGATCACCTAACTCAGTTCCCATTGGAAATGAGCTGCTTGCGAGCCTGGAACTCCTCACCTGAGGACCCTCAAATCCCAGTTTGGCCCCAGAGCACCCAGAAATTCCCTTTTTGAGCTCTGAGGGGACGTGACCAAGGGAGAACAGCCACGTCAAGGGGCCACTCTGGTCCCTCAGGGGAGCAGTGACAGGAGCATACCTGTGCTGGGGTGATGCTCTGCCACCTCTGGGTCCCTGGGCCTTGCTGGAGATACTTTTGCAGGGTGGGATTTGCTGCCAAGAGCTGGAAAAGTGTCTGACCTGTTCAGAAAAACACATTTTATAGGTACAGTCCTGCACACTCGTCAAGGTCCAGCTAAAAACACTTTGTAGCAAAGACAACAAGAGATTTCAGTTTCTCCATGGAAAAACTATTTCCAGTGTTTCCACAAAGGTTCACACTGAGCAGAGAAGGAAATCAGTGGGAATTATTTGATGAGCAGGTCCATTATGAAGAACACCACGAGGAAAACCCTTACACCAGGACTAAATTTAGGGTACACCCATCAAGTAAGGAAGTGTTTGGCCTAGGGACTGATGATGCTGGTTCCAACCTGGCCAAGGAGAGTGACCAAATCCTCCTGTCACTTCCAGGGATGAGCTGCTCCCAGCTCAGTGTCCAGCAGAGACATTCAGGAAAATGCTCTTATCTACAAGGACAACTTTAAAATTAATTCAAATTTTAAATGATTCTCTGGATATGAAAGATGATGGAGCCCAGAGCCGGTGCAATCCCCACAACTAAAGGCTCGTTTAAGCTCCAAGGGAAGGCCCATGCTCCAGGAATGTCCCTAATTCCTGTCTCCAGTTCCCATCACTCGTGGCAGTTCATCAGCACATAAACCAAAGCCCTCCAAAAGCAAACACACCAAAAGCCCCACTCTTGGTACCCAGCCACGGATTTTGTGACCAGACAATGCCAGTTGGTGCCAGTGCTCACAAAGCCCTGAGCTAAACTCTCAGCATTTTTCTGAGCATTCCAAGGCTTTCTGTGTCATCTGGGATGGACTCTGTCCCTTCTCCCAATTCAGGGTGACTGCCACATGTCCCCTCTCCTCCTGGCTGGTTCAGAACTCCTCTGGCTGAGGATCCAGGAAAACACTGAGCACTGGATAACAGACATGGCAATGCTGTACAGAGCATGGCTTAGCCCCAGCCAGCACACCCAGGGCTCCACAGCTCTGACTTCCAAAGGCTTCCAGCATTTGAAGGTGGTATTTTAAAGATTATTTTAAAAATGTGATTCAGCAACAATGCACACGGGGAAGAGATGTGAATATAAATTAGTTCTGGGCTGCACAACTGAAAACCTTCTGTTTGTGAATCACTCCGGGCTCCATCTGCCTCAAAACCCTTTCCTTTTTATGTTCCCTATTTTGCTTTCTCTTCTGTTAATGCAGTTGTGGTTTAGTGACGTGGAAGGTTCCCTGCTCATGGCAGGGGTTGGAATTAGGTGATTTTTCAGGTCCCTTCCAACCCAAACCACTCTGGGATTCTGTGAGTCTATCGAAGATGCTTTCAGTACACACAAAAATATCTTCAGAGCAGAGCTACAAAGAGCTTCATCATGGGCTCTGAGAGCAGAAAAGGAGATTTTGGGCTGGCAAATGGGCAAAATTCCTCAAACCCCTTTTTATTTCATTAAACAATAGTTTATACTGCTCATAACCAGCTGGGTTGTTGCCCTTTACAATCAGAGCAGCATTTGTCACCACACAATTTCTATTTAGAAGAGCTCTGGGAAGGCATTTTAAATTCACACTTATCTCTCAGGAATAAATGGAAACAGCTCTTGAGCCACAATAAGAAATATCTGCATTGTCTTCTTCTTCTCAACAAAGCCAGGCCATTCCTCCTTCAATTTCCAGGCTGTAATAACCCAACCTCATCCTTCCTCTTCGCTCCTGTCCTTCTCACTCCCCTGTTCAGCTCTGGGTCATGTTCTTGGTGTGCCAGGGAAATTCTTTATCAAATATTTACTGCCCCTGGCAGTGCCTCCGTGCCCTGGGCTACTGCAGATTCATGTTAAAAGCCATTAAAAAATAGAACAATGTCATTAAGCAGCTCTTGCATCTTTAGAGAGGAACACAATTCACATAGCAAAATCAGGCTATTAAGCAAGGCAATCCTATATAAAATATGCACCAGTTAATACCATGATTTAACTGAGGCTGTGTGGGGATTTCCAGGCTGAGGGGACACAGGTGACACTCACATCACTCTCCTCCTGGGGGGCAGGGTGCCCACGGGGGAGCTCAGCGACTCCTGGCTGTAAATCCCACTCTCGCCCGTGGAGGCGGCGCTGGGGGAGGAGCAGTCCCCGGAAAATTCCAGTTTCACAGCAGAGTCGGGGCTCTCCAGGTCTGCCATGCTGCTGCTCAGCTTTGCCCTCTTCTTGGCCGCGCTGTTCCGCAGGGATCTCAGGGAATTCTGCATCTGGATGGGGGGGAAGTGACAGGGGGGAGTCACCACAGAGGGAAAAAGCTTTTTTTAAGCTAAATAAACTCTGAGAGTTCAGCTCAGTCCATGGGGTGCACGAGGCCCTGCTGGGCAGTGGGATCACCACAGGTTTAGTGGGATTACAGTGATCCCTCTCCTTGTTTCATTTCACAAGAATAATTATCCTGCAAGCAAATACAACCTCACAGCAGTGCTGTGTCCCAGCCTCCCCCTGCACAGCCCAGGGACAGGTTCCTGCTACAACTCAGCAACGTGAAAGGAGGGGTTTGATGGCTGCCAGCACACACAGCGGGGCCTCGGGCTTCTCCCAGCAAGTCTCACAGAAACACAACCATGGAATGGTTTGGAAAGGACCTTAAAGTTCATCCCATCCCCCCCCTGCCAGGGCAGGGACACCTCCCACTGTCCCAGGCTGCTCCCAGCCCCAGTGTCCAGCCTGGCCCTGGGCACTGCCAGGGATCCAGGGGCAGCCGCAGCTGCTCTGGGAATTCCAGCCCAGCCCCTCCCCACCCTCCCAGCCAGGAATTCCTTCCCAATATCCCATCTAACCCTCCTCTAAATCATGCAATCAGTGCCCAGCAAGCAGAGATCCTACTCAAACGAGCAGGAAAATCTGTAATTAGAGTTTCATGCTGCAGCATTCTCCCCTCTTTTTGCCGAGTATTTTTCACGTTAGAAATTCTTCCTCTGTGTGACACCTCAAGTTCCTTTCAGTGGGGAACAGATCATGGAAGGTACAGGCAGGAAGGCAAAGCCAGGAAGTCACAGAATGCCAGAAAGGTTTGGGATGGAAGGGACCTTAAAGCACACCTCATTCCTCGGGCAGGGACACCTCCCACTGTCCCAGGCTGCTCCCAGCCCCACCCAGCCGTGGCCACTTCCAGGGATGGGTGACACCGCCTGAGTGCCTTTGTCACATTTCACCCACCTCCTCTTGGTCCACGTCCTCCGGCTCCACGTGCCCCGCTGCCAGCCCCCCTGCCAGCCCCGTGCCCCCGCTGCCACCCCTGATCCCGGGGGGCTCCCGGGGGCTGGGCAGGCGCGGGATGGGGGGCACGGGCCGGGCCCCTCGCAGCCCCCCCCGGGGCACCGGGGGTCTCCCCAGGGGGGCCCTCAGCTGCAGGGAGGGCTTCTCCAGAGGCAGGGAGGGCTTCTCCAGCTGCAGGGAGGGCTTCTCCAGAGGCAGGGATTGCTTCTCCAGAGGCAGGGACTGCTTCTCCAGAGGCAGGGACTGCTTCTCCAGCTGCAGGGACTGCTTCTCCAGCTGCAGGGATTGCTTCTCCAGCTGCAGGGAGGGCTTCTCCAGAGGCAGGGACGGCTTCTCCAGCTGCAGGGACGGCTTCTCCAGCTGCAGGGAGGGCTTCTCCAGAGGCAGGGACTGCTTCTCCAGCTGCAGGGACTGCTTCTCCAGAGGCAGGGATTGCTTCTCCCACGGGCTGTCCCCTGGAACACACAGGGACTGTCAGGGACAGCACCAGGACAAACTTCACATCTCACTTCTGTACCCACAAAACTCCTTCTGCCACAGAATGAGTGTTAAAAGCACACCTGTGCAGGCTCAGGTACCAATTTATTCCACTTGCAGTGTCTCCTTGCTTTAGGAAGATATAAATCAGTGTTTCATGCATGTGCATCCCAACATAAAATCAAAATACCCTCAGCTGGAAGGGACCCACAGGGATCATCAAAGTCCATGCACAGGTCGTTAGTACCTTTAAAAAGTAATTAACTTTCTTCCTTAGGAGAAAAATACTCATCCCCAAACTCCCCTGGAAGCTGCTGTAACAACAAAGGTACTCCAAAGAACCAGAAAAAAATCAAAATGCAGATGGAAAACACATGACAAGTGATAAATACAATAATACATAATAAATACAATAATACATAATAAATACAATAATAAAGCAAGGGATAAGTACATCTACAAGGCAGAGTCACATTCCAGGACAGGCAATTCCCAAAGCATTCAGATGGGAATTTTCTACACACACACACAAAAATATGGGTCTCAATGAAGATGAAATTTCAAACAGATTTCTTTAATCAGTGCAGAATTTGGTGTGGAAACCGTTACTTTGTTTCAGAAGCCTCCTGAGTGATTGGGAATCACCATAAGCAGAGAGTAAAGCTGGTTTTACCCAGGGGGTTGGAACTGGATGAGTTTTAAGGTCTCGTCCAACCCAAACCGTCCTGGGATTCCACGATTCAAAGGAAGAGGCAGAAGGACAAAAAGCCCTGAGCAACCCTTTTCCTGCAGGTGTGTGAGCTCGGGTATGGACACCAACAGCTACTCCTGCACTGACGTGCCCTGGGAGTGCTCCACGTGGGTGACTGTTTCACTTTGAAGACAAAGCTTTCCCTGAGACATTAAGGAAACCAGAGCTGTAGCATATTTTGCTTTATGACAAATCCAAAGGCTCTGCTTTTGAGGAGAAGCCTGCAGGGATGTGAGCAGTGAAGCCATCAATCAATCAATCAATCAATCAATCAATCAATCCCTCCCATTCCTAACTGCACCTGGGGCACTGCCCAATTCCCCCTCACCCGCCACTGGATCTTCTGACCACTGAAAAATCACTCAAAACACAACCCCCAGGTCCCTTTTTATCCCACTGAGAACATTCCCACCTGTGTTGTCTCCTGACTTTTGGCTGAGCAGCTGCTTCTGGGAGCCAGGCTTGGGCAGCCCTTGGAAGCTTTTGAGAGGCCAGGAGCTGGAGAGGCTCATGGGATCCTCCTGGGACTTCCCTGGGGAGGCAGCTGGGGAGGAGAGGTGCTTGGGGCTGTTCCTGGGGGATGACAGGGGGAAGGAGGGCAGGATGAAGGTGCCCTGGCTGGCACTGGGACCTTGGAAGGACACCGTGGGCTCTGCCTGAGTGCAAAAACTTCTCTGGGTCTTGCTGGAAAAATTGAGGCTGGAACAAACTGAACAAAGGAAAAGAGAACCGTTCTTGTGGTAACTGGCTCTTGTAATAATAATTTATAACGAAATAATGCACCATAAGAATGATTTCCAGTGAAATAATGTGCCATAAAAATAATTTCCAATGAAATAACACATCATAAGAATAATTTCCCACAAAATAATGCACCACTAGGCAGTCAAAGCCTGCAGGTTTTGCCCAAGCAAACAGACAAACCAACCAACTTCATTCTGCAAATTGCATTCCCCTCCAAATGTGAGTTTAAGCCTTAAAACTATTTCTCTGGTGTGTTTTGGAGAACTCTATTTCAAAAAAAAAAAGAGTGATGCAAGTAGATCAAACACTGCTCTGATTCTCCCACAGCAGCACCTTTGCTCTGACACAGTCAGACATCAAAGGTGGGGCTGTAAATTAACAACCACAAATTCAATCACACAGGAGGAGCCCGTCTGGAGAGGGACTGAACAACCTTTCAGGAACAGTTTTCACTTCTTAGGGAAGCAGAGGAACAAAGAGACAACTCCACAGTGACGTGCCCTGCCTTAGGCCACCGGCAGAAGCCACATACCTTTGTCCTGCTGACAGTTATTTAATCCCAAAACCTGTAAATCAGAGTCCAGGCTGCCACTCTTCCCACGTGCCTGTGGGTATCCAGGTGTCCCACACTTCCCTGACATCTGGGGCTGATGAGAGCCCACAGCACCTTCCAAAAGAGAACACAAAGACCTAAATCAGTATTTACCAGCCGGTGGCCAGCAGAGAATATCCCGTGGTATTTCACAGGGAGCACAGGCTCTGCGCAGCTCCGAGTGTGGAACCCAAATACTCCAAGTATTTAATTCCAGAGTCTCCAAGCAACCTCATAAAGCAGCTCCGAGGGAAAAAGGGAAAAGGACTGGACAGGGCACTGCTCCAGCTGGGAACTGCAGGGGGGCAAAAGAAGCCTCTGGAACAATCCCCTCTTTGAGTATGTGACAATGAAGGGGAGCAAAGCCGGAAAACCCAACCCACGGCGTTGGCAGGGCCAGCATTGCCCAGAGGGGACAGGGACAGGACCGGGGCCATGGGGATGCAGCCGCTCAGGTCTGGCCTTGCCCAGGCTTTTCAGAGCCTTGGGGCCACTAAAGCACCAAAATCAGTTCTGCCTTGGCAGCTGCAGCACATCCCTGTGCCCCCACTCACCAGCGCCGAGGGCGGAGGGCTCCGAGTTCAGCTCCACGCTGGGCTGCAATAAACTCCTGGGAGCTCTTTTCCTGCTGAAAAAGAACTCCTCACTGGCTGGCATTCCCTGGGAGGGCCGCAGCTTCGGGGAGGGAAGGAAATCATTGGATGCAGAGAACTGGAGGGAAAAGCAAAATGAACTGTGTGTGAAATGAAAGCACAGCCCTGCCCTGTGCAAACAGCACAATTACAAACATTTTCATGCAAGCTTTACTTTCAAATACTTGAAGCATTAGGAAGCATTTTAGCTGTTCTCCAGGTCTTACTAAAAAAAAAAATACAGGTTAAAACTACTCACACTGAAAGGGGGAAAAAACCCCAACAAAATTAACTGGTAGAGAATTGCACCATTTTAAAAATTGAATTTTAAAAATTAAACATTGACTTTTTGAATTATGTGCATTAGATGGGGAAGTGTTTAAATAGACAACAGAACCCCAAAATCCCAGAAAGGAACAGTTTCTTTCAAACCATACACTCCAGATTCAGTCTAAAAGCTGTACCTGGCAACACCAGCAGCTTTTACTGAGAACTGGCTACAGGTAAGGAGGAAATCTCAATAATACCAATATTTAGCAAAGCAAAGGTCATGCTTTAAATAAATTTCTGATTTAATTAGTAAAATCAATGATTTAAATCATTCCCAGGCTGTATTTACCCTGCTCTCCCCTTTCACAGAGAAGGAGTCTGCTCAGAGGAGACTCGTCCTGCACACGGAGGAGTCTGAGCAGAAATGGAAATATTTATTCAGTAGTGGGAAGAACAGCACCAGGTTCAGCCTCAAACCTCCTTTTTCCAACATCCTGGTGTGTGAATGTGGGAATTTGTGGTCTAACACATCCAAAATACAGTCATTTATAAATAGATGTGTTTTTCAATTTCACTGAACATCTCAGTTCACCACAAGGACGGATTCTCAGACTGGGAAAACCCCTGGAATATGGAACTGCAGCTTTCCATGAGCCTGTAATTCCATCATCTCCTAAATCCAGCCTGGCCCACCCAACCCAGGTTGTGTTGGACGGGGAGAGACCCCTGGGATAGCTCCCAGGTGTCCCAAAGCTTCCCTGCTCCAGGAGAATCCTCAGGGTGATTTAACAGGTTGTCTGCCACGTTCAGTGCCTGGCTCACACAAACAGCAGCCAAAGGCTCTGGTTTAATAGCTTTGAGGGGTTCATTAATATTGCAGTGGGGTTTCACAAAAGCATCACAAAATGAAGCACAGAACTGAAAACTTGGGGTGGGAATCATGACAATGAGCACAAATTAACTGTTTTTACATCCTGGTAACATTTACCGTGTCACAGAGGAGCTGAAAAAGAGAACAGGTTGTGGAATGTAGAGAAAAACCTCCGAGTTCCAACAAAACCTCCAGGTCCTTTCCAAGCCAAGAGGAGACACCAGATACACATCCAAGCCAAGAGAAATTCCATCTCCATATCCTCCCAACGAGGCTCCTCTTGGAAAAACAAACTTCCCAATTCAAACTTTTTAATTACATACTCACAATTCTTTTCCCTCTGACTGTTCCCCTTAAAAAAGGAAACTTTCACTCCCCTGTGGGACCTGTGGCAGGAAATAAATAAGGGAAGCAGCAGCTTCCCTGGTTTTCCATCCAGAGGGAGCTGAGCTCCAAGGCCCAGAGCTACCTGGACATCAGCTCCTGGAGGAAACACTTCCCTGGGCCTGGGAGGGGTTTTCTGGTTAACAAATTGGCCAAAATGTTGGTTTTGCTTACAAAAACATGGTCTGATTTACTGCCAGCATTTCCCGGGTTCCAGCGGGATTGATTCCCAGCCTCCAGTCTGAAGCATCCTAAGCAAACCCACCCAAATGCCCAAAAGCTGAAAACTTGGCATCAACATTCCCTGACAGCCAGAGCTGAAGGTTTTCACTCAGCCTGCAGGGATTGGGCTCCCCCTGGAAGGATTTTGGGACAAGTGCTTAAAGCACACAGGGGAAAACTTCGGGAGGCTCCATCCAAAGCAGGCTCCAAGGGACACAGGAGGAAAAGAACAGCAGGAACATGAAGGGGTTTATTCCAGGTTATTCCAGGTTGGGATCAAAGAGGTGAGACCTTGGCATTCCTGCCCCTGTGATCAGCAAACATTTTCCATCCACGGATCCTTCAGTCCATAATTAAATATTCCTTGTACAAATTACCACAGCCTGGTTTCAGCTGGGAGAGAGGGAATTTTCTGCTTAGGAGCTGGGATAAACTTCCATGCCATTTTTCCCTGCAGATAAAGCAGTATGAGCAGAAGGAGTAAGTTCCACCACTGCTGTGACTGTGCTCAGCTGTTCCCACTGCAGCTCCAGGAAGGAAGACTCTGCTTCTTGTACACAAATTGTAATTACAGCATTGCAAATTCACTAAACACAGGCTTGAGGGGGGTGGGAAATAAAGCAAACCAAAGCTGCCAGATGTTTCCCTGGAGCAGATGACAGATCCCAGCAAAGGGACTTCCCAAAAGGGTGAAGATTCCTTTAAATTCCAGGAATGTTGGAAAATACCTGAATCCATCCACCACAGGAATTGTTAACTTGGTTGTCAAAACACAGCCCTCGAGAGTGACCCATTATGGAATGGTTTGGGTTAAAGGGACCTCAAATCCCACCCAGTGCCACCCCTGCCATGGCAGGGACACCTCCCACTGTCCCAGGCTGCTCCCAGCCCCAGTGCCCAGCCTGGCCTGGAATCACTGACAAACATTCCCTCCCTGCACCCCTTCCCTGTGGAGCTGTGCCACCGGATGGCACCAAAGGTGCTCCGAATCCAACACCAGCACCATCAACAACCTGCTCCCAGGGAAGAAACCAGCACCTCACACAGACAGAACAGCATCTCCCCAAAATCCTCTCCCAGCTCCAGAAAAAAACAGAGCTCGGGTCCCAGAGGGACATCCCAGCTGCCAAGGAAGGGACACCTTTATCCCCCACACTGGGCACTCTCTGTGTCCCTCTGATCCTCAGAAAACAAAGAGGTTTTGTTCCATAAATCTGATTTCCCAGGTCATTTGAACACTGGAGGCCTCCACGAAGCCCAGCTATCAAGTTCTCCAGCTATCACATCAATATGGAAATGAGAAGAATTCCACACAGAGATCCCAGAGTTCACGTGAACTTTGTCACATTGTTAAATGTTCAAATGCTCTTGTTTCCCCCAAAAGGAACCTTTGGGTACCAAAAGGCACCTCCAGCAGCAGGGCCAGGGCCTGCAGGGTCTGTGGGTCCCAGGGGTAACTCCTACCCTGCAATATCCAACATTCAAACCTGCCCTTGAACACCTGAACACCTCCAGGGATGGAGAATCCCCAGCTCTCCAGAGAGGCTGCCAGACAAGCCCCTGAAGTCGGTGTGCCTTATCTACCTTTTATTTTTAGTACACATTAACTTACACCTGTTTTACTCACATCTTATCTGATCAGGAAAGTCTAGACACAGCCTTGGACAATCACCCTGTAACATGACCCTAAAAACATTGGCAGGGAAACAGCTTTAAACATTAAGCTACTTCCACGCATCCTTTCAGCCACAGAATGACTCCAAAAGTTAATTTTTAAGCAAATTCATTTCAAAGGAATGTCTGAATTAATAATTAATATTTGACATGTACAGAAACAAGTCGACTTCCTGAGATTTATGCATGATAATTGCATTTTCCTGACTGAAGGAGTTAAGGGCAGATCCAGGGCTGACTTCCCACACACTCTGATTGCTGGATGCCCCACGGACAAGAGCCTGACTTACACAGCTCCTGGAATGTCTTCAGCACAGGGAGCACCAGCCAGGTTTGGTGCCCAGTGTGCCACGAGTGAAAACACAATTCACCTGTTTGCATCCAAGGCAGAGTCATGGAATATCCTGAGTGGGAAGGACCCACAGGATCACCCAGTCCAGCCCCTGGCCCTGCCCAGACACCCCAACACCCCCACCCTGGGCATCCCTGGCAGCGCTGCCCAAACGCTCCTGGAGCTCTGGCAGCCTCGGGGCCGTGCCCATTCCCTGGGGAGCCTGGGCAGTGCCCAGCACCCTCTGGGGGAAGGACTTTTCCCTGATCTCCAGCCTGAGCCTGCCTGGCCCAGCTCCAGCCGTTCCCTCAGGTCCCTCTGGTCACCAGCATCACTGGACAAAGTGTCCCCTGTCCTGGAGAGCTTCAGACAAAGGATCAGGATGTGAAGAAGGAGCAGCAAAGGTGTCAACCACAGCAATCAGGTAAATATTCCACTGTTAAACCACCCCGATGTTCTGAGTTTCCTTTACAGTAACTGGGATCTGGGCAGCAGGACTCCATGCTGTGCCCGGTCAGGTTCCCACTGCCAGAGGGCAGGGATGGATGGGATATTGGGAATTAGGAATTCCTGGCTGGGAGGGCGGGCAGGCCCTGGCACAGGGTGCCCAGAGCAGCGGTGGCTGCCCCTGGATCCCTGGCAGTGCCCAAGGCCAGGCTGGACACTGGGGCTGGGAGCAGCCTGGGGCAGTGGGAGGTGTCCCTGCCATGGCAGGGGTGGCACTGGGTGGGATTTGAGGTCCCTCCCAACCCAAACCATTCCAGGATTTGATGATTTACCCCAACTCTAAATGCACTTTACACACCAACCAAACAGAACCCAGAAGCCCATTGCTTCCTCTCCCTCTCTGCAGGGCTGGGAACTTCCCCTACTGTCCAGGGATAAACACAACCACATGTACAAAAGGTTCATTCCTTTCAGAAGAGGGCCATTCCAGAGCCCCTCCCTGACTTCCTTGGAGAGGGGCTGTCCCAGGCAGGGAATGTTCCCCCTTTCCAAGCCCCAGCCAGGTGCTGGTGCCTGTATCAACTTGCTTTTTGTTCACAGCTACAGAAAAACAGCAGCAGCAGCAGCACACGGCTCAGCCCCACCTGCCAGGAGAACACGGGCAGATAACGGGTTTTTAACAAGCTGTATTAATTAATACTCAAAAACTGTTCCAAAAAGGAAACCCTTCTTGCTCCAGAGGTCTTTCCTACACATCTTGTTGTCCAGACCCTGCCTGTAGATATCCCAAGGGAACTGATTCATCAGCTCAGGAAGACACAGATGTCTTTAGGAGCCTCAGGAAAGGTAACACCAAGGCACCAAGGAAAGGGATGAGCACGTCTGCATTCAAGCCCAGGCATGAACTTCCAGGTCTGGCAGTACAGAAACATTCAGTGAGTTTATTTTGAGAGCCTGCCCCACAGCCAGGCTGCAGAGGAGCACTCACTGTCCATGACCTCATCCAGCACAGCAGCAAGTTACCAGGCAACTGAGAATTAAAATCTGAGTACGTAAATGTGGCACTGCGGAATCTCCTCTGCACAGCCTCTGATTTCCTGAGGAGCTCTGCTTGCTTCAGATCCCTCACAGGAGATCAAGTTACGATAAATCAAACGTGTCCACTTTAAAAAAAACCCCCCAAAACACAACAGAAAAACCACCACACACGGATACACCCCCATGTGTGGTATCCAAAACACGTCACAGAACCACTGGCAAAGGAAAAACGACCTGGACAATTTTCCAGAGGTTCCTCCCCTTTCCAGCTGCCAGTGTGGTCAGTAGGTGATTCCACCCAAACTCAACCAGAATCGGTATTCCAGCCTGACCTACATTTTTCCTGCTCGGATCAGCCCAAGGAGTCAGAGCCACACAGGCACTTGGCAGTCCCCAGGTTTATCCCAAAGAGCCCTGGCTCAGTCCCACCCTGGAGCTCTGCCCTCGGAGCCTGAGCTGAACGAATTGCTCCAATTTTTTTTTTCCAGTTTTGCCCCAAACAGGAAAGTCTCTGCAGTCAGTCCCATGCTCTCCAACACAAACATGCAAATAAAGGCTGTTTCCTCCAGTCTTGTGCTCATTCCCAGAGGGTCACCTGTCATCGCTGACATGTCAGAGTCATGTCACTACTGTCAGACCTGGAGAGTGTCTCAGGGAGTCCAACTAACCCCCCAAAAATTTATATATTTATATATTCTTTTCTTGTAAGTGGTAAGTAGTCTGGTAAGTTGGTTGGTTGAATCTGACATAAGGAATTCCCAAATTTACCTTCCCAGACCGATTTGAGTGTACAGATCCATGAAGCATGAAACAGCAGCCACACCTCCCAAATATCTCTCACTTAACAAGTCTCTGACAACTTTCCATCCTCCCCCTGGAAACGCCTTACGGATAAAGGCACCCAGGGAGTTAGGTACCTGCTCCACACCCTTCGCGACGGGCATCCTGACCCCCGAGCCACCTTCCCTGTCCGCAGCCAGCTCGTTCTCCCAGGGCAGCTTGCTTTTGCCTCTGCCGGCACTCAGGACTCTCCTGGGGCTCAGTCCCCGCTCGGCACACGCGGGGCCGTGCAGCGCGCCCCGGCCGCCGGGGTGCCCGCAGTGGCCGTGCGCGCTGCGGCTCCTGCTGCCCATCAGCAGCCACTCGGTGTCGGCGCCGGGCGGGTGGCAGGGCCCGCGGCAGTGGCCGGAGGAGGACAAGGGCACG
>VZRQ01002115.1:0-12947 GCA_013397975.1 Machaerirhynchus nigripectus
AGGGAAGGGAGGGAGGGAGGGGGCAAACCAGGACAAACCAAGAAAAGCCGGCATGTTTGGGCCACAGCTGGATTTCCAGGCATCACAGGGGACAGAGTGGGTGTTCAGAGTCAGTTTCCTGTTAATCCAATTAAATTCCACGTTTTATTGCGGTTTTCCAGACCCCAGGTACCTGATTTCAACAAGCTGCTGTGTGCTACAGACCAACTCAGCTGATCTTGTGCTCAGACAAGATACTTCAGCCCTGCTCCCAACCCCAGAAACCCAACCAAAAAAACAAGCAAACAAAAAAAGCCAGGTTATTCTTCACCTCTTCCAAAACCGCTACGAATTCAAGGCCACTGAATCTCCACACAAAGTTTCAGAGAAGAGCAAAAAAATCCAAGTCTCCATAGCAGACACATTTTATCCTATGTAAACTTTTCCAAGGGCCCAAAGCTGCCCTAACTACACCAGCAGGCAACACCTGACCCATCACGTTTCAGGGAAAGCTGGAGTGTCTGTGCAGAAGAGAGAAGCTTTCAGAACACGGCTATACAACACCCTCCCCCAAAATGGGGGCAGAAAGAGAAGCTGACAGCCCCTTAGTCCTATGTCAATCTATTGCCTTGGATAAACAAGCCTGAGAAAACCATATCCAGTCCCTGCTTAACTGTGTCTTTGTCTAGACCTGGAAAGGAGAGGCAGAGCTGGACGAGGAGCGCCACATCCCCCAGCAGCAAGCAGCGCTTGGCTGTCCCAAGCCACAAGAACAAGTTCCTGGCTAACAACGTCCTTCCCCGAAAGGCCGGAGGCAAAACGGGCACTTAATGCAAGGAGCTCACCCGGAGCTGGGAGGGAGGGAGAGACAGCCCATCACTCACCTCATCCTCCTGCTAACACGCTGCTGCAGAGACTCCCACTGCACAGTCTCCCCTCTTCTCCAGGGGCTCTCCCTCTACTCTGGAAAAGCTGCGAGACACATCTGACTCCAGAGCGCTGCCTTCACCTCGGCTCTCCCAGCTGCTGGCACGACGGCACTGGAGCTCACTGCACTGGAGCCTACCAGGAAACAGCCTGAACCCCTTCCACCCCCGCCCCCTAAGAACAGAACTAAAAAATACCGACCCTTTTTTAAACAATAAATAAGGAATCTTGTTACCACAACACAAAAACGAAGCATGTTCAAAGTGCAAATTACTGTCGTCAAACTGGGATGCTCCTCCTTGCCTCTCCCACGCAGGGCTCCTGTAGCCCCCGGGCCTCTCCGAGCAAACATGATCTATGAGCCAGGGCGTTCCCTCCCTCCACTTCCTGCCAGGGCTGGAGCAGGGGAGCGCGGTGGGAGCGGGACGTGCGCTGCTGCTTCACAGCTCACCCTGCCGAGGGGCTAAAGTGCCTACCTCCCAGCCCCGGCTAGGAAGGAGGAGACTGCAAGGACCAGAGTGCAGCGGTGCATAGAAGTCGGGACCAGGGTCAGAGGGAGTCCTAAGGAACTTCTCCAGAGCATGTCCAACGCTTTTTAGTTTGCCAGTGGGGCCACGCCAAGGAGCCAGAAAGGCAAATGCTTTGGGGTAGAGCGAAGGGTTTCGGCAGTGCCCTCTCCCTTGGAGAAATCCGCCGCTCAATCCAACTTGCTCTGGCAATGGCAGCACGTGCCCCTTTCCACAAAGGGGCCGTGGGAGAGAGAGAAGTGGTTGGGAGAAAGAGGATGTGCTGTGATCCGCGCTGGAGGGGAGCAGACCCTTCAGTTATTTACTAGTATTGTAAGTTTTGTTTAACTTTCCTCTCTTTCAGTAAGTGCCTCCTCTTTTTTTTTCCTTTTCCTTTTAAATACAGAGTCCCAACTGTCCCAGCACCCAGGTGCTCCCCCGCCACTAGGGTCCAGTGGAGTCTGAATCTTCGATGAGCACCTCTGTGCTGGCTCCCAGCATCTCTGTGTTCATGACCAGCCCCTCCGGGTTCGCGCTGCTGCCGCTGCCCACGAAGAGCTTGCCGTCAGCCACCAGGCTCACACGCTCTGCCCCGCCACAGTAGGGCTTTGGCATCCCCTCCGGGCTCAGCAGCAGGCAATCTGCTGGGGGAGCGCTGCCCAGGGGGTCGGGGAGCAGCGGGAGGCCCTGGCCATCCGTGGGCGGCACGATGGCCTCGGGATTAGTGCCCAGGATATCGGTGCTGGTGATCAGGGCACCCGCGTTGGCAGCCAGTGCTTCAGCAATGAGCACTTCGGGGTGGCTCTTGGCTTTGTGGGCCACGACGCTGTCCTTCTTCTCGAATTTCTTGCCACAAATATTGCAGGAGAACTGGTAGAAGGAGTCTGCATCGTGCTTCTTCATGTGCCAGTTGAGGGAAGCCTTCTGCCGGCAGGTGAAGCCGCAGATCTCGCACCTGGGAGGGGACAACGAGGAGGTCACAACAAAGGGACATCCACACACGCTCGCAGGGACAGTAGTAGCGAGGTGCCAGCCCAGGAAAACAGCAGGGGCTCGCTAATGTCACTGCAGCTTCGGCTCTGGTTTTATTCACTGAGGGCTTACGTTCCCCAGAACTGCACCAAGACACTGGCCCGAGGAGCAGCTGACACAAGCGTGCATTCAAAGAGGGCTGGGGCGCCAGGAACAGGCTCCAGCCCCGACTTCAGAGCTGCTCTGAAATGGGTGTTTTGGAGGTCCCTCAGAGCAGGAGGGTGAGGCACAGGCAGAGGTACTCACTGCAAGGGCTTCTCGCCCGTGTGGATCATCCGGTGCACCGCCAAGTTGTGGGAGCTCTTGAAGGCCCGGGCGCAGTACTCGCAGATGTAATCCCTTTGATCTGAAAGACAACAGCAGTTGCAGCATTGCTCTCCCACAGACCTGCTCCCTTTCCCAACTCTCAGGTGGTGCAGGTAAAGCTGCCCAAGAAGAAGCAGAACTACAACTTCTGGGAGGCATAGCAGAGGAGGAGGTGTCCCACAAAACACCGCAGCCGCTGATCTGGAGAGGCGAGGCATGATTAAGACTCTCCTAAGAGCTAATTATCCACTCTGACCAACACTGAAAGACCGGCAAATTGGGATAAATCTTTATCTGTAGAGGTTTATTCCTCTATAGAGCCCCCGAGTGATGCTTGCCAGAAGGAGAATTAAAACCTCTATAGTCTATTTCTTTCATTTCCTTAAAAGATGTTAATCCAGAAGACAATAATACCCTGCTGCTGCCTCAGCAAATCTATGCCACCTGACTTGGCTTCACCCTCCCCAGAAGTCCCAGAGGCTTTTCCATTTTTCCCCTGTCTGTTCACTGACCTGAAGAGGAGTTTGTATCTATTTCCCACCCCGCTGTACCTGTGTGATGTTTGGCATGCCGCAGGAGCTGCTTCTGGAGCCGGAAGAGCCGGCCGCAGGAGGGATGAGGACACACGTATTTTTTCTTCAGTAAGTGCTGATATTTTATGTGATGCTGGAAAGAAAGAGTGGAAGTTTGCAGGCTGTACGTGGCTGAGTGAACAGCTGAGGTTCACTCAAGTTTAGGTCTCCACTGGAAAATAAAACACACGTGGACATCCAGCAACCTGACAGACACTCACACACACGGCTACAACTGGCCACAATTAAGTCTTCCAAAACAACAATGTCAGGAAGGGGTATGAGTGCCAGCGGAGGCTTAGCTGCCTGTTCCAAGCACCCCTTCCCTGCCCTCCCACGTGCCACAGAGGAAGTGAACACCTCCACCAACCTGCAGGTACCGTGGGTGAGCCAGGACCGTGCCGCAGCCTTCCATCTCACAGCGGACATACTGGATCGGAGGCTTCTTCCTGGGAAATCAGCAAGGAGAGGGGCAGAGTGCTTGGCTGCTTCTATGATCAGGTGATTCTATATATATTCTACTTAGAGTCACAGTTCTCTGTGTCTGTGAGGGGCTGATGCCCCTGGTGCCACAAGTAACAAGTGCAAGCACAGCCAAGAACTATTGCTCCAACACCCCTGCCTGGGCTGTGACAGAGTTGCTGTCCGCGAGCCACCTCCTCTCCCGGCACTACTTGAGGGCTCTCCCTAGAGCTGGGAAAACATCAGGAGACCCAGAATTCCAAGAACCTTATTGCTGGGCAATGCCACAGGAGGGATCAACTGAGAAGTGGGGAGGGGGTGGTTCACTTGGAAGAAATCAAACCCACACCTACAGGGGAAGGAAAAGAGGGAAGACAAGACATGCTGCTATTTTTGTTTTTTTATTCCCTTTAAGGCAGAGAGATGGCTTTGGGACAATCCACGTCTGCATGGAGGACACAAGGGAAGCAAGTCTGCAGAAGGGGACTGGGTTGAGAGGATCACTTACCTTCTCTTGGGCAGCCTCGGGCTCTTGTCATCCTTTCTCCTCCTTCCCCTCCTGTAAGAGGGATACAGAAACAGAACTGAGAGAAGCTTCTTTACATTAGCATTGGGCAGAGGTATTTGAAGGGTATGCCGAAGTGCCTCATTAATGCATGGTCTAGAAAAAAAACTGAGTGCGAGCTGGAGACAGATTCAGAGGACAGAGAATTCCAGAGAAATGAGTGCTTCACATGGTTTGCTCTCTCAATCCTTCCTGTTTCCTAATGCATTTTTCATAAACATGTAATTTTGCCAACACGGTCTAGAACTGACAGTGCACCCTATTTGCTCTGCTCTGTGGGGAACATTCCACACCATGGGAAAACATCCATCTGCCTGATCAGGAAGAAAGGGATTAATGATCCAGCAGCTATTTTACAGGCCTCTGAATTAGCCACAGCAGCTTCTGTACCTGTCAAGACAAAAATCGAGGCTCTGTCTGAGCAGACCTGTGCTCACATGTAAACTGCAGCCTCCCAAGCCACAGCTCTGCCCAGCTCTGCCTGCCTGATCCCATTGCTGCAGAGACACTTGGAGCAGATTGATGGAAGTATTTTCTAGACTCTGCTGAGACATCTGTATTGATGGCAAGCCAGGAACATGCTGAACGCACACTCAGCATTCAAGCCAAGCCCTAAGGAGAGCCATAGGTTTTATTACGCCCAAAAAGTAGTGTCTGATTCAAACAACAAAACCTCAAGCCTCAGAAAGCAGTCTCCAACAGACAAAAATGTTCTCAAAATACCAGCCTCCTCACTCCTCTCCACTGTGAATCAGCAGCAGCTCAGGCACAGCAAGAGAAATTACACCACCAGGGTGCGGCAGGTCAGCAGAGGGAGCCCAGGCTGTTCCAACCACTCGGAGAGGAGCTGAGGTACAAAACCAGCTCCTTTTCCTTTTTTTCCCCTCACATTATCCCAAAGAACGGCTTTGACACAGTCACATAAACCAATCTCCCTCTGTTGCCAGGAGGAACGCTTCAGCCATGAGTTCCAGTGACAGCACACCCGAGGGTGTCGAGCCACTGGCCACTGGCTGGCTGGCAAAGGTTTGTTGTTTTACTTCTCGAAAGCAAGGGGAAAACAGCTGATTTTCCTGAGCTCTGGTACAGTCCCAAATGTACAAAAAGGACACTTACCACACACACAAGGTATTCCAGTGACAAGATATCCCAGTGTCTGCCCCCAGCACACAGCAGGACCGCTGCCCTGTCACACCGGCTTTTGGGATCCGCTTAAGGCATCATGACAGAACCCACTGTAAGGACACCCTCAAGTATTTCCCACTGTGTGGTCACACCCAGGGAGGCTGACTAACCCCAGGATGATGACAAACCCCTCCACTTAAGCTAAACTCTGAATTTTTGTGGCTGAACACAGGCAAGATGTGAGGGCACAGGACAAACAGTGCTGCCCCATCAGCTCTCAGGCCCAGTGGAGGAGGTGCGGGGGGGCAACCAACAACAATTAAACACTGTTGTACACCAGCAAGAATGCAAAAGACACAGCACACACTGGCATGCGTATCTGCAGAGTTTACTCACTTCCTTGGTGGTTCTTCATCCTCCTGAAACTCATTCTCTTCTTTCACTTCCACTTTAATCTCTTTCTGCCTTTCTTTTTCCTCCTTCCCCTTGCTAGCTTTTCTCCTTTGCTTTGGTGCTTCCCTACAAAGACACAAATAAGAACACGTTACTCCAATACTCTTCCCCCTGCCTGCTTTTTACAAAGATTTAAACAAAAACTGGACCCAAGTTCAGGTCTATTCATCAAGTGCCACTTTCAAGCAGAAGTAAGAACCAGGCTTAAGGAGGCACCCAGCAAGGCTCTAAAGGCTTCAGGCCCTGAGAGAAGAACAGTTCTGGCCAATGCAGGCAATGTTTAGGACCAATCAACTAGCACAGGTGCTTTGGGGCATATTAAGATAATTCAGGTAATATGCCTTTTTTTTTTTTTTTTTGTCTAAACCCCCAGTAAGTACATAATCCAATATACTTCTCTAGGTGGGGCTTGTAGGTCTCATCTCTGGGATCGTCTTTGAAGGGAACTTCTTCCTCACTGATGAGCATCTCCTCATCATCATCACTGCTGGGAGAAAAGGAGAAGAGGGCACTTTGGCAGCAACAGCTTGGCCACTACGGCAAGAATATCTGTGCACCATCCCCCAGGATGGGAAGGACACTACTACACAGCACTTCCTCATCCAGCAGGACTGCGGAAAGGTAAGAGCTTGCACTGACCAAGGAGCACAGTGACAACCAAAACAGGCCAGAGCAGTGTCCTCTCCTGAACCCACCCATCCACAGCAACAAAGGTACCAGGTGGAATCCCCAGGTCAAACCTCCCTATCCGTTTATCCACAGTATCTCCTGACAGCTGCACTGCACACTGGAAGTGCAAAGGCCAGAGACCAAAGGAGACAGACCTACTGTCGGTCCCACTGAATATTTTGCATAAGCATTTATTTTCAAGCAACTGAGGCCCACCTTGAGACACTGAATAGGAAGAAACACCACAAAATAACGTATCCTACCTGACTCCATCTGGAGACTGATGCTCTTCTGTGACCACTGAAAGGAAAAGTCACCATTAGGTTTCAAAGTGTGTTCGCTGCAGTGAGCTCATCTGTCTCACGGTACCTCCGTCGACATTCAGAGCTGGGAGTGCTGGTGGCAGAAGGCACCCGTGACAAGCAGCACCATGCCAGCACCAGCCGCACGCCCAGAGTGACACCCACAGCCGGCTCCCTGACCGTCCCCAGGCCTCCCATGCCACGTACCGTACTCCAGCTGGTCGGCGTTGGGCTCCGACTTGCAGATGAGCTGCAGGGAGCTCGCCTTGGATCGGGAGGCGCGGGAATTCTCGGAGTCGCGCTGGCGAGCGGCGGCCGCCGTCCGGCTGCTGCGCCAGCTCCGGCTGGGCCGGGCCGTGCCCACGGGAGAGCCATGGCTGAGCACGCTGGACACTTCCTCCTCTTCCTTCTCTTCTTTGGGAGCTGAAACAGCCGTTGCAGTCTCTTTCATCATAGTAAAAAATGCCTAAATCCTGTTGTTGAATCACACCTTAAATCACAGCGGCGCCTGCCCACTGTGGGAACCTGCTCAGCCCTCTCTGCTGAGCCAGGACACTCCCCAGTCCCTCACCTCAGCAAACCTTCCCGTAAAACTCTGCTCACATTCACTCTAAGGAAAGACACTAATATTTAAAAGCAGCTTATATTTTCCCTCGGATAAAGGCTTCTAAGACGATGATTTGCTGGCTCTAAGCACAACAAGAGAGACACTCATAAACCTCAGCAGGTGCTTTATGAAAGGCCAGCTTCAAAGTCGGGCCATGTGAAAAGTCATGTTTAGAGAATCCCCCAAACATATACTTCACTGGAATTGTACACCTGGCAATATCCCTGAGGGATCTGAGCTGCATGTGTCTGGTGCTGCGCTAGAGCAAAAAGCATCACAAAAGCTGTTAGCCTGAGGCCTCCACACTTACTTACAGCTTGTACAGGTGGTTTCCTTTTGGCTCACAGCTGGTCTCCAAACATGCTTTGGCCAGGTAAGAGAACTGGCTGAAATGTCTTCTGAGCAAGTTAATCCCTTAAAAACTAAAATTCCCAAGTACAGTCCATTGGATCTGACTTTTTGGTGCTTGCTGGGACACTGGGCCTTAATGAACTCAAAGCCTTTTGAAACGTTGCAGATGATCACAGAATGGTTTGGGTTGGAAGGGACCTTAAATCTCACCTCATTCCAACCCCTGCGGTGGGCAGGGACACCTTCCACTAGTTCAGGTCGCTCCAAGCCCTGTCCAACCTGCCCTGGAACACTTCCAGGGATGGAGCATCCACAGCTTCTCTGATCCCTCCCAACCTGCAATATCCAGTTTTGCATCAAGCCTTCTGAACCAAATGATCCTTCTTCTCCTAGCATGTAGTTTGCTTTGCATTACTCCCTGTCTGATCCTTGATTAACATGGTGGGAATAAGCAACATTTGGCTGGAAAAGTCTGACTGGAATGCCAGACGTGAGGCATAACATTCTGTTGTAAACCATCAAGTTGATGCCTTACACATACAAACCTCACCATCAGAGCATGAACTGTGCCTTCCCGGCTTTCTTTAGCAGACCTCAAGGTGACTGCTGCATGTTCTCAGTCCTCATGGTGAACATCTCAGGGTTTTGAATGCTAAATCAAACCCAAAGACACTTGAAACCATCCTCTAGAAATTCCCCCCTCAACCACTACTGTGTTGCCAGGGACAGCACACACTGCTGCTCTGGAAGAGCTGTATTACCTTGGAAGATCAGGCATTCAGCTGATTACTTATAATTTCAAAAATCAGGCTCACAGATCTGAAGCAGACCTGCCTCAGAACACACCTGGACAGAGCACAGCCCTCACCCAGCAGCTCTGCTTCCTTCCCCTCAAGTGAAGGTCTTTGAGAAGCCTTTTCCCAGGATTTCTCCTTCCTACTTCCTCTGCTTCAGCACGGCTGTCTAACAGAGTCAGGGCATTTTTACACGCTGAGAATACCCAGGTACGTCCCAAACCCACCCATGGGAAATGTATCAAGTATTTACTTTGCAGCAGAACTCACAGAGCGACACAGAGCTATGAGCTGAAAAGCCTTCTAATTCTAGACCCTCCCAACATGGTCCCTGGTCCCTATCCAAGGGTCAGGGCTGCACCAGGAAACTTCTGTCTGTCAAGTGTTCAGCTGCAGGAACAGCTGGAATCAGCAACTACCAAGGCTTTGCCCCAACTATGGGAAGTCCTAGATTGGGAATAAATTTTTGTCTCATTTTCCTTCACAAAAAACAGATTACAAATTGTGAGCAAACGCCAGTCCCTGGGAGAAGGGACAAGAAAAGGAAACCTGGAAGGACACCAGCAGTGAAGTTGTGGCTTTGTTGAGACAACCAAAAGACAAGATTCTGAGCATTGCTTTTTAACAGAGCTGAATTTGGATTTATAAGGCATTTGAAAGCATCTTACTAACCCTGCAGACAATTTCAGAAAACACCCGTGTGCAATTAAGTGAAAGGAAAATAAACTATTAATTGCTAAGTTAAAAAGCTGTTATGAAAATAAATGCACCACAACATATGCACACCTCTGAGATTTAAGGCAGCCACCACACAACAGATGAGGCACTCAACACCTGACTTTACAATGGCACGGACAAAAATGAAACTCAGGAAAAAAATCCAAGTGCAAAGCTCCATCCAAAGGGCTCTTCCCCACCAGAGCACTGTAGAACTGTACAGATGGGACACAGGAAAATCCTTGGAAGGTTTGGGCAGTCTGAGCTATTTAAATCCAGCGCATTTTTATAAGGCTTGATTTTAAGTAATGACATTTCTCTTTCCAAACACTGACAAAGCCTTAAGGGAAAGCAGTCACTCCCAAAAGGAGCATGAAGCATTCAGAATAAACACTGAGGTATAATGTGAGTCCTCTAAGTACAAGCCCATTTGGTACAACCCGAGTCTTTTAAGTTTTTCATCTTTTTTTGAAATCTGCTGAACCTGACTGTTTTCCTAGCAAAACCCCTGGGTTTGAGAAGGGGTTTCCAGGGAGGTGACTCTCCCGACTAAAATGAAAATTATTCCCACGAGGATACAGAGCGCTGCGGAAAGCCAGGCGTGAATTCTGCTACACAGCGACTGTAGCTACACGACTTCATTTGTAAGCTGAGATTAAACGTTCTACTTTTGCATCCAATATTCCTGCAGGCACGCGGGGGGAAATCCTGTGCCTGCATGACTAAGCAGGCGACGGGGAATAGCCAGGGAACGCAGGCTGACACTGCAGCTGCCCCCCTGCACACCGCTGTGCAGTGTGACAGTCACACTCGGGCTGTGACACAACGCACACCTTCGGCTCTCGTCTCCCTGTAATCTCCCCGTCAGACCTGCACAGCCAGAACTCCCAAAGGGATGCTGGAGAAGCCTGATCCCATGGCTCTGTACAGGGAATATTCCAAACTGGATTTAGCAGTTGATAGTAAAGGCTAATACTGCAATGCAAAAAAAAAAAAAAATCAATTCCGTATCAGGGAACACTAGCACAGAATTCCAAGCCTTCATCAGAACCACTCAGCACCTTGTCCCAGCTCCAAGCAAGGTGAAAGGACAAACGGGATTGAGCCTTCCAGGCTTACAGGGGACTCCTGGCTACCAAAAACCCTGCTGTGCAAGGAAAGCTGCTGCTTGCTTACACTGGTCTGGCTCCTTCAAAAACTTCTGCTAAAGCCCAACAGGAGGAACAGGGAGAAGCTCCTCTCCAGCTCCTGCGCAACCTGTCCAAGGAAGACACTCCTTGGCCTGTTTCCAGATCCTCCCCGACCAGCACAAGGTGCACAAGGGCTCCATCCAGCGTGCAGCCAAGACACAGGAGTGCAGCTTCCCCACTCCTGTGCTCCTGTAGACTAAAAAACAAACCAGAAACAAACAACCCTCTCCGCCACCCAGCACAGATTTCCTCTGGCCCAGAAGAAGTCAGCACTTCCCTGTGCCAATTTCCATGCAACTATTCCTACCATCATTTTGGCTGCAAATCTAATCGGGAAAAAAAGAGCCCCAGAAGTTTAACAAATGCTTTTTCCACTCTCACCTTCAAGCACAGCTGAAACTCTCAGAGCCCAAGTTAAAGGCCAAAATGGCTCGAGTGCAGAGAGCCCCCAACCTGTGAATTTCAGACTGACAACTTTCACTTCCTGGGGTAAAAATGGGAATATTCTGCCCACTTTCTACCACTACCAATAAATACTTCTGCTTAAACCAAAAAAACAAGCATGACCACTAAAGTCTTAACTCTATACACAGATGAAGTCAAACTTTTTTACACATTTCAGCAACTGTGCTTTGATGTAAAAGGCTGAAGCTCTGACATTACGCTGCCCACCCTTTACACCGTGAGGGGTAAATACACACAAGCAGGACCTAGGCTCAACGCACAGTGGTTAATTCTGCTTCAGTCTGTAAAAACACACCTTGCCAGCTGGAACTGTGATGGATTTCCCCACCCAAATGGAATAAAGACTTGTAGGAGGAAAGCTAAGAGTTACCAAAACACGAGAATAACAGCAGCCTCTGAGACGCAACTGCTGGCAAACAAACCCGGACAGCTCCAGCAGAAAAGGGAATTCATCTGCACAGGTGTGTGACCTCCTTTCCTCAGTGCTTTATTCTGCCACAATTCTCTGGTGCCAGATCAAAAACAACACTACACAAAGCCCTTTACCTGGACCTGTTTCAGAAGTCATCACTGCGTAAGGAGCAAAGCCTTCTCACTTTTTTTTTTTTCTTTTTGGTTGGTTGGGGGGGGAGGTTTGTTTGTTTGTTTTTTTAAACAAGAAATTGTTAAATAGATGCACAAAGTTCACAGTTTGCACTGGAAAACAGAAGTTCTGCTCCAGGTGGTCGCAGATCCCCACAGCTGGGGTTTTTGTGTTCAGACCCTACTCGCAGGGTAGGGTCTGAATAATTTTCTCTTTCACCCCTGAAGACATCAGCATTAAAAAATCCTAAAGCTAAAAAAGAACAAGTGTGAATATCTGAATACTCTGATTTCCACACAACTTCCCCAGGCCTCTCGAGGATCTACACCTACATTTCCGAGCACACAACAGAAGTGAACCCAGGATTTGCCAACTACTTGGGACTGCTGTGCAACAAGAACTGTCAAACCATGCAGCAGCCCAGCCTCACGCTCCAACAGCCCGAGTGCTTTTTGGGACAGTAAGATTTTGAAGGTTGGGCACGTGCCAACAGCAGCAGCAACTTATCAGAGTTCCACAATCTTGAGAGACACCTCAGAAAGAAACTGCACATCACCCAGCACCAAAACATTCTTTAAAAGGAAGATCCAAAAGGAGGATCTGGCTAACCCGTGGGACAGCCCAGACTTTCTGGATGGAACACAACACCACGAGTGAGTAATTCAGCTCTTACCTTTACCAGCGACTTTATCAGCGCACCTGAAAAAACACAAAAGCAAGTGTAAGAGCCAGACTATGTGGGATGGGGACAGAAACAAGAATTGAGTGACATGGAGATGAGCCCAAACTCCCCAAAGTCCCGGTGCCTCTCTATCAGATCATTGTTTTCAACACCTCATGCCAAGGTGGATTATTTCAGCCGCAGGAAGCTGAAGGGAACTATAGAAATATCCAGCAGCAAAGACCCAGCCCTGCCCGGGACAGTTATGACCGATCCAGGGGGATTTTGTGCTTAGAACAGGGCAGAACAGCCGCACTTCCAAAGGCTCCAGAGTCCTGCTCAGGATCAAAGGTGCAGCGAATGCAGCATCTCCTCCCGGGAAGGTGGATCCCACCGCCTCCCTCACCCAGACCTTTGGCAGATGGGGCCAGACCACGCCGGCGCCGCGGGGCACCGGGACAGCGGCCGCTGCCCGAGGGCGCTGCGCAGCCAGCGATTCCCGGGACACTGCCCTTCCTGGGAAGGGACCGGCGGGGCCGGCCTAGCCCGGCCGGAACAAAGGGGCGGCGACGCGGGGCACCCCGCGGCCGGAGGCGGCCCCGGGGCCTGGGCCCGTAGACGCGGTTCGGGCAGAGACCGCCCGCAGCCCACCACACGCGGCCGCGACTCCCGGAAAGCGCG
>VZRQ01002115.1:13876-45912 GCA_013397975.1 Machaerirhynchus nigripectus
GGCGGGTGAAAGTCGGTGACAAAATGGCGGCCGGCGCAAGGGGGGCGGTGCACACATCGCTGGCTCCGCCTACTTCCGTCCCGCCGTCGCGCATGCGCGGCGCCTGCCGGGAGTTGTAGTTCACCGGCGCTGAGGCTGCGCCGGTTGCCAGCTGTTTCTCCGCCTCGAACGGCCCTTGGGCGGGAACCCCGGGAGCGGCTGTGCGGGGGCAGCCGCCCCCGCGGTCTCCAAGGCCCGAGTCCCTTTCCAAAAGAACCCCAGCAGCACCTGATTCTCCCGCAGGAACTCAGTAACACATTAAACCCACACAGAACCCCAACACTTTTCCCCCACGGACGCTGAAGGCACCACCCGGGAGCGGGTTTTGTCTCGGTCACCACTCTGTCCCCTTCCCCGGTGCCCCAGCCGCCTCGGTGTCCGGGTGTTCTCTGGGAGCTGGACTGCACCTGGCACGCTATTCCCTGGCCTTGGCTGCAGCGGGATGTGTCACCAGGCCGGGAGCCGGGGGTCGGATCGGGGAAGAGGACTGCAGTGTGATTGCTCTGGAGCGTAGGGTTTGGCTGATCTTACCCACCATTTTAGGACAGGAGAACAAAGGGTAACACTTCCCCAGAACAAGGTGCTCCTCATCCTCCCTCGGGAGACAGCAAAAATCACAGGGGTTCAAAGGGCCCACAGCGTTCGGCTGGAAAATCCTGTTTGCTGAACTGGTTCCCGCCAGTGAGAGGGCTCCGAGCACCTGGCGCTTCCTTCTGCTTCTGCATTTCAAGTCCTTTCTGCTTCTGCATTTCAAGTCCTGACCTCTGGTATGTTCCTAGAAAACAGAAGTCTGTGTCCAGCAGTTCCTGAGAGCGTGCTAGTAATCCCCTCTCTGAGGAGAACCACATTCCCCTGACCCAGCCACCAGGAAGGAGGAGAATGGCCTTGCATGAAAGTTAAAGAAAACCTTGGGACCCTTGCACAGGGATTCCTCCTGTCCGTGCTTTTTGTCAGCCCCATGCCGACCTGTCCCTATCCTTGTCATGAGTGATTTCCCCCCTGCAGGCACGGCTGGGGTCACTTAATTCTTGTTATAACAGGGAAGCAGAGCTCAGGGCCAGGCACAGCTCAGCCTTTGGCCTCTGGGTTCTGCAAGGACAAGTTTTACAACAAGAAGTTCCAGCTCCAGATGCTGGTGTGCACTCGGGCTCACACATCACTAAATCACCGAGAGAGCTAAAAATAGCCCGCAGCCTTCCGCAGGCAGGAAGGTTCTGCTGTGTGCAGAAAGGGAAGCGCCTGCCACAACCAGCAGCCGCGAGGAGCGACACCAGCCGCGCCTCCTCCCGGCCTTGGATGGCTCTCAGCACTCCTGGCCTGCAACGCAGCCCGGACACAGCGAGATGGTGTCCCGGGGGGCTTCTCCTGAGGTGGGGCCAGGCTGGATGTCCCTCTGTGAGCAGGCGACAAAATGGTGCCAGGAGTGAAGTGACCCCTGAGGGGGCAGCTCGAAGGGCTCAGCTCCAGCCTGTCTGACCCGGGGGGGCTCAGCAGTGCCCGGGAGTGGGGCCGAGGCGGTGCCAGCCTGACCCCAGGTGGGTGCTGGTGCCTCCCCACAGAGAGGATGGAGTCTGCAGCTCTTAACCTTTGCTCCCAAGGTTTTTCTGGCTGGACTGAAGAGGAGCCAAGCCAGGACACAGTGAAGCTTTGGCAGAGCTGGTGGCCAAGGTGACAGAGTTGCAGAGATGTTATCGGTCACCTATCGGGTGCTGCCTCCTCCAAACAGCCAAACAAGAGCCCAAAGGACACGCCAAGCCACGTGCACCCACCTCTGGCACTGACATTCCCCCATCCCTTGGAACTGTTCCCACATCCACTGCCTGCTCCCAGCAGCGCCAGGAGATTTCTCTGCCAGAAAGGGATTTGCTGTTACCTGGAAATCCAAGACGAGGCTCCAGAAGCGTCCCCCAAAGGCAAGCTTCTGCCCAAATGTGACGGTGCTGCTCCATCACGCTGCCACAAATCCATTTCCACCCAGCACAGGAATGCCATCCCTTGTCACACGTGGCCAGTGGCTTCTGGAAGGGCCTGGGTCAGCAGGACATCCACATCCTGGCTTCTGGAGCTTCTTGGGCAGCCTGTTGGCCAGTTTCTCCCCTCTGCAGCCCCAGTCTGGGCTGTTGGTGGCTCCCTGTGCCCTGGCTGTGCCCATCACACGTGGTGTGAGGCACGCAGCCCACAAAGGAAACCCTGGGTGACAAACCCCGGTGTGGGGGGTGGAGGCGAGACCGGAACAGAGCCAGCACAGCCTCGGCTGTCATCTCGGTGCCTCGGGGTGCTGCCCCTGCCCTGGGACCCCACGCCAAGGCAGGATGGAAGATTTGGGTAAGCTGGGCCTCTCTGGGGCTGGTTCTGCAGCCAGGGCTGGCTTGGGGTCGCACTTTCGGCACCTCCGGGAAGCCTTTTCCTTTGTCTTCCTCAGGACTGGGAGGGGATGCTGCAGAGGGGCAGCCACGGAGCCCTGCTCCCTCCTGTGCGTCCCTCATCCCGAGGGACCAGTGGGGCCAGTGGTCAAGCGAGCATTTGGCCAAAAATGGAGCGAGCTTGGGAGCAGGAAATGGGCTGTGGCGGCGCCACAATCCGCACTGCACCCGGTGGGAGCTGGGAGCCATCCTTGGCCTGGGGTGGGGGAGCCGGGGTCAGGGAAGCAGCCACAGTGCTGGGAGCATTCCATGTTTCCCAGTGTGACGGACGGCCGAGGCAGAGAGGCAGAAGAGGCAAGGAAAAGCACTCGGCCCTCCCTGAGGGAAGTGGTGCTCTGGGCACACAGGATGGGCCCAGGGTGAGCTTTTCCCTGCCAGGGCTTATGCTGGGTCAAGCTGAGGACTGGCAGAGGTTTCTTCGCTGGCCAGGGATGGTGTATGGGGGCAGGACCCTTTGCCCCACTCTTTGGGAAGATGGGCACATCCTGCCCTGGGATGGGGACCTCAGGGAGGGTGCTCAGGGCCCTCGGGGCACTGGCAGCTGGCCAGTGGGACCTGCTGTGACACTCCTTTTGCTCCTGAGATTTTGGGAGTGGTATAAGACCTCAGGGTGGGCAACTAGTGGCTGCAGGGCCTGACCCCAGTGTCCCGGTGCAGATGCTTTGCTGGCAGAACTGGAGCAGAGCTCCTGCCTGGCCTCCAAGGACCGCACGCCACAGGGACCGAGCTCCTGCCAGGATGCCCAGCATGGAACCCTGAAGGTAATGCCTGGGCACAGAGACCCCTCAGCTCGTGACGGGGTGGTGGAGCCAGGCAGGGGAAACTGCCAGGGGAGCATCCTGGGGGCTCTGCTGCACGGGTTTGTCCTTCCAGGTGCCGCTGCCGCCCCGAGCTCAACCTCCGGGAGAAGGTTTGGACTCCCTGTACAGGTAAAAATGGCCATGGGAGGGCAAAGACATCTGAGACTGTCTTCTTCACTGGGATCTGCCATCCAGGGTCACCTGGGACAGATTGTACCCTGCATACCTGCAGTGTTCCCTGTGGTGGCCTGGGGGAAAGGGCCGTGTTGGCGGGGGTGGAGGGGTCTCGGTCCCAACTCTGAGGTGGACACCACAGCACCTCCCCTCTCTGCCGTGTCCAGCACCCCTGTGCCCGTCCCAAAGCCGCTGCTCCCCTCACCCCCACCGACGGAGGCCGCCCGGCAGCTGGATGAGCTCCTGGCCGACCTGGGCCACACGCAGAGCAAGGTGAGCCATGGCCCTGGGGCAGGAGGTTGGGGGGTCTCGGCCCTCACCCAGCCCTCACCATCCTCCTTCCCAGCAGCTGGCAGCTGTGGGGCCGGGGGCCGGGGTGTCCGCAGAGTCCTTGCTGGACGACATGCTGGGCAGCCTCACCCGGGACCTGCAGGAGCTGGGCATCACGGCCGCACCCGCCGGCATCTGCGCCGCCTGCCGCAAGCCCATCGCTGGCAAGGTGAGCCCCCGCTGCCTGCCCCTGGGCCTCCCCCCGGAGCTGCCCTCACAGCCCCCGTGTGCACCTCCTCCTCGCAGGTACTCACAGCCCTAGGCAAAACCTGGCACCCCGAGCACTTCACCTGTGCCCACTGCGGGCAGGAGCTGGACAAGGGGCCCTTCTTCGAGCAGGGTGGGCGGGCGTTCTGTGAGGAGGATTATCACCAGGCCTTCTCCCCGCGCTGTGCCTACTGTGCCGGCCCCATCCGTGAGGTGAGTGAGTGACCCCCTGGCCTCCCCCGCCACCACCAGCCCCCTCACCTCGGCTTTTCCTGCAGAAAGTCCTCACGGCCCTGGAGCAGACCTGGCACCCTGAGCACTTCTTCTGTGCCCACTGTGGGAAGGTGTTTGGAGATGAGGGTACGTCCCAAGGAACAGGTGTGGGGGTCCTGCCCCCATCCCAGGTATCCCCCTGCCCTTGCACTTACCACCTCATCTAACGGCTTCCCCCGGTCTCCCCCTTGCCTCTTCTCCTGGGTACCACCTTGTCCACATCCCCCTGCCCCAGGCGGGTGGCCCATCCCAATCCCCTCCCCACAGGGTTCCTGGAGCGCAATGGGAAGCCTTACTGCCACCAGGACTTCCTGGCCCTGTTTGCCCCCAAATGCCAGGGCTGCGAGCGCCCTGTCACGGACAACTACCTGTCGGCCCTGCAGGGCGTCTGGCACGCCGAGTGCTTCGTGTGCACGGTGAGCGGGACGGCGGGGAGGCACTGGGGAAGGCACGCTGGTGCGTTCCCAGGGCCATGTCAGCCTTCCCCTCTCCTTCCCCCAGGAGTGCCTGACTGGCTTCTCTGGCGGGTCCTTCTTCGAGCTGGAGGGGCGGCCCTACTGCGAGCTGCACTTCCACCAGCGCCAGGGCACCATCTGCCACGGCTGCGGCCGCCCCATCACCGGGTGCTGCATCACGGCCGCGGGGCGCAGGTACCACCCTGAGCACTTCGTCTGCACCTACTGCCTGGGCCGGCTGCAGAAGGGCACCTTCCGCGAGTGCGGCGACAAGATGTACTGCCAGCCCTGCCACGACAAGCTCTTCGTCTGAGCCCCAGGTACCCAGCGCCCAGCCACCGTGCCTGGATGGCCCCAGCATCGTCCTTGCCAGCAACATGCCTGGCATTGTCCCTGCAGACCCAAACGCGCCTCATATCCCACCCATCAACATCCCTGGCATTGGTCCCGCTCAGCCAACTGTCCCCAGCTTTGTTGCTGCCAAGCGAGATATCGTTCATTCCTTGTCCCCCTCCCTACAAGACATCCCTGGCATTGGCCCCTGGCCCTGAAGCAATAAAACACCTGGTCCTGCCTTTTCTCTGCTCACTGCTGGCTTTGGGGACCAGGGGGCAAGGCAAGGTGGGAGGGCTGGGAAATACCACATGGTTTGTCACAAAGTGACACCTCTGGGAGCCACGGAGACCAGCGCCACCCCTGGAAAAGGCACTCAGACCCAGGAGCAAAGCCAGAAACACCAAAGGGGCAGGCACCCATCACACTTTAAAAACTTTATTTATATAAAAAAATCATTTTGTTTTAAAAGCGTTACAAGAGTGTGCACAGGAATCAGACAAGGAACGGCTTGCTGCTTCCCCCTCCTCGCCTCCTTGGCCCCCCTCCCCACCAGGGCCAAGGAGGAGAGAAGGGGGATGCTGTCTTTTTGGTTCATTTGGAATTAAAAATTAAAAAAGGAATTAGTGTTTTACATATTTAAAGGAAAAGAGAAGAGTTAGACCCCAGAACAAAACCCAACCGAGCTGAGGTGGGGCTGGCAGCAGGGCAGGCCTAGCCGGAGCTGGGGGTGAATTGGGGCAGGAGCAAGGCACCAGCTCCGCCCCTGCCACCTCCCCATGCCCTGAGAGCCCACCCTGGGGGGAGCCCCGGGCTGGGAGGGCTCCTGCTCCAGTTTGCAGCCTCCTACCGAGGCTTCCAGTTGCACAGGGAGCCCCAGGGCCCCTCGAAAGATCACAGCACATGGATGTGCCCCAGCACCACAGTCAAGAGGAGGAGGAGGAGGAGCACATCCCAGCTCCCGTGGCCACCCAGGCCAGGATGCAGATGAGCACCCCACACCCTCTCAGAGAGGGCAGGGGCGTTGGGTTCCCCCCAAACAGGCTCCCAGCCCCACTGCAGACAGGTAAGGCTCCCAGCGGGGAAGGGAAGAGCTCAGCCCTGCCGGAAGCCCAGGAAACTCCCCTTCCCCAGGGAAGCAGCCGGACAGTACGATTCAAAGAGCTATTTCACAGTGGCAAAAGAAAGGCACGTGTCAAGAGAAAGTCAGCGGGGCAGCGCCGCAGGATCCCGGCTCCAGGTGCCCGGCACAGTGCGCCCCAAGCCGCCCGCTCTCCCCAAAACCCTGCCGCATCTCCTCCCTCTGCGGCGACCCCGGCCCACGCCCCAGCACTGACCCCCTTCCTCACAGAACGATCCTCCTCACAGAGGCGCTGGGTGGGAGCCAGGGCCCCATCCAGACCCCTCTGCAGGATCCAGAGCTGAATCCCCCTTCCCACGCCCCTAAAGCCTCGTCTAGAGCAAAGCAAGAGACGTTATTGCTGCTTTTCCTTCCTCTCGCCCCCTGAGCCTCCAGCCCCCAGCCTCTGGTCCTGTAGCCCTCAGGGAGGAGGGATGCTCCTGTTGTCCCCACAGCCCTGGTTGAAGAGTGATCCCGCACAAAAAAATATATTCTATAGGCAACAAAACCAAACCAAAAACAAGGCGGTGGCAAGTGAGGTCCCAGTCCCTGTCCCTGCAGACGCCTCGGAGCAGGGCGAAGGCGCGGGAGAGAAGGCAGCTCCTGGTCAAGGCAGAGATGCGAGTCCTTGTGCAGCATCCACGCCGGCTGATCCGGCAGAGTCAGGCAGGAAGGTTTTACTCTCAGGAGGAAGGAGGTGGTGGAGGACGGGAGGAGGAGGAGGAGGAGTTCTCAGTGGTGGTGTCCCAGAACAGGGAGGTGCAGCGGCCCGGAGGAGACCGAGTGGCCCGGGCTGCCCCAGGGACCCGGCCCAGGCGTTTGGCTGGATGGTTGGCACAAAGAGTCCAGCAAAAATTCCAACAATAAGACAAGGTAAAAGTCGGTCCATTCCACCATGAAGAGTTATATATTTATATATATAATATATTATCAACCCAAACGGAGCGGAGGCGGGGAGGCCAGCTAGATCTTCTGCTGTGGAGAGAGAGAGGGACAGGCATTAAGGCTGGAGCAGGAGTGAGGGCGGAGGCAGGATCACGGCACCAGTGATTGCAGCAGCAGTGATTGAAACAGGATTTGGCTGGCCAAGCACCCCTAAGAGCACAGCAGGATCTGTCACCACTGTCAGATTGGGCAGGACACCGTGGGACATACCGACACAGGGGAGGGCACAGCAGCATCTTCCTCCGCCTCCTCTACCTCAGGCTGCGACTCCTGCCCCTCCTCCTGCTGCAGACACACGGGGTTAGTAGGGGCCATGGCATGGGGGGTGTTAGTTGCGGGAGCCCAGCTCTCCCCTCCTCTGCCAGCCAGGACAGCCTTGTGGCATTTCCTGCACCCATCCCACTCTTCCCAAGTTAAGGAGAGCTGCTCACCATCAACGGCGCTGCCTTCACCGGCTCCATGTCTCCGAGGTCACCGGATCGGTCCAGCGTCCTGCTGTGGTCCCTCTCGTTGAGTGTGGAATAGTTGTCTGGAGCAGGGGAGGGGACAGTCAGTCAGTCGTGTCACCTCCACGGGCGACTGCGACCCCTGCAGGAGATGTGAACTCTGCCCCACTCCCCACATACCGAGGGAGAGCCCCTCTCCTACCTGGTCCCATGTTGCTCATCTGGATCTCCTCCCGGGAGGATTTCTTGTCTACAAGCATGGGAGAGCACATCAGGGACAGTCCCTGCAGCCAGGAGCCACAGAGGAACTGCTCCCTGCCCCGGCTGGGGGAGCCCAGGCCCAGCTGCAGCTCTGTGACCCAAGGACACCACACGACCTACGGTGCCAGCCCCAAGAAGCCATCTAAGGCCCAAACTGATGGCTGATGGCCAGGAAAGCCACCCAAGTCCCAGACTGATGGCCCTGTGTGAGCAGCTGTGGCTGCCGGGGAAGCCAAAGCTGAAGAGCAGGGAGGGACAAACGCCAGCTGCCTGGGTACCCATGAGGCAGAGGGATGATGGCAGGCACAGGTGCTGAAGATGGGCACATACCTGTTTTTTGGTTCCTGTCGATGAGAGGCAAGGTGCTGTCATCAAAGGAGTTGCCTCCCTGGGTCCGAGAGGCATTGCTCAGGTTCACCTACAGCAACAGACAGTGACCACTCAAACCCTGGGCCCAGAGGTTCCTTCCCCACCAGCACATCCCACCCCTCCAGCACCAGCACAAACCCAGGAGCCCTCCCACAGCCCTTGAGTACGGGGCTCAAAGCAACCAGAAGGTGCTGAAGCCCCCACTGCACCCCCATCAGAATGGGGGGGGGGCCTGCCTGCACCAGGGCAGTGCCTGGCCTTCCAGCTGCAAGGGCAGTCCCTGCTTTCGGGAAGGAAACTGACCCTGGGAGAAACCTGTTCTTCAGCACTGCCACAGCAGCCCTTAGGGTGACAAAATTCCTGCCTCACGCTCATGTGGGACATGGGGCACAACACTTTACAGAGTGTTCCTAGCAGAGACTTCCTGCTGGCCATTGGCTGAAGAACAGCACAGGGACACCTCTGCGAGTGCCCAGTGCCACCAGCAGGGTGAAGAGCTGCAGGCTGGTACTGCCAAGCTCCAGGAACACTCTTCTCCCTGCTGCAGGACCCCACCTAGTGCCCCAGCCGCCACAGGGCACCCCCACACCTGGAAATCTGACTTCTTCCAGCCTTCCTTCTCCAGAGGCTTCCGCAGCTCCTTATAGCCCCAGACTGTCTGCAAGACGAGGGCCGCCGCCCGGACTTCTCTCTCTGAGCGGTTCCTAGGAAGAGGCCAAGGAAGAGTTGTTTGGAAACACAGAGAAACTGAAGCCCCTCTCCACCTTAGGCATCACCCTTTGAGCAGAGCCTACCCAGATTTGTTGATCAGCACAAGCTTCTCAATCCCCTGTGTTTCCCGGAGCTTCTTGGCTGCCTCGAGGTTGTCCACGATCACTTCATTGATGGTGTTGAGGATTGACACCACAGTGTCCTCAGAGAGGTTTTTGGCAGGGCTCTGCTGGCCTCCAGGCAGGTTCTTCACTAGGTTGGGGATGGCATGTTTGCCTGGGAAGGATAAAGAGCTGGGTGTGAGCAGGCAGGGAACAGGACTGAAGGGAAAACCGCTGACGGGTGACCCATTTTGCTGTCCCTCTCTGTGGAGCTCAGCACTCTCTGCTCTGGGCGGGGGCAGCAGACAGAAGCTGGGCCGATGCTGTGCCCACGCACTTGCCCAGCAGCCAAGAGGAGAAGGAGGAAGCTCCTGCCTAGCCCGTGTGGATAGAGGGAGCGTGCCGTCCTCACCGATCAGCTCCTTGTTGCGCAGGTCCACGGCCAGGTTGCGCAGGGCCCCGGATGCCGCTTTCACCACGCGCTCGCTGTCGTGGGTCAGGAGGTCGGCGATGGCGGAGAGCCCCTTCTCCTGGCGCAGGGCTGAGCGGATGTACCGGCCGTACTGCGGGGGGGCACAGGGCCACCGCGTCACCCGGGGCTGGGGACGCCGCTGCCGGCCCCCACGGGCGGTGGTCCCGGCTCCCCGGGCCCCTTCCCTGCCGCGCCGCCAGCTCTGTGGGCACTCACCGTCCAGCTGCCAGCGCACAGGTTCTGGATGGCTCCTGCCGAAGCCTCCAGGATAGCTGGAGTCTTGCTTTCCTTCAGGAGGGAGATGTATATCCGCACCACTTCTGGCTGGAAGAGGAGCTCGTAGCCTGCCAGGAGGACAGGGGTAGGAAGGGTTTATCCAAGGGCTCCACTAGCGTCCGCCTAATCTGGCACTGCTGGGCAGACGAGGCTGGAAGCTCCTACCCTGGCTCCTCGGGCTGGGATCCTTGGCAGAGAGAGGGCCAGGCTGCCCCAGGGCACCAGAAACCCCAGCCACTGCTTGGCTAGGGGCTGTGATTCACATGCAGCAAGATACCTGTCCCTATTCTGGGAATGACCCTTCCTCATTCTCATGGCTGGGGAACACTTTAAGACAGAGATTTAAGGTTTAAATCGTGCCTGTTCTTCATGCCCAGGAGAGAAGAGCAGGCAAGAGGGCAACTGTGCTGGCAAGCCTGAGACCACCAGAGGGCTGTGTCACTGTGCTGTCCCTCAGCCCCCGGGGAAGTATTTCCCTCTGAAGCCTGTCCTGAGGCAGTACTGACCTCATCCACACACAAGATCCTCACAACTACTGGCAGAGCTCCCGTTTCAACAGGCCCTTGGGCATTCCTGCTCTAAACCCCACTTGTGCCCACTGGAGAGGCTCATTTGATCGGGAAACAGCTCCTCTTGCTCACTCCTCTCCCAGGCTGCTGTGGCAAAAGCTGCCCTGACACCCAAGCCCTGCATAATCACTCCAGGAGCATACCTTTGGCCGGAGTTGTTCTTTTGGGAAAATCCACTGTGTCGGCACCAGGGTCTTCTGGGAGCTTTTTACCTTCAAAGGGCAAGTGGAGAGGTGTGAGACTCCTCCTCTCCCCACTCCCTCGGCCCAACAGCTCTTTGCCACTTGCAGGAACAAGCCCAGAGGCGAGCTGAAGCCAAGCAACCAGCGTGTCCCAGGAGGGGACATTGGGGGCATTAGCCACACTGCAGGCAGAATGTGCCCAGCTGGGGAGGGGGGACAAAGAGAGCTGGAGAAAGCACCCAATTAAACCACGGAAAAATTAAAACCAAGAGCGCACTCACCTCTGGAGAACCACTCGTCTATTGGTGAGGTGGAGAGAAGGACAGGAGAGAGAGGAGGCAGGAGAAGAGAGGTGCCAGCAGCATCATGGGGCAGATCATTTGGCAAGAAAGCAAAGGGAAGGGGAAGGGGCAACACAGGAGAAAAGGGAAGGCGTGGAATTAATGGACATGTATCCGTCACCATCCCGCCACCACAGACACCCACCACAGCTTCTGTCAAACGCTTTGGGCAAGCCAAGCAGCAGCTCCCAGAGCCAGGGAAGCAGGGACCACTGCGCCTCCAGAGAAAGCTGCCCTTCAGCCTTCACAGGAGATGNCCCCTGCTGCTGCTGGCACACGAACCTTTGCCTTTCTTGGCCCCGAAGCAGCTGGCGGCGTGGGGCCCGGCGTTGTTGGCGGGGACAAGGGGCGTCTCCTGGTAGCGCTCGGCGTGGGGGATCTCGCGGTGGACTTGGTAGGACAGGTTCCTCAGCAGGCACACACAGTTCTCCACCAGCTGGGGAGAGAACCAGAGCGTCTCACTGAGACACTGGGAGCAGCACTCCAGGTCTGCGAGCGAGGGCCCAACCCAGCCTTCAGCTTAAAGCTCAAGGAAACTTCAAGCCGAGACCTCATCCAGGCAGATCGGGAAGCCCTGAGCCAGGCGACAGCAGTGTGGGGATGAGTGACACAACCAGGCCGCTGCTGGGGGGACCAACATTCCCACCCCAAACTGCAGGCTGAGTGCCAGACACATCCTGGTCCAACAGTGCCAGGTGCACCCCATGCAGACTCTCACTTTCCCGACACCAGCCCCGCTGTGGTACCTTGCTGTCCGAGTCCTTCTGGCCAATCTCGGACTGCACGATGTAGATCAGGGCATCCACCAGCCCATCACATTCCCGCAGCTTCCGACGGGCCTCACTCCGCTCAGAGCTCACGTTCCTGGCAGGCAGGAGAGAACCGTCACGGGAGAGACAGCTGAGGGCAGGCGAGGGGCAGCCCACACCCCGCAGAGCTCAAGAGAGAAAATAGCTCCTGTAGCTCCCCTCACTGAGGGGAAACGCCTCCAGACCCGAGGTCTGCATCACCAGCAGCTGTCTTAGGAGAGCAGCTGCTCCGCAGACCTCTGGAAATGCCAGAAAGAGCCCGGAAAGAGGGTTGCAGCCCAAACCCAGGCCAGTGCTCTGCCAGATCCATACCTAAGGCAGCCAGCGGTGTTGGTGAGCACCGACTCCCACTCTATATGGCGGGGTTTGGAGTCCTCGTTGGGCTCCCGCTCCCAGCCGGAGCGGGGAATGATCACCTCATCGGTCAGGGCATGTAGTGCGTGATCCACGATGGCCATCTTGATGGAGTCGTGCGAGGACAGGTTCCACAGCGTCCCTGCAACGCCGCAAGCGGAAGGTGAGCACTCGGACCCTGCTCACAGGCCCCACCCCAGGGGCCAGCCTGTCCTGCCCTCCCTGGAGCCACTACCTGTGATGACCTCGGTGAGGTCCATGTCGTGGGCCTTGCGCAGCAGGCGCACCAGCGCGGGCACCCCGTCGCAGTTCTTGATGGCGATCTTGTTATCCTGGTCCTTGCCGAAGGAGATGTTCTTGAGGGCCCCGCAGGCGCCGTAGTGCACCTCCTTCTTGGGGTGGTCCAGCAGCCCCACGAGCACGGGGATGCCCTTCAGCCGGCGCACCTCCGTCTTCACCTTGTCGTTGCGGTAGCACAGGTGCTGTAGGTAGGCAGCCGCGTTGGACTTGACGGCGTCCAGCCGGAAGCTCAGCATGGCTATGACCTCCGGCAGCTCCGGCTGGCGCCAGTTCCCTGGGGCCGGGCCGCCTTTCCGCAGGCTGTCCAGGCTGGCCAGGCTGCCCCGCTCGTGCTGGGCCAGCGGGGCCCAGTAGTACCGGTCGGGGGCCACTTCATCCACCAGCATGTCTTCATAACTCCTAGGAGAGAGGGCAGAAGGTGTCTGAGCGCAAACCCGGACTTGGTGGAGGCTGTGCCCCCTTCCATCCAAGGGATGGAAGCTGGATCCTGGTCTCTGACCCCTGCAGAGGCAGGAGCCTGCCCTGCGGCACCAGCAAGGTGTGCTGCCGCCCTGGGGACAGGCCGAGTCAGGCACCAAGAGACACCCGGGCTCGAAGGATCAACCTTGTGGCTCCCAGGGCAGGCCTGGGAAGAGCCATGGTCCCAACACACTCCCGTCCTGGCCAGGAGCAGCTCATCCACAGACTGGCAGCACTGGGAATGAGCCCAAAAAACCACATGGAAGTTTAAAGTGTAACTACTGGCCCACATGCCAAAGTGACATTTCACACCCCCAAAACATACACCTCTCAAAGCCCAGTGTCTCCCATTTTTGCCGTCACTGGCACTATAATCCTTCCCCCACCCAGGCAGAGAAATCCAGCTATTTCCAACAGAAAGGGATGGGAGGGGACAGCCCCGTCACCCCTGCTGTGCCAGGGCACTGAGGACTTTCAAACAAGACCCAAGGAGAGGCTTCCTCTCTCCGCTCTGGCTCGCACCTGCCCCAGGGGCTGCTCAGCCACCTCCCAAGCACAGTCAGCTCCTGCCCCTGAGCATCCTGACAAGGACGGTGGCAGGTGCTGCTGCTGCTGCCACCACTTCCCTGCCTACAGCCCCTGGTACAGGACTTGCCCAAGCCACCAGCTTTAGAGCCACTTGCACAGCCACACACCCACCGGGCGCTGTGGCACCGCCGTGGCGCGGCAGCGGGCTGCCAGGCTGGCTTCCAGCAGGTCCCAGCGGGGTCACACCCCACGCCTGGCTGCTCAGAAGTGCCGAGGAGCAGCAGCACGAGGCTGGAGCGAGACGCAGCCATCGACAGTTGCCAACACGGCTGGCAGCTGATCCCGCTCCCGTGCCAAGACTCGAGCTCCCTGGAAGGGAGGTCCCGTCCCACCGCAGTGCCGGATCCCACCCTGCAAGCGTGGAGGATTCCACCTCCCGCGGTGCCAGATCCCCTCTGGGCAAGATGGGGCTGGCAGGGGGCGGGAAGGACCCCCCTTCCCTGCAGAGAGGGAGCTCTGAGAAGAGCCCCAGAGCAGGGGCCAGAGCTCTCCGCGGCCGATGGCAGCCAGCACGCGCGGCGTCCCACGGCTTGAGGCGCTCCTTTGGCTCCGCATGCCTGGCGAGCTGCCTCCCCGAAGGAAGTCGTTAACAGCCAGGCTCCTGCTCAAGACAAATATCTCTGAGGAGGGGGACGCTGCTCTCCCCGTTCCCATTCCTGCGAGCTGGGCAGCTAGTGCTAACTGTAACTGAGAAGGTGGGGGACAAGCCAAGCTCAACAGCGCCTGGATTCCACAGATTGCTGTGATCTTTATCGCTCTGCCCGGGGAGGGAGAGCCGGCCCAGGGGCCCACCAACCCATCTTTCATACCCTGAGTCATTCCCGCAGCTCCAACAGAGTTGACCTTCTCCCTCTGCATGACCCACATCGCCCAGCCTCCCACCTGGCTGCAGCTCCTGCACTTGGCTCCTGTAACCCCCGTCCTCCAGGACCCGGAGGAGCAGGAGCACCTTCCTGTGCAGCAGAGAGGGCTTGTGGTGTCAAAGGCCACCCAGGACACAGCCCAGGGAAAGCACAAGCCAGAGTCTCTGTCTGGCCAAGTAGCCAGGGATTGGACACACCTGTGTCACCCCTTCTGCCCAAGATGCTCCCTGAGGGACGAGACCTGGTGGTCATGTGCTCAAAACTGCCCACACTGGCCTGTCCCGGGCTGCTCAAGGAAGGAAAAGCCTGGAGCAGCCCTGCCAGCCCTCCTCCATGCCGGCATAAGCTGCACAAAGCAGGGAGGCCGAGCAAACCCATCTGGGCGAGCAACCGCCCCGACTGGTTCAGCACAGCCCAGCAGCACTTATGCTGGCACCAACCACAAGGACAGACAAAGCTGCTCCTTCAGTCCCTCTGGCAGCCAGGAGCTACCGTGGATTTACAGCATGCACCTGGATCGGGCACATCTCCACAGGGGCTGCCTCCTCTCCCCCAGGTCTCTCTCTCCCTGTTGCCTCTGCTGTGCTGAGCCTTACCTCTCTGCCTGGGCCCACTCTGGGGAAGTCAGGAGGTGCTGACACAGTCCCTTCCCCATATCCAGGACTCTGGCTCAGCCCCTTGCTCCACTGCTACCTCAGCACCCCCAGAGCCATCCCCCAGCACCTGCCCAAAGCCCTGCTGACAGCCCAGCAAGGAGCAGAGCAGGAAGCAGTACTTGTGCAGCGACAGCTGGCACAAGAGATCAACAGGCAGGAGTCATGACCTCAGGCAGGTGACATCCTGACTGCCTAGCCCGAACACCTGGCAGGGCAGGAAGGACCACCAGGACCTTTAAGGTCTGGCCTCCGAGGGCAGCACAGCCCAGCAAGCTGGAGGAGCCGCCATCGCCACAGACACATGAGTAGGAGAAGCTGCTGCTGCTGCTGCCAAACAGGTTGAGCAGCTTCTCCCGCCCTGCCCTGCAGCAGGGTCGGGCTGTGCAGGAACGCTCCCGGGGCACTGCGGGGCCGAGCCCTGCTCACCCCAGCCTGGGCTCAGCTCCCCTTCCTGGGGCTGCTCTTGGCTCAGGGAGAGCACAGTCATGGGACTGCAGCTGTTCCCGACACACAACTCACACAGGCACCGCTCCCAGAGGGATGCACCGCACTGGGGCACACACAGCCCTGGTGGCACAGAGGGAAGGGCCTGGAGCTACATCCAGCTGCCCACTGGAACTCTTGGCTGCAGGACGACCAGCTCAATTAGCACCCAGGTCTAACCACCAATTAAGTAGACAATGAGAAGCGGATGCAAGTTTTCTCCTGTGTGAGCCGCGTGTGACTCAGCTCAAAGTGTTGTGTCCATGGTCCTCCTTCCTCCAAGGAGGGTGAAGTTCAAGGGACCCCAGAGCACCCCAGAGCCTCCTGCCACATACCTGAGTCGCCGCCGAGCATCAGACGGGGTCCCCGCCCTCCTGGCCGTGCCGTAGTCAGACATGAGCCCGTAGTCCACATCTTCAAAGCCCACGCTGCGCTGGTCGTCCTCCAGGCCGTAGGGCTCGGGGTGGAAATGGTTGAGGTCCATGTTGCTGCCCCCTACGCGCACCTGGGGCTGGGGGCCGTAGATGTCCTGGCGGCTGGGGGCCCGGTAGGTGTCCATGGAGGGGCGGTAGCGCTCGTCGATGCGGGTGACGCGGGACAGGCTGCCGTAGCTGTGGTCGCTGCCCGGGTACCCGTCCTCGTAGGGGCGGCCGTAGCCGTCGGGGTAGTGGTAGTTGCGAGGGAGGGTGGCCGTGCCCGCCTGCCCCAGGTAGCTGCCGGGGCCCCCGTTGCCGTTCTTGCGGAAGTTCCTGTCCATGGTCTGGGCGTAGTTGCTGGTGACGGGGGATGTTTCCAAAGGCAGCCCGTCAGGCCCCACCGGCACCTGCTGCACCGTCCGGGTGGTCACCGTCTTCACCACTTTCTTCACCTGGAAGGGGTGACACGCGTGCAGGACACGGTCACATCAGGAAACCCACCGCATCCCTGTGTCCCCAGATTCCCCTGCCAGCCCAGCACTTTACTTCAGGCACATTTCACGCCCTGTTCCAGCTCACAGCAGAGCACCCAGCCACCAGGGTCCCCCACCATGCCCTGTCCCTCCGTGGTGTCCCCAGGCCTGTACCGTGGTCTCTGTACGCCGGGTTGTCCCATCGTCCGATGTCTCCACAGACACGACTGACATGGCCCCTTCCGGGTCCTCCTCCATGGTGTACGTCTCCTCCACGATCTGGCCTGGGTCCTGCATCCTGGGGATTGTGCTGTACAAGAGGTGGCTGTGGTCCTGAGGGGAGAAAGAGACAGGCAGTCAGACTCTGTCACCAATCTGGGCCTTCCTGAAGTCAGCTGCATGAGAGATCTTTCCTCACAGGAGCCCTGATACCTTTTGGAAGAAGGCACCTTTAAGCCAGGGTGGCCACATTAGAAGCCCAAGTCACCCTCTCCCAGCTGGAATGGGGACACTGGGGCACTGTCCTGCACCCTCCCCCAGCAAGGAGGCTGCCCACAGCCAGAGGGCTGAGCTCCCCCTACCTGTGGCCCGTTGAGCTTCAGATCTGAATATTTCTGCCTTTCCAGGTCAGCATCGCCCAGGAAACGTCCGTTCTGAAACACAGCAGGGCAGCAGGCCTGTTACTGCACTGATCTCCCATGGATCCGTCCTCACTTCCCTGCAGGGCCCTGAGCAGCCCATCTCCTGCATCTGACAGAGACACCCACCGTGCACCCCACGGGAGGAACACCCTCCTCAGGGGTCTGTGCCATGTGCAGCAAATCTCCTCTAGGCCAGCCTGGGGAAGAGTCGGAGGAGACACCCCGACATCCCAGCTCTCCCGCACGCTCCTGATGGAATGGCCATGACCTCTCCCTGCTCCCCAGCAGGGCCCTGCGCACCTTCCACACGTCCCGACGCAGGAACCACCAGTGACCCCAGAGGCCCCCCTGGGCCTGAGGGAACCGCGCGGTGGCCGATCGCAGGGTGCTGCTGTTTGACACTTGAACTCTCCCTCTGTGCACCCTGCCCTGCCCCACAGGTCCCCCCTGGCACCACCACCTTCCACAGCCGGAAAGGCACCTGGCTCCTGCACACCACCACGCACCAGCCCTCCGGGCACCCCTCTCCAAGACTGAGCCTGAGAAAGTGAGGAGACACCTCAAGCCAAGGCAGATGAAACCACATTTCCAGCCCTGTAGAGAAGCTCTCTCCAAGCCCTGGTTTGGCTGTGTGGGGACCGACAGACTCCAGGGACTTGCCCCTTGTCACACGCAGAGGGAGACACGCGCACCCCAGCCCCAGCATTTTGGCTGCCCTCCAAGCAGCCGAGTGGGATGGGAAGCAGAGATGCCCTGGAACTGAGCACAGCCAACCTCTGACCTTCCCAAAACCAGAGCAGAGCCAACCTGGCAGCAAGACCCTCCAGGCTGGCACCTCCTCCCCTGAAGCCTCTGTCTGCCAAGGGAGGTCTGCACACCCCCAGACCAACTCCGGTACACCACTGCCACAAGAACAGCCGGGCCCTCCTCCACCTCCCGCATCCAAGGAGGGCCGAGGGGAGGCAGCTCCGGGGGCTCCAGGAGCCTGTGCACACCCCTCTGCCGAGGGGGTGTTTTACCTGGTGCCGCCGGGTGAGCGTGCCGTTGGCCAAGCCCGGGCCGGCGTCCTGTGGGGAGACCCGGACTCGCTCCAGCTGGGCCGAGACATGGCGCCGTTCCTCCTCCAGGGCCCGGGTCAGCTTCTCGAACTGTGCCTCCTGCTCCTTGACAGAGGCAAGGATGCTGGCGGTCGACTCCACTTCTGAGTCGTCCATGGGTGACGGGTGCCCAGGGTGGGCAGGGCGGGGGGCACGGGGAGGCACAAGCGGAGGCGGCTTGGTGTCAAGGTGAGGGTGGGAAAAGTGACCCAGAAGGGCAGGAGCCCCTCTCTTCACTGCACATGATTTTGGGGGAGGAAAGGAGGAGAGAAGAGCAGTCAGAAGAGACTGATTTCATTAAGACAGATTTACAGAACAGGAAAAAAAAAAATCTTATGGCATTAACACCCGCTCCCACCCATCACCAGAGAGCTGGCAAGAGGGTCCTGGAGCAGGACTCAGATGCAAACTGCCCCAGCATTAAAGCTTGGAAAAGTGTCACCGTGGGGCCAGAAGGACCCCCCAGCACACCAAACAGCTGGGGCTGAGCCAGGTTCGGAAGAGCTGCTGTGGGCAGACAGTGCAGGAGGGGCGGGCATGTCCCTGGGGTGGGGCAGGGGACACTCCTGAAGAATGAGAAGTGACCACCATCTCACCGCTTCCTCCAGGGAAGGGTGAAGGGAGAGGGCCGTGTCACTTATCTGCTCCCTCCTCCCTGGTGCGGTAAGAGATGGAGAGACAGCCCTGGCTCCACAGCTCCTTCCTAGCCAGGAAAGGGGATGGAATGTGCTGGGATTCCCCTAAAGGGGATCCCATGAGCCCCTGCAACTGCTGCCAAAACTCACCACCCTCCAGGTACCCACCAGGGCTCTCCCTCCAGGGATCCTCAGCCCACAGACCTAGGGATGGGCTTCAGCCTGGACCCCTCCAACACCCCCGCCCAAAGGAGAACAGCAAGTGAGCCACAATCAACATTTTGGTACAGAAAGGCATTATTCTTCCATACAGACCTGTCAGAGGAGGGAGCTCAGGTTTGATTGGCAAAGGCACGGGACAGCCAGGTCTAGACGCAGAGAGTCATGGGAGAAACAGCCCAGCCACCACAGTGAGGAAGCAGGAGGGAAGAGAGCTGCAGGGACAGCGGGAGCAGGTCAAAATCACACACAGGAACTCCAAACAGGAGGTAGGGCAGGCATGGAACTGGGAAACAGGCGCTTCTCTCCCACCCCCTCCCCTCTGAAGGATGGGCAGTGTCTGGAAGGGCCTGTGGGGTGGCAAATGCGGCGCTGCTCCCACAACAGTCCCCCAGCTCCACGGAGACTCCGGCACCCCTCACTGATCCCACCAACGGGAGAAACTGCAGAGGCGGAGAGGAGCAGCCAGGGCTCAGCCCTCCACCCCTCCCGCGCAGCTCGGCCGAGTCCCTGCAAGCCCAAGAGGTTTTCCCAAAGCTGTGCAGTCATGGCAGGCATGTGGGGACTCGCTCGAGCCGGGCAGGCAGCACAGAGGCTGCTTTCCCACGGTCTCCAGCACCGGCTCTGCCCACTCCACTCCCCGGTGCCACCGCCCCGAAGCGCCAATAAGGACGACCCGAGGGCTAGGAGCTCGCTCAGGCAGCATCCCTGTTCCCACCACCTCCTGCAGCCCCTCCAGACCCAGCCTGCAGCACATGCTGGTGCACAGGAGCTCAGTAAAGAGTCTTCTGGTCTGTCACACCCCTCCCCACTCCTCCTGTGGCTCTGCTCCCCAAAGCCTCCCTCGGGAACAGGCGCGTGTCAGCCACGGTGGCACCGCCGCGATGGAGCCCAGCCACGCAGGGTGGATGCTTTCCAAGTGCTTTGGAGGGTGCCCTCAGCACGTTCCACCCTCTGGTCACTGCCACTCTGTCATCTGCCTTCATCAATAAAAAAATCCAGTTGCTCTACTCGTGGTGCCCAGCAGGAGAAGGAGCCATGGCACACCCAGCCAAGCCCCGCACCCCGGGAAGAACACAGCCCACCACCCTCTGGAGCCCAAGCAAGCTTTTGGAGGCTCCCAGACACGACTCCTGGCGCACGCACGCAGCTTTCCACCCCTCCCGCCTTGCAACAGGTACTCCCTGAGGCTTTTCTGACAGGTCGGCTCCCCAAGCCTTGTATGGAAATGCTCTGACCCTTGCTGCTCACCTGCCCTGCGGATTTGCAGGATTCTCCAAAGGAGAGGCTTGGTGCCTCCCAGAACAGTGCTGAGAAATCCCAACTCTCATCCCTGAGTAGCACTCCCTACCTCTGGCGGGCTACCACCCACTTTAAGCAAGGACATAGATCCTCAGCCTTTCCAGGGCTCCCTGACGGAAGGGGAGCAGCTCCTTGCCACATCCCAGTGCTGTCCAGCAGGACACAGGGCAGTCCTACCACCCCAGACACCTGACCCAACTGCACCATCCAAAATCCCAGCCAGCAGTCCCCCTGCTTGTTGGGATTTGCTTCCAGACTGGTGTTTCAGCAAACCCTTTTGAAGAGGGGAACAGTCCCCTGTGAAGGGATCCTCCACAACATGGCCTTGTCCAAGCACCTGTGCTCCCCGGCCGGCCCTCAACTGTCCCGACACAGAAGAGGCAGATTTTTAGGGCACAGGAGGGCAGAGGCAGCACCCTGACTCCAAGGAGAGACTTGGCTAGTCTGGTCTCATGAAGAGGATCACGCCTGCAGCAAGCGTGGACTAGCAGGGTCTGGCTCTGTGGGAAGCACGGACAGGAGAGACGGGAGCCCCAGAAGATCCCCTCGGTCCCACATGGCTGCCAGGCAGGGCCCACACAGCCCACAGGGTGCCTCAGCCCCAAATCCCCACCTCTGCGTGTTCCCTGGGAATGGGGCTGGGAAACATGGACACTAACAATGAAACTTGCAGGGCTGTTAGGGCCCCAGATAAGGGGCCGGAGCAGCTGGGAGGCTGTTTCCTTCCCGTCCCTTCCACAGGGAGTAAACACAACAGCAGGGGAAGGAACAGGACAGGTCCCGCACCCTCTGGCGCCTGTCCCCTCGCACCCACAAATCCACCAGTGGATGCTCGGGAGGGGCCACCTGAGGGTCTCCCAGAGGGATCAGGCCACATTAAGCAGAGAGACTCAGTACTGGGGGCTGCACTGCCCACACAGTTGCCATTCCTGCCCTGAGCACTGGACTGGACACGGCTCCACGATGGGCAAGAGGTGCCAGCAGAACGGGGTCTCTCCCAGTTTTCCTCCACCACCAGGACACACCAGCTCCCTCCACCCTCATTCCAGCCATTGTCTTTATCGATCTGGGATTAAAGACATAATTACAGAGAGGCAGTGCCAGGTCCAGAGAGGTCAGCAAGAGCTGTCCCAGCTGGAGCACGGCCATTCCCTGGGTTTGGCACACAAACACCAAACTCGGCCCTACACCCTCAGCTGTGAAGAAACTGCCCCACATTCAGGGACAGGGCACAGCACAGCCCCTCAACGCATCCCAGTGCCTGTCTGGGGCACTCAGTGGCTATCTCAGGAGAGAGGCAGGGAGGGCAGGAAGGGGAGAGCCTCAGCTATGCATCCTGCTCCCTCCAGCCAGTGAGCTGCTTGTGACAGTGCAAAGCCAAGTACACAGGAACCCGCAAGGGTGAAATTCCAGGGATTGCTTTGCGCCCATTCCCCCCTCCTTCCCCCCAGCCTCTGAAGATCCAACTACAGAGCATTCTTCCAGAGCCAGACCCTGACCGGCTCTGACGATGGCTCATGAAAGCCTTTTCATCATGAGAGAGGCACTTGCTGACACACCCGTTACTTAAAAACCCCAACAAGCCAAAAATATTTCAGCTGGCTCAGTTCAGGGCAAACCAAAAAGCCTAAGGACAAAGCACACCCTGGGCAGCTTCACCCCAGGGGCAGAACCCTCTCCGTTCCCCCAGCAATCAGTTCGAGGGGACCCCAGGGAGCAAGACAGTGACCCAGGAAGCTCCACATCTAAATCCCCCTGGCCTTATCTCCCAACTTCCTGGCACCAACCCCACCCTGTGCCATGCCCACAGGTCCCAAAGCCAGAGCGGGTCCACTGGAGAAATGTCACAGAGCCTCGGGAGCAGAGCCTGCTTGCTGGCCAGGAGGCAGCTGGCAGCCCACCTGCGTGCACAGAGCTTCCCCACCACGATCTTCCAGTCTGGATAAAGGCTTGGTCACAGCCGGACAAGCACCCCAAACCCTGAGCCCTCCACAGCTCTTCTGCTGCAGCCAGCTTTGACATGGCAGGTTCTTCCGAAACCTCTCACCCTGGCTTCTCCGGCAGAACTGCCTTCCCACAGAACAAATCCTTTGCCTGGAAAAATAAATTTCCAGGGTCAAACCACAGCCATACCCACCTAGAGTTCACCTGCACCCTCCTCTGCCAGAGGATGGAGTCTTGGCCTTGAGGGCTCCCCAGCAGGAGCGTTTTCATGGAGTCTGCCACAGAAAGATTAACCCCGGGGCCCAGACCGAGCCAGCAGATGGGGAATTGTGCTCCACAGGCCAGGGAAAATGGACAAGATCCGGCAGATAAGACTCAGACTGGAGGCCTGACAGGCAGCACTGCTGCAGCACAGGGGATCTCCAGCACAGTCCTCTACGCGGATTCTTCCAACAACCTGCTCCAGCTCTGCTCCATGCCTCGAGTCCCTGGAGAGCTGTCACCCAAAGGTCTTGGGATGCCTGGGGCTAAAGCTGCTGCCTCAGCACAGAACACTTTGTGCAAAGTTCAACCCAAGCACCTATGGAGTCAGAATCTCCTCGGCCACATCATCCCTGCCCTAGCACCCTAAGGGACACGCCAGGTGCTCACTGCCATCGTCCTGCTGCCACCAGGGAGAGGGAACAGAACTGCATCAGCTCTGCCACGTCCCGGCCCTTCACACAGCTTCACTGCTCGTTTGTGACCCCCCAGACACCTGTCCAGCACGTGGCAAGGTTTGTCACTGCGGCCAGACACCCTTGGCAGCCCCCCACACTGTGAAGCATGAGCAAAGCCCTTCTCCTCCAGCTCCATCAGAGCCAGGACGGACACAGCCCCTCACCCAGGCTGGCTGAGCCCCTGTGGGGCTCCTGGGCCAGACCCACTTGCCAGGCTGACAAGGAAGGATGCGCTTCCTGAGGAACTTTGCAACACAGTCCCCAACTCTGCTCCAATAACTGGCCTTTCCCTCTCAGCCCGAGGTCCTGAGGAGAGCCAGCTGGCTGCCCCGCTCACTGGAAGCTCTCAGCACCAGACCCTGTCCTCGAGAAAGAGAGGAAGCACAAATTCTCCTGGTTGCAGCTGCCTATCATGATGCACTTAGGAAAAACAGAAACTCCATCAATAATTCAAGGCTGCAATTGTCCAAGCGCTCGCAGTGCACTTGCTCTGCACAGGCTCACAGCCCTGCTAATTCACCACAGGCTTCTGGTCAGTCTCAATTACCTAAAAAATAAATGAGCCAGCATCCTTGGCATCTTTCCCCATGCCAAGCGTAGGGTCCAGGCTCACACATCAACCCTTAGACCTCGGCCTGGCCAAAGCAGCAGGGCGTGGGAGGGGAGACCACGGGCCCAGGCTCACCTGCTCCTGCATCCAGCTCAGAGCACCTGTGACCCTCAGGCCATGGGGGGAGCAGGACAGTTGATGGTGGGCAGTAGATCCCACATCCTCACACAGGTGAAGGAGAGTTTTGGCCATTTCTCTCCCTCCCCCAGAGGCAGGAAGGTGCCCACAGAGCAACCCACCTTTGAGGGACCCCTGCCCAGGACTACCTCCTTGTTGCCAGGCTGCGTGAGGCCCCTTGCTCCCACTCCCCAGCCTATCCTGGCCCTGCCAGACCCTACACCAGAGGCGAGGTTTCCCCACCTCCTGCTCTGGGCTCTAGCCGCCTCCCTGGCCTCCAGGAGGGCTCTTCCTGCTGGCAGGTCACAGAGTACAGTGGACTTCGGGCAGGTTGGCAGGTGGCCAGGAAAGGTCTGCTCTGGTGGCAGGTTGGACACCGCCTTGGGCGCCTGCCTGCTCGGGCCCAGCCCCACCTTCACCCAGGGAGAGCCGTGCCCCGGGTGCCGGTGACGGCAGGAGGGGTGAACACCCAGGAGCGGCGCCACGGGCAGGGACGGGCAGGGAGCCGTTCCTCCTCCGCCCGCCACACCCCGGTGGTTGGACTGGCAGCGGGATCGCCACCTGGCCTACCTCACCTGCCGCCCCCAGTGCCAGGGATGATGGCCACGTAGCCGGGATGGGTTGGGAAAGCCTCCCTTCGGAGAGGGGAGTCACCTGGAGACGCAAGCCGGGCGCAGATCGCACCTTATAAGGGAGTGGGCCGGCAGCCAGGGAGCAGGATGAGGAGGGAGCGATAAGGGCAGGGTGGGGCTGGAGGGGAGGAAGCAGGAGTGCGGGTCGTTCCCTCAGCCAGGGCAGGGGGCCGAGAACGGAGATACCGATCGGGTCTGCAGGACGGGTCTGGACACAGCCGACGGTTGTGAAACACGGGCGATCCCCTGGGGAAGGGATCTGTCCCCGGCTGTGCTGAGGTCACCGGGCCGGTGCCACCCCAGCAGGGTGAAGAATGAGACAGCCGAGCACGGAGCGGTGCAGGGTGGGCTGTGGAGAGCTGGGATTGTTCTGCTGGAATGCCAGCAATCCTGCGGCAGGGCAGCTGTCCTCCCAGGCACGCCAGGGGCCACTTGCCCCTCTCCGAGCACGGCCAGGACACCGCATGCCATGAGCTCCTTCCCTCCAGGAGAGCCGGGAAGCTGCCGACCCTCTGCACCGGCTGGATGGAGCACCACGGCGAAGGGAAGGGAGATGAGCTTCCCTCGGCATTTTCAGGGAGGAGAGGACCGCAGGAGGGCAGCCAAGCCACTGGGCTCCGGGCAGAGACTCTGTCCACCCACAGACCCCATGCGGGATGGCCACAGGGCCAGAGCTTTCCTGCCAGCAACATCCTGCTGCATCCCGCTGCCCACGGACACCTCAGCAGCCCTGCTCCCACGGGGCACCCGCCGCGAAGGTCCCCACCCTGGGGACAGCAGCAAGCAGGGTCCCTGCCACCCCTCTGCACCAGCCCCACGGCTCACACCCCCAGGCCCTGGAGATTCACATGTCGGGAGCCCTGCAACAGCACAAAGGCGGCTCTCTCCTCGCTGTGGGAATTCGCAGCTGAGCGCTCGGCAGGGACAAAGGGATTTCACAGGCACATCCCCAGCCGGCGGCCGGCCTCCCTCCCCCCGGCGTCCCCGCTTCCTGTCACAGTAGCACCAGACCTCGGGGGCGCAGCAGCAAACAAACACCCAGCGCCGGATTCTGGGAATGGGGCCAGAGCATTCCCGGGGCAGGCCACGCTCCGGCAAGCCAGCGGGCTCCTGCTTCACCCCAGCGGCTCCCGGGCAGGGGGAGGCAGCAGCCCCCGGCTCTGCCACCGCGGCCCGAGGCGAGCAGGTGAGCCAGGGGGAACGCAGGGCAGCCCCCTGCTCCACCCAAGGAACAGCGGCCACCCCAAAGGGGGACATGAGCTGTCCCCGTGGCCACAAAGCTCAGTGGACACTGGCTCTGGGCTGAAGGTCAACGCGGCCCCCCGGGCTCCAGCCACGCCAATGTCCCTGCCCTTCACCCGTCCCCCCACCCTCCACCAGGCTCAACTTTCCCATTCAGCTGCCTCTCTCCCGCAGGGAAAACAAACACACCAGAGATAAGGGCCGTACTGGCAGAGTCCAGGGAGCAAAGTCCCCTCAGTGAGACCCGAGGCTGCCTGCCCAAGCCGAGGGCATGGCAGATGGGGGAAACTGCTCTCCCTCTGGCTCCCCATCCCAGGGGCACACGAGCTACTCCAGAGCACACAAGTGCTGCTGGCCGTCCCCAGCCAGAGAGGCCACAGTCTGGTGGCCAGCATTCCCAGCAGGATTAGGGACAGCCTCCCTTCATCAGGGAGGCACACACACCTGCACATGCACCTGCAGCTACCTGTGCCAGCGCAGCACCCGCACACATGGACCTGGGACCCTTCCCAGGCGTAGAGCTCTCCCCACGGCCCTCTTCCCAAGGAAGCCACTTGAGATCATTTCCTGTGCTGCACCTGCAGCCCCAGGAACCGGTCCTGGCTCCAGTTACCCTGCTCCAACCAGTGGACAAAGGAGCAGGGCCTGAAAACACAGGGGAATCTCACTGGCACCAGCACAGGACCTGCACCCCTGGGGGCAGCCAGCACCATCCGCCCTTCCTGCAAGAGCAAGTCACCAAGGAACCGTGACCAGGGGTGGGGAGAAGGGCAGGAGACAGGGCCCCCCAGCCTTCCCAGCAACCCCACGTGGGGTCTCCCCACCCAAAGGGTACCCAGGCACCCGTGAGGCAGACAGGGCGCCCTCCCCTCTGCCAGAGGAGACACACTCCCCTCCGCTCCCCACGCTGAGCAAACAGGTGAAGTAGCATTTGGTGAGGGAGTGGCCAGGAGGGAATTGCCGAGATTAAGCCAAGCCGGCCCGAGGGAGCGGCCCAGGAGGAGTGGGACCCCCTGCCCCCTCCTTGCCTCAGCCAGCCCAGACTCCCCGAGCAGGTAGGGCGGCCATGGGCTGAGTCAGAGCACAAACCACGCGGGGCTGGGCTGAACGCCCCAGCTCCGCTTGCTCGGCATGACCTCATCAGGTGCCCGGCTCTCTAATTGCACGCGTGCATCTGCTGGAGATGGCTCTGAGGGCCCTGCCAAGAGCAGTAATGAATGGGTAAAGAAAGCCACCAGAGAAGCATCAGGCAGGAGCCAGGGAGCGAATCATGGCTGGAGGTGGGGAAGGGGGGTACTGCAGCAGGGTGACAGCAAGCCCCTCACAGCGCCCCGAGGCCCCGCAAGGTGCACACACAGGCTGGCAGGAGCCAGCACTCACAGAGAGCAACAAGTGACAAACAGGACAGCAGGCCAGGCCACGCTCAGAGGGACGGCAGGACTCCATCCTACCCCAGCCCTGTGCCCAAACGGTCTGCACCCCCAACTCTCTCACTGAGAAGCAGCTTCCCAGGCTCCTGTGCGAGCCGAAGGGAAGGAAACCTGCGCTTCCTGGTCAGACGGGAGATGACATCGTGGCTTCCCTTTCCTGCAAGTTTCTAAACACGACGTCCTGCCAAGGGCCACTCCCCACCGCCCCTGGCCTGCATGCAGACGACCTGGAACCAGGCTGGGAATGCCAGGCATGGGCACCACCACCAGCCCAGCCTCGGCCAGCTGTGCCAGCCAGGAGGTCAGCATGGCCCACCCAGAAAATCAGATGCCTGGCTTTCCAGCTTGCTGGATGCATCCTGCCTCCAGGGAACACATCCGAGGGTTCTCTCACCCACAGTGCTATCACATTCCTGTCCAGGGCTGGGAGCAGCCCAGGAGGAGAGGGTGGAAGATGTTGTTTTCCAACCCCATGAGGCTCTGGCTGTGCCCACCATGCCCCAGAGATGGGTCGGTTACCTGCAGAGCTACAGCAGCACCAACACCACAAGCCCAGCACAACATCTGCTCCCTAAGCCAGCTCTCCAGCCTCCCTCACACACCTCACCTCCCTGTCTGCACAACTCCCTCAGGGCTCCCTGACACCGTGGGGCTGCCAAGGCTCCCAAGGGCAGGACAGGGCACCCCTGGGAAGCCAAGCCCAAGTCCCCTCAGAGCTCTCACTGCTGCTAGAGCTTTGCTCCGCAGGCCCATCTGCTTGCACTTCACGGGGTGGCTCCTCTTGCTCTGAAAGGAGAATGGAGAAGGGAGATGAGAGGACTTCCACCCCAGCCAGCTGCTGGTGACAGACCCTGGGCAGAGATCAGGGGAGAGCAGGTGACTCTGCCACACCAGTGTGTTCCGGAGGTAAAAGCAGGCAAAAAAGAGAAGGGAGAGGAAGGGTGGCACAAAGCCAACCTGGAGAAGGCGGGCTCCCCACATCAGAGAGGATTTCTCCCAGAAACATCCTGGGCTCTCCACCTCCTCCCCCTCAGACCCCAGTGAGCAGGAGGGGGACGACATCTCTCCTCGCCAGAGCGAGCCGGCCTGCCCGCAGCTGAGCCAAGCATGGCAAGCAGCAGTCCTGCATGCAGCAACATGCTCGCAGGAATGTGTTACTACACTGGGCAAGGGGCCTGCCAGCAGCATGCAAACACCCCCGGTGACCCACCCTTCCAGGTCGGAAAAACTCGTCTTTGCAGTTCCACACACTCCCTCCCACCCACAGCAGATACCCACACACAGCCCAGCACCACCGCCTCCCCTTTCCGACCGGGCCGGGACCGGGGCTGGAGCACTGGGGAAGCAGCTGAGAGCCAGGGGCTCTTCTTGGAACAGACCAGCCCCAGCACCGCACGAGATGGGGGTGAGAGGAAAACGCATCGTCCGGGGACAGTGAGACGCCTTCCTCCTTCTGGACAGGGTGGGAACCAGTTCCCCATATTCATCCAGTCCAAGGCCATCCAACTCTTACACACAGGGCCACCTTGCTCCCTCCCCCAGGTAACCATTCTCCTATGCAGGAGGTGCTTTCACAGTTGCAAAAGCTGTGTGAGACGAGGGGAGAGGGGAGAGCTGCCCTCCCACTGCCCGCTCCTGCATGCTCCAGCTGCTTTCTCCTCATGCCCGATGCCCACAGCCCAGCCCTCAGGGACCCAGCAGTGGCAGGTACAGCTCAGGCGTGCCCAGGAGGGCCAGTGAACTTTGAGCAGAGTTTGCTGTGACCAGGGCCAACACCCAGAGGAACAGGAGCAGCCATGGCCAGGACAGAGGTATGGGAACAGCTCCTGCCCTCACACAGCTGAGCCCAGCACACTGATGCCACCAAGCCCAGCCCACCCAGGGGCATCTCATACAAGCCCTAGAGCTGCAGACGTTTCCAGAGCACCACCACCCTGGCCAGGCTACAGGAGAGCTGTTCTCAGGGCTTGGCTCCTACCCCAATTTGCCTGGACCCTTCCCTGTTGGTGCTGGAAAGCCAGGCACACCTGGCCTGGACAAGCACCCCACCACTGGTACCACAGCAGAAATCCCCCGTCCCATCAGCACAAACATCTGGGCACAGACGTGCTAGCAAAAACAAACACAGGCTAAAGGGTTCGGCCTGGCCCAGGTCCTCAGGCCTGCACTGGCACAAGAGTTCTTGCAGTGGGTAAGAGCTCTGCAGCGCAAAGTCACCGCGGACCTGCAGCACAAGGTTAGGGACGCTGGCACAAGCTCCTGGGCACCCACCACTCCTGTCAGCACCCCCTGGCAGGGAAGCCCATCTCCCTGTAGGCAGCAGCAGCCAGTGTGGAGGGCTGGGCAGCAGGGACCAGTCGTTCCCACCTCGGTCCAAGGTCCGTACACACCAGACGTCCCACTGCCAAACTCCGACCAGCAGCTGCTCTGGGCTGGGAAGAGCAGATGAAAGCAGAGGTGACGGGCACCCCGGTTAAGGGTTGGCCCATCCTGGCACCACGCCTGGCAGCCTGCGCTCCTTAGTCACTGGTTTGCCCCCACACCCAGCAGAGCCACCTCATCTCACCCCTCCTCGCACAGGCCACCATAAGGAAGCAGTATCCCTCGCAGGGAAAAGTTGCTTCCTTCACAGGCAAAGGGGAACAAGAGGATCACACTGCACCCACTGCCACCCCGAAGCCCCCCAACAGGCCAAGGGCACATGGGAACACAACAGAGCACATTAATCCAGAGGCCAGGCCCCACACGCAGCAGTCACCGGACAGGGCAGAGGGACAGCCACGCCTGTGCCGAACCAGCACCAGCAGCCTTCCTGGAGGGAAGGAGGTGGATTAGCAACAAGCACAAGACAGGCAGGAGCCGGACAGACTCATCAGCCTGCTGCTGGGGGTTTCCAGCACAAGAACTGGCTCTAAGAAACCATTTCCTCCCCCAAACAGCCTCCTCTGATGATATAAAGCAAAGAGAAGGTTGTGGCCACCTCAGAGAACTCGAGGACTTTGGTCGAGAGCCCATAAATCCAACCCCTTTCCGACAGCCTTGCGCTGAGGCACATTCCTGAACTCTGTGCCAGAGGACAACCTCCTCCGCTGGCCAAGCCCTGTGTCACACACAGAGGAGTGCCTGAATCGCCCAGGTTCGAGTTTTGTCATCACGTCCAGGCACCACCTGTTGTCTTCTATTGACCCAAACCAGCTCCGGGTTCCGCTTCTCTCTGTCAGCGAGGCATGGGCAGGACACAGCCAGGGCACTGCAGAGACACGGGTGTTCAGAGCCAGGAGAGCTCTGTACTTCCCTGGAGACAGCATCACCACAGTCTTGGCAAAGGGCTCTGTCCTTGCCAGCAGTAAATGAGAGACAGTTATGAGGGGTTGTTGGGAAGGGAAACCAACAGCTTTACCCAGCACTCTCCCCCTAAGGCCACAGACACTGGTAAGCTATTTCGAGAAGCCAACAGCCTTCCAGGCATGGTCCAAGCCACACTATTATTTTCTGGGTGTCCTAAAGCCACCTCCACTGCAGATACAATGGGCCAAGGCCTTATCTCCGTGCCAGAGGCTGGAGGAGGGAAGAGATGAGAGGCAATCCAGGGGCAGACACCGGCTCCGCGGTCTGGGCTGGACCGTTCATCTGACTCCCAGCCCATCTTTAGGGAAGGGATGGCCTCAAGGGCTCCTCAACCACAACGATCAGGCCCTGACCTCCGCGTCGGAAGGGAGGAGGCTCACCCCTCTGCGGCAGCCCAGGCAAGCCCAGCACGCTCCACTGAGCGAGCGCTTTCATCCTCCCACCCCTTCCAGGAAGGCTCCGCGCGAGATTCCAGCAGCGCTGCACACGGGAAAGGACAGTCGTCTCCACACTCAAGAGTCCGGCCAAGCTCAGCCAAGTGGAACAGCAGAGCCTTAAAAACTGCCTTTTTGCTGTTGACAGAGCACGCGCCAACACCAGCAGGTAAGGAACCTGCCTCAAGAAAGCCCTGGGAGCAGGACGGAGCAGACAAGGTGAGCCTGGAGAAGATGACTAACAATTCCCCTGCCCAGGCTCTTCCCACCACATGGCTTCCCACAGACCTGGTGGACACTGCCCCGCTCATTGGCAGGAGCCCCAGCAGAGGCAGGAGCCCGGGAGTCACCAGCCAGCCGCTGACCCCACCTTGCCACAGCCAAGAGAGAGGGCATGGAAGCGGCAACTTCAAACACAAGCTTTGAGCACAACTTATGGGATCCCAGCACGCCTGCAAAGCTAAGCACAAGCTCAATTCTCCACACCAAAGACGTAAACAGTCAAGTCCAAAAGCATCTGTGCAGTGCAGGGAGGGTATCAGTGAAACCACAGGTAGAGCTGCAGTTCGACACCAGCACAAGGCTCCATGTGCCCAGATGCTCCCCTCTGGCTCACCGGGAGCTGGGCAGAAGCCTGGGTGCCACAACCCTGGGGCAGTAACCTCCAGCTCCTGCTGGTCACAGCACAGCTCAGGCCCCACGGATAACGCCCTGTAAGCCCCTTCGTCATGGGCTCCCTGCAAGGGCATGGGCACCGAGCCCTTGAAGAGAGAAGGAGGCACTCCAGGAGGTCCACCCCTCTCTCCAACAATCAGAGGAAGCTCTGTTGTCCAGGCTCCCTCGCCCAAAGCCCAGGGCCATAAGGGAGGTGGGGCACCACCAGCCCGCCCGCGGGTGCCTCGCAGATGCCAGCAGCCCTCATGACTGAGAGCCGCCCAAACTTTCTCACCCCAAGCTAAGTCTCCTCTCTGCAACGCTCCGAAGAGGCACAGGAATGCCCACGGTGCAGGGGAAAGCGATGCCGAAGCAAGTCACCGAAGAAGGCACGACGAGCGCTGGGTAGGGGGGAGGCAGTCGGGCTGTCGCTAAATGACAGTGTGGCCAAGGGAGACTCAGAACGAACCGGCTGTTGAGCAGACCCCCGAGGCCGGCTCCGGCACCGTCCTGCCTGCCCGGAGAAGCGTTTCGGCGTCGCTTGTGAGCTTAGGCGGACGGGCCTGTCGGGCTGTTTTTAAGCTCAAAGCGATTCCATGAGGAGGAGCCGCAGCCCCACCCGCACACTTGACCCCCCCGGGCACACCGGCCCCTTCCCCGCCAGAACAAAGGCGCAGGCGAACGACACACCGGGCGATGAGCCCCTGCGCAGGCGGACAGAGCCGAACCGGGCGGCCGGACGCAGAGCCAGAGAGCCGGGCCGTGCCCCGGCCGAGACCCCGCG
>VZRQ01002115.1:58998-75090 GCA_013397975.1 Machaerirhynchus nigripectus
GGCGGCTCTGCCCCTCATACCGAGATCTCGTAGGTGGTGCCCCCCACGCCCGACACCTTCTTGACGCCTCCACGGGTGGGGCTGCTGAGGGGCACCGGCCCCGGGCCCGGCGGGGCTGAGCCCAGGCTCTTGGGCTGCCCGTTGGACTTGCTGTAGGCTGTTCTCATCTGCACCTCGTCCCTGCAGGAAGGAAGCACGGACACGGGGTCAGGAGCGGGGACAGGTCACCGGCACCCTGCATTGCCACAGCCCGGCCGTCCCTGGGGACCACCAGGACCCACCCCAGACCCCGAGGGGCCCAAGGGGACACCAGGGAGATGTGGGGGGGTACCAGCTCTGTTCTGGGAGGAGCAGGAAGATTTCTCTTGCTCTTCCCAGCATCTCTCCCCAGAGAGGGGCTGCCCCAGGGGCTTGGCGGGGCACCGGGCGAGGGTCCCCCCACAGGCCACAGACGCCCCTGTGCCATCACAGTACTCACTTCGGTGCCAGTAAGGGCTGCAAGGCCACCTCCTCGGTCTCGGGGCCGCCGGCCTGAGAGGCTGTTTTTTGGCTGCTGTAAGACACGGATTTGCCCAGGTGGGGGGCGGCGGGCTGGTCGGGGGAGCCCAGCGAGCGCACCCGCAGCGCCGGGTGGGGCTCGGGCTTGCCGAAGCGGGGCAGGGCCGGGCGGGTGAGCGGGTTCTTGCCCAGGGGCGAGCGCTTCGAATCGTCCGAGGAGGAGCTGGTGCGCGGGGCGTTGCTGGAGCCCGGCGTTGACTGGATGCCCGAGTCCGCCAGCCCCGTGTCCTCCTCCCGGCCCGGGGCCGGCGGCTGCTGCAGCAGCTTCTCCCGCTCCTGGATGGAGGCCACGATGTGGCGGGAGAGATTGTCATAGCGCACGGGCGAGGGCTCGCGCGGCGCCGCGTGCTTGGGGGAGGCGGTGCTGGCGAAGCGGCCGTGCAGGTCGGTCTCTCGCTGCTGGGCGATGCGGGCCGACAGGAAGGGCGAGGTGTAGCCCACCGGCGGCTCGGGCTCCGGGCCCGCCTGCACCGACTCGAAGTCGGGGCTGTCGGAGGGCGTGAGCAGGCTGTCGTACGAGAGGCTGCCGTTGCGCGTCTGGTTCACCAGGCTCTTGTAGGAGGTGGAGGTGGTGCCCTCCGAGCGGATGGACTGCAGGTGGCCCGTCTCAAAGCCCGTGCCCTGGGCCGACTTGAGGCTGGAGGAGCGGGAGCCGCTGGAGAGAGGGTCAAAGTGGAAGCTCTTGCCGAAGGTGGGCGAGCGGAAGCTCTCGGGTTCCAGGCTCGGCTCCGAGCGGTAGCTGGGCTTGTGGCCGCTGTCACAGATGGAGTTGGGCTCTTTCAGGCTGTTCACTCGGCTCAGCTGAGGGGCAGAGGAGCAGCAGTTACCCACAGAATGGCCACGGGGCCCCTGCAGAGCTCCCAATGCACGCGCTAAACCCTCCCCGCACCAGGAATGGGCTGGCATCCCCTCTGGGCTGGTCCCCCACGCTGGGCTCGGCCTTACCTTGGCACTGGTGGAGTGGGGCAGGGCCGCCGAGCTGCTGCTGCTGCTGTAACCGGGCCGGTACTTGTACATGGTGGGAGTCGGGGGGCTGTCCTTGCCTAGCAAGCTGCTGTCTGTGCCGGGAGAGAGGGGCACGCTTAGGGGGGCTGCGGGCAGGGAACGTGCCGAGCCCCACCCTCCCTGCCCGAGAACCGGCTCCGAGCCTGGGGCGGACAGACCGGGGAGCAGGGACGGGCTGGAGGGGAGGGGCACTGGGGTGGGAGAGACAGACCGGGAGGAAGGGGTGTCCCCACAGCCACGCGTGTGGGGCTGGCACTTCCGGGCCCCTGTGGCAGCCCCGGCTGGGTGACACGCTGGGGGTGCGTGGCACGGGGGTGTCGGGGCGCTCCACGGGACACACACACGCACACCACAGCCCTCGGCGGGCAGCGGGGCCGGGCAGCAGAGCCCAGACGGGGCCGGGAGAGCTGCGGGGTCTCCAGCTGCTGCGGGAAGCAGCTGCCACAGGCTCTGCCCATCACATCCCACCTCTGGCCAGGCCCACGCGGAGCCGGCCGCAGACGCGCTGTGCTGCTGAGCCGGGCCCGCCACCGCTTCGCCTCCTCCATCCCGGCAGCGCGGCAGCTGCGAGGCACAGCTCCCGGCGGCTCCGGACAGCGCCGCGCCGGCTTGGCTCGGCCTCCGGCAGAGCAGAGCTGGCTGTGAGCATCCCGCAGGCTTCTCCGAGTGCAAGGGGCCACACACACCAGCCCGGGAATGCCGATGTGCTCCGGGTCTGCCCTGCAGCCTGTTAAAGCCGCGTACGGCCCTGGCTCCTGGCCTGCCTGGCATAGCCCTGGGCTGCCCTCCCAGCAGCTGCCAGGGCCCTGGTGCCCTCCTTACCCTCCGTGGTGGCCAGGGTTAAGTGTGTCCTCAGGCCCGTGTAGCGGCTGAGGTCGGGCTTAGGTGGGGGTGGTGGCTCGGCGTCAGCAGACTGGCTCTCCGTCACCTCCAGGCTCCCCTTGGACTGCAGAGACAAAGCGCAGGCGGGGTCAGGAGGGGCCGAGGCCTCAGCCCCCCCAGGCAGGCAGGGCATGGGCAGCGGCGCTGGGGGCTCCCGCTGCCTCCCGGGCCATCCGACAGAACGGGGCAGCACGTGCCCCGGGTGGGTGCTGGAAGTGCCAAGGAGGGGGAACCTCCAGAGGGTGCTGCGCGAGGAAGGATGGGACCGGTAAGGGCAATGGAGGGGGCGAAGCCTCATGTGGTCGCTGCCACATGGGAGGGGGACAGTTTCCATCCCACAGGGACACAGAACAAGACGACACGGAGGGGGACAGGGAACGTGACCAGGCTCACTCGGTTCTCTACTCACGGATGCAGGCTTGCACCCCTGGGCTCCGTGGAGGGCCCCAGCGCAGGCAGCGCTGGTCCCCACCTTCCTCACCTTCGTCCTTTTCAGCTCTGTCTGGATACCGTTGTCCATGATCTTGACAGTGATCTGACCGTCCGACACCTCGGGCCGCAGGAAGGGCGGTCTCACCAGCACCGTCTGCTCGGCCTTTGGGCGCCCGAGGTACCTGGGGAGGGGCAGGAGGAAGGTCACGGCCTGGAGCCTGGGATGGAGCAGTTTTTCCAGGCATGCAGAGCCCGGGCTCACCTGGGGGCCGGGGAGCTGCAGAGGACCCGGCTGACGTTCTTACAGCAACCATTGGTGAAGGGGTTGACGCCCCCGCGGAACTTGCCCGTCACCTGCGGGACAGAGGAGTGTCACAGCCAGCCACGCCAGCTCCCTCGGGACAGCCTCCCAGGACGGGGATACTCCGAGATCCTGCTCCTTTTCCTAGTCCCTGTTTCAGTGCTCAAGTACTCTTGAGGGGGTAGGGTCTCCTCAATGTCACCCCCTGGCCCCCAGAAGCGCCTGCCCGGCTCCGTCCTCTGACTGCACCCCCCTGGATGCAGCTGCCCCTCAGTCACCCTGTGCTCTACCTCCCCAGCCCAGGGGCTGCCCCCAGCTTCAACCCAGCCCGTCCACGCCCATCCTCTCCCGGGAAATCCCGAAACGTATCCGTAGGTGGCCTGGCCAGGCCGGCAGTGCCCCCGTAGCCCCTGGATGTACCTGTTCGTTGGTAGTGCGGCCCCTGGCCACGAGCACCACGTGGAAGCCCGTCAGGCCAGCGACGGGAATGAAGAAGAGCCCGGCCACGCACATCACCACCATCCTGCCACGGGCAGCTAAGGAGCAGCCACAGCCCCGCTCGGTGCCGCGCCGTGCCCAGACCCCACCGCCCCCCGCCCACTCCCACTGCCCGGGAGGATACGTGACGGCCATGCGGACGCCGGAGAGCTCCTCCACCTGGTACAGGACGTAGAGCAGCCCGAAGCCGAAGACGCCCATGATGTGCGTGGTGAGCGACAGCAGGAAGAGGAAGAAGTAGCGGTAGTTGCGCCGCCCGATGCAGTTGTTGACCCAGGGGCAGTGGTGGTCGAACTCCTGCCGGGGACGGGGCACGGTGAGGGGGTGCTCCCGGGGCTCCCCGCCCCGCGCGGGGCTGGCGGAGGCCCCGGCAGCTCCTCACCTCCACGCAGTTGTCGCAGACGCTGCAGTGGGAGCAGCGCGGCGGGCGGTAGAAGCGGCAGGTCGCGCACCACTTCATGCGCACCTGGATGCCCTTGATCTCCACCGTCTTGTACAGCGGGGCCCGGAAATCGTCCTCCTTGTCCTCGTCCTCCTCAGCTGACGGGGACACCCCGGCACGGCGTCAGGGCCCAGCCAGCCCCTGCCCGCCTGAGCCAAAGGCTCCCGGCACCACCCTCCTGGCACCCGGCACAGGGACAGCCAGGGACCCCCAAACATGGGCCAGGGGGCTCTCCCAGGCCCTGCCCCGGAACTGTGACACTGCCTGAGCCCCAGGGGCCCAACACGGGGTGCTGAACCCAGAGCTGCCACCACTGTAGTGTGTGACACCACCGGATCCCACCGCGTAGGGCAAGGAGGGCTCCTTGCCAGCCTCTTCGGACCCAGAAATCCCCTTNCCGGCACCACCCTCCTGGCACCCGGCACAGGGACAGCCAGGGACCCCCAAACACGGGCTGGGGGGGCTCTCCCAGGCCCTGCCCCGGAATTGTGACACTGCCTGAGCCCCAGGGGCCCAACACGGGGTGCTGAACCCAGAGCTGCCACCACTGTAGTGTGTGACACCACCGGATCCCACCGCGTAGGGCAAGGAGGGCTCCTCGCCAGCCTCTTCGGACCCAGAAATCCCCTTTACTTCAGAGGAAGGGTGCGAGGGGGCACAGCTCTTCCTGGCCACGGCCAGACTCACCTCGTGGGAATATGCCCGGGTCCATGAAGGTGGCCATGCTGAAGTTGGCCAGCACGAAGAGGAAGACGACAGCATTGTAGGCGGGGATGGCTGGGGACACGTAGAGACTGAGCCCCGGGCACCTGCGGGCACAGCAGCCGTGAGACCTCGGACCCCCTACTCGTGTCGCTCCCCGCTGTCCCGGGGGGCTCCCAGAAGCACATCCCGCACCCAAACTGGAGCCAGCTCTACAGCACAGCCTGACCCCGGCCTGGGGAGCCCCTGGGGGCCACAGTGGGACGTGCTCCAGGCATCCACCAGGGAGCAAAAATTCCCCTTTGGGACCCCACTGGAGGGTCCCACAGAGCAGTGGTGCCGGGAACAGGGAAAACCAGGCCGATGGCATGGGAGGCACCCAGGGGACCTGCCAGCAAGCACCTGCATGTGGCCCTCCCTGTGTCCCACCAGCTGCTTCGGGCAGAAGGGACCCTGTGAGGGGACACAAAACCAGCACCACCTCTGGTGCCTCCAGAGCCACTCATGCTCCTCACATCCTAGAGACAGCTCCAGCGGGACACGGGGACTCCAGCCAGCACCCAGCTCCTGAGCGAGGTCCGTGGGAGCACAGCGAGGGAATCACCCTGCTCCCTCCTTCCCCAGCGGGCTTCCCCCTTGCAGGCGCCAGCATAATTCCCTAATCTGCTTTGCTGCTGGGATTTAATCCCACAGATCTAGGGCAGCATCTGTCCCTCTCTTCCCCCCACCCAGCTAAGTGCCGATGGATTTAGGTGGCCGGAGCAGTGCGGGGCTGGGCAGGCAGGGCGACATATGGTGCCAGCGCCGTAATCCCCCACAGGTTGGGGTGAAGGGGCAGGCACTGGCCCTGTCCCCTCAGCCACCACCACCCGCAGGGACGGGTCCCATCGCCGGGTGAGGCAGCCCCGTCCTTGTCACGGCAGCTCTGGGGGCCACGGCAAGGCTCCAGCTGGGAACGAGCCCATGGTGCAGGGCTCTGTCCCAGTTCAGGGCCCTGAGGCGGGCGGGGGGCACCCCCGGGCGAGGAGCAGCAGCAGCGCCAGGGGGGACAGCCCCGGGCAGGGCAGGAGGAGCGGGCACACCCTTCCGGCACACACCTGGCAGCACAGAGGGTGAGGCAGGCAGGGCACTGGGCACCGCTCCGTGCCCCAGGGAGGGTGGGAATCATCAGTGGGACCTGCTCCCACAGGCCAAGGCTGAGGCTGTCCCCATCCAGGCACGGGGATGAGAGCAGGAGGGCAGACCTTTGGTTGCCAGAGATCCCTGCCAAGAAGCACAGCATGGCCAAGCCACCCAGCACACTCCTCTTCTTCTTCCTCCTCCTCCTCCTCTCTGGCTGCTCCAGGCCCCACACACCATGGCAAGCTTCTCCTGCAAACCATCTTCCACAAAGCCTCTTCCCCCTGCGCTCCTCAGGAGCCGCCCTGCTGGGCACGCTGGGTGCTGCCTCCCAGCTCCCTATCAGGCCGGCATCTCCCGGGGTGGCATCTCCCGGGATGGCATCTCCCAGCCCGGCCCCCTGAGCTCTGCCCCGGGCTGGGGAGCGGCTCCTGGCGCGGCACCGGCCATGCCGGCCCTGCCGCCTCTGCTGGAAGCCAGCCAGGCGGATTCTCCGCAGCTGGGATGGGCTGGAGCAGAGGAGTCCTCTCGGATCTGTGCCCCAAAACCCTCGGAGAGCAGCTCTGGAGGCACAGGACCTACGTGACAGCGCCAGGCCACAACCCAAGAAGGGGAGAATCACAGAGCCATGGAATCACAGAACTGTTCAGGCTGGAAAAGCCCTCCAAGATCACTGATTCCAACTGCTTCCCCAGCACTGTCAAGGCCACCACTGAACCACGTCCCCAAGTGCCACAGCCACATGCTTTTTGGTGACTTCACCACTGCCCTGGGCTGAACAACCTTTTCCATGAGGAAATTTTCCCTAACATCCAAACTAAACCTCTCCTGGCACCACCTGAGGCCGCTTCCTCTTGTCCCATCACTTGTTCCTTGGGAGAAGAGCCCAGCCTCACCTGGCCACACCCTCCTGTCTGGGCGTTGTAGAGAGGGAGAAGGACAGACCAGAACCATGTCCCTGAACTCCTACTCCACTTGAGAGGAGTCTCCCTGGCTCTGCTCTCTGCTGGACAGAGAGGAGCGCTAAAAGTAGGAAATGCCCTTCCAGAAACCCTACGGAAGGAGCTCTTCTCTCCAGGAAGGGAAATCCCAGCCCAAACCTTTGCTTGAAAGAGATGGAGGGGAGCCAGGAAGACCCATGCCCGGGCAGCCATCCCACACAGGGAACAGCCAACAGCCGGGCTGAGCCAAGCACACAGCCTGGATCCTGAGAGACGGAGCCCAGGGAGGCAGGGAAGGACCCAGCTGCCTCGGAAAGCTCTGGGGCACGCAGGGAGGGAAGGACTAGGTGGAAGGGAATGCCTCTGTGCTCTCCCGGCAGCCAGGCCTTCCTGGAGGGACACAGAGCTCCGGGGCAGGACAGGGCCCAGCAGGTCCCTGGGCTCAGACACACTGACAGCACCCTCTGGGTGGGATTCTCGGGCCAGGGCAAGCACAACACCCTCCCCAGGGAACCGCAGGACCTGCTGCCCTCCCGACTTCCCCGCACCCAGGGACCCTCGTGCTGTGGGAGGGAGGGAGGCGGGAATCCCCACGGAGCCAGACCACCCGGTGGCACCGTGCTGGTGACCCCAAAGCCAGGGAGTCACCTCCTGGGACCAACCCCACCCGCGGGAGGGAGCAGGGTCCTCGGAAGAGAGCAAAGGTGCTGCCCATCCCAGAGGGAACCTCCTTATCAGGAGAGTGATGTGTTCCTGCCTTTTGCTCTCCTGAACGGAGAGCGCGGGGCTGCAGGCCCTGCCTCGAGCCCGGGGCACACAGGGCAGGAGGAGCAGGAACAGGAGCTGGAGCAGGAGCAGGAGGAAGGCTCCTCCCCATCAGGGCCGGCCACGCAGGTCCCGCAGCACCCACCGGGCTTCCCCTCGGGATCGGGATGTAACTCACTCATGGCCACAGGAGCTGTTGGGACTTGTCCCTGGCGGCACATGAGAGGACTCGGGAACCTCGGGCACCATGAGTCACACTGGGATGCACGACGGGCTTTTTGCCACCAGTCATGCCGGGAGAAGCCCGTCCCTCCCTGCCGGCGTCCCCTCCCCAGCCCCTCATCCCCTGCTCTCTCCCGGGGCACAGCCTTCCCTCCCCGCCTGCTCCCCGGGGCTCTGACCCGCAGGCTCTCCAGCTCTCTGAAGCCCTGGCACAAACACAATCCCTGCTCGCCCTGACCCTCACACGAGCTCGGATCCGACTGGGAGCGCGCATGACACCGCGTCCCGGTGGCACTGCCAGCCCCAGGGGGGACAGGGAACCTGAGAGCCAACCGCACCAGGAGCTGGGACCGGCCAGTGGGGAGGCGCAGCAACGGACAAACGGAATTTCCATCCTAAATCAGCACCTGTCTGAGAGCCCGGCAAGCCTGGGACCCCCACTCATCCCAGGGGGAGGCGTGAACATCCCTTCTCCTGCTGCCCCTCCCTGGCCTCATTTCCACGGCCACGTGCTCAGCAGCAGCTCCTAATTAAATTAATCAATCAAAGAGAGTTCTTGGCCCAGAGACACAGATCCTGGATGGATCGAAAGGCGTCCAACGGATAGGCTGGAAGCAACTGGAGCCTTAAGAGCCGTGCCAAGCCCTGGCTGCTCCGTGCTTGGGGGAGGCCTCCCAGAGCCTGCCCTTACAGCTTCCATTGCTCTTCCCGAGGGACGAGCCTTAGGACGGATGCTGGCAGTGGGAAGGGGGACAGCAGCCACTCTGGCTGTCCTTGGCCAGGTGGGGAAGGGGCACAGAGGCCCCCAGGATCATGCAGGAGGCAAACCTCGAGCCCCACGTCCCTGCCATCCCGCTCCAGCACCAGGCGGACACTGTCCCAAGGGAACCATCCCTCCGGGAGCAGCGCAGCTCCCTCGCGGCCGAGCCCCGTGCGAACGCCGTGCCCGGGGTTGGATGGGATGTTCTGAAGTAGGATAAACAACATCGCTGACCTGCAATTACAGCGACCTGCCCAGGTGTTCCTGCCCTGGTCAAACCTGCTCCACGGCGCCGGCTCCGGCGCTGCCTCTCACCACCCGCTGATAAGCGGCTGCTCCTGGCACTGCTCGCGCCCATGGCCGGGCTGGGCTCGGGGTCCAGCTGTCCGGCGGGCACTGTGCCAGAGCACAGCCAGCCTGTCCCCCCCAGGTCACACACAGCGTGGCACCCGCAGCTTGGAGGGCACCGCCCGCTCCCTCCGCTCCTTCATGCCCCTGGCACAGGAGCAAGTCAGCGACTTCCACAGGCATCTGGCAGCCTGGAGCAGCCCAAGGCCGAGCCTGGGAGCCTGGTGACCGCTTGGTGTCCCAGCAGGGGACGGCCACACGCTGCTGAGTGACACCGCCAGCTGCACCGGGCGCTGCACGGGGCGAACCAACCCCGCTCGCCTCTCTGGTCGTCAAGTTCCCCTGTGCCTGCCCGGTGGCTGCCAAAGCCACGGCGACCTTCCCACCACCACTGGCTCCATCCCAGGGAGCGGCAGCAGCCACGGCGCCCCTCCCTTCGGCCTCCTGCAGCTCCGGCTGATCCCAGCAGGAAACCCCCAGGGAGCAGCGGGAGAGGCTCCCTGAAGCAGAGGGTGCACGCCCTTCCAGCACCCTGCCAGGACCCCACACGCAAACCCGCTGAGACCCTGGGGATCCCCTGCAGGATTTGGTGGCCATTCCGGCTGCCGCGCTCTGGCATTCCTGCCTGGCACGCTGTGCCACGGGGCCAGCCCGGCCGAGCCACTCTCTGCCGGGCTCCCTCAGCACCCCGAGGTCCTGCCCCGCTGCCTGTCACCCCCCCAGGCACGTCACTGAGGCACGTGTCACCGGGCAGGGAAGAGCAGCAGCCCAGGGACGTCACCACGCCTCTCTAGCACCACCTCCCACCCCGGTGGACCCCCCCAAGGCCCCAGTGACCTGCTGGCCATTTCCCTGGGGGCCCTCTCCAGGGACACAGAAACCTCGTTGCCCCAGGGCAGGGGACAGATCACATCGAGTGATCCGCACAGGGGTCGGAGTTCTCCTCCCTGAACTTTCCTTTGTGGCTCACAAATCGATTACGAAACTGAAAACACGTGTCCTGCCCCAGCCCACCAATCCGCCCCGCCCGGCTCCAAAGGAGAAAGTGACCCATGCGTTTCCCACCCACAGGTCACAAAGCAGTTCCCAGCCCGGCTGACCTGGAGCCGAGCGGTGCCTCACCAGGACCGCCAGCACGCAGCTTCCCCTGGGAAAACTCACCGAGTGAAACGGCTCCCGCTGCGGCCGCAGCACCCCGAGCTCAATATCCCCCTTCCCTCTGGGGGGACATCCCAGCTCCTCTCCCTTGTCCCCCCCCGGCCCTCCCCGCTCTGGCCGAGCAGCTGGGACTCACGTGAAGGCGAAGAAGAGGGTGGTGGCTCCCACTAGGAAGATGGCAGCAGCGGAGACCGGGACGTACTTGCTGGGTTTGAATCTCTTTCCAGAGGCTGCTGGCATGTTGGAGCTGTGGTGGGGGGTCCGCCCCGCAGCATAGCCCAGGCCCCAGGGGACTCAGAGCAGGATGAGAAGGGGAGGGGGACAGGGGCCGACCCCTACCCTGCCCCCGCGCCTGCTCCCGGGGCGAGCTCCGAGTGGGGCAGACAGTCCGGAGAAGGGTCTGGAGCAGAAGGCCCAGGAGAGGAGCCCACCCTACGCTCTGCCCCCCGAGAGCTCGCGGGAGCAGGGAAGGAGGGTTAAAAACACTAAAAATTCACAACAGAGAAGGGGATTTGGGTTTGGAACAACCGCTGGAGTGGGAACGCCGAGAGCCCTGCCGAGCCTCAGTCCAGGCAACAGCCCACGGGGAGCAGGACTCCGACAGGCAGGCTCTGATGGGAGGGAATTCCCCAGGCTCCGGCAGGGTGCTTCCCACCCGGGCAGCACCCCGGGAAGAGCACAGGATCAGCAAACTCCTTGCAAAAAAGCCACTCCAGGAGCCTCAGGGAAGCCACTTCTCCTTTTTAATCCACCTCTGCGGTGCCGCAGCCCCCGGTGCCGCACGGGAGGAGGGGGTGGTCTCCAAGCAATCCCAGCTTCCTCTCAGCGCTGCCGTGCCTCCTCCTCCTCCCCTCGCCGGAGGGGTCACGGAAACACTCTCCCTGATTTCACCAAGATCTGGGGCTGGCCGGCGGTGGCTGTTTAATTTTATTTATTTCTCTCTTGTCTGTTAAAACCGAGGAACAGCTGGTGCAAGGTTGAGCTGTAAATCCTTTCTTTCGAGGGGGGCGGAGGGGAAGGTCTGGCGGATTGTGGGTTTTCCTACTTGCTCCTTTCTCCTGACCCCCCGGGCCCTTCCACGGGCTCAGTATCCACTTGGCGCTTGGGGAGCGACAGGAATTTCATTAAATCTTCTCTGCAGCAACCATTTCCCAGCAGGTGGACGGGAAGGGGGTGTTCAGGGAGCGCCTCTACAACCCCAGCAGACGCCCAAGGGTGGAAGTGGTGCTGAGCAGCTCTGTCTCACCCATGGCCTGGGCGGTGTGGGGGGAAACCTCAGTTTGTTCCAAACAGCTCCATTTTTCCCTCCCCCTTCCTTCGTTAAAATGCTTCTTCATTCATCCACCCGTCTTTTAAAAAGAACTACATAAAACCATTAAAACTCGAGGTCTGGTGCGCCACAGCTCACCTGGAAAAAACAACAGAAATTAGCATGGCGAGAGAAGGGACAGAGCCGGCTGTCATTAGCCACGGCAGCCTGGCCACGGCGTCTCCTGTCCCAGCCCAGGGGCATTGGCTGCTGCAGGAATTCCAAGCCACCCCCTCTACCACCGAGAAACCCACCCAGAGCCCTGGGAGGACTGGAGGGACCCCATGAATTCTCTCCTGCAGCCCCAGCTCAAACCCCAGCAGCAGCGAGTGCTGGCTCCCTGAGGAACAGGGGCTGAGCAGAGGCTCCAGGACTTAACATGAGGGTGGAGACCACAGCAGGAAAAGACATCCAGGAATCTCACCCCCTTCCCTGGCAGGAAGGAGAGAGGAGAGGCCCATGGAAAACACCAGTCCCATCATCGGAGGTGGCCTTTGCAGCTCTGGATTCGTCAGGAACTGCGGTGCCAGGACAGGGGGGAGTGGACTTGAAATGACAGAGCTCAGGGTTAGATGGGATATTGGGAAGAAATCTTTCCCTGTGAGGGTGGTGAGGCCCTGGCACAGGGTGCCCAGAGAAGCTGTGGATGCCACATTCCTGGAAGTGTCCGAGGCCGGGCTGGACTGGGCTTGGAGCAACCTGGGCCAGTGGGAGGTGTCCATGGCCCTGACCTGCCCTGAGCAGCCACAAGCCCATCGTCCATCATACCCCACCAGCTCCTGCTGCTACAGCCCCCACTCCTCAGCTTGTCACCGTCTGTCACCCACCCTCCCCTCACTGGCTCCACAGCATTCAAGTCCAAGCAGAGCCTACAACACACTCCTTTCTCCCTTCCAGCTTTCTCTGCCTCCCCAGTTTCTCCTTCGGGGTAGGCAGGGAACTCTCTAGCGCTGACTAAACGCAGGTGAAGGTTTGGGAGAGCTGTGGCAGCCAATTAAAGGCCGGTTTAACGACAAGGACGTGTTACCATTAAGTGGGTTCAGCCCCCGGCTCACGGCGTCAGCCACCCCAGCTGACTCACCCGGGAACTGCTCCCGCCGCCCGGCCTCTGCAGGACCGAAGCTCAACTTCCCACCCCAAGGTTTCCCTGCCCTTGGGAGAGAGAGGAAACGCGGGGCCGATGCTCTGCCCGGCCGGGAACGCGCAGGTTTCACCTGGCAGCAGCTCCCGAGTGGAGCAAATGGCACAGTAACACCAGGGAAAGCTGTTTTCCGTGGCAGGGACAGAGTTCCCTGGAGAGCAGTGGTTTCCCAGCCCCGCTCTGCCTATTCGGGGAAGAGCCCAGCACCCCACAGAGCCGAGCCCAACAGCAATTCCAGGGATGGGCTATCGGAAGTCCAGGCCTGACATCACGGCTGATTGCTTTAGCAGGAGCAATCTGCTCCCAGAGCGCCGGGCCCTTTGAACGCTCCGCCGCGGAGGCACGGCCACACCTCGGGTTCAAACAGATGCTGCCAGGCAGAAGGGGCTGTTCCCTGATATTCCTCCTGCGGAGATCCCCACCCTGCCCTCGCAGGGCGCCACGGGCACGCGTCTCGCGGCCCTGCTCTGCCCCAGTCCTTCCAGCCGGAGATCCAGGCGCTCCAGCCCTTCCACGGGGCGATCCCTGTGGAGCTGTGCGTGCCGGAGCCAGCTCCCCATGGAACCGGGTACCTGTGGGACAGGCCCGCGAGCAGGGGGGGAGCCCCAACGAGAAGCGATGCAAATGCATCCCTGCTCCAGCCGCCTGGGCCCGGAATAACTCCACAACTCATCAAACGGGAGGCTGCCGAGCCCATCCGGGCTCCCAGAGCCATCATGCTGCTCTGGGAATGCCTTCCTGATGCCCTTGACCTGCTGAGACCCCGCAGGACTCCCCAGCCCCAGCCCTGCTGCACAGGCCTGGGCAGAAGCTGTCACAGCGCAGCAGTGCGCCAGGATCTATGCTCCGCAATCCTGAAGGGTTCCAAGAGAAACACAAGGAATATCCACCCCAAATTGCCACAGATTACACTAATTCAGGCCACAGTTCTCCCAAACACACATATTCTGTCCCAGCCATCTCCTTTCCCAGCCCTACAACCTGCCCACCTCTGGTAAACCGACCCTTCCTTTCCCTCCACCTTTGCCCCAAATCCTCTGTCTCTCTGGCCACTTTGTCCCCGTCCACAAAGGCCACTCACAGACTTCCCTGCTCCAAAGAGTCCCCAACTCATCTTGCTTACCTGTGGCCTACACAGGCTCTGCTCTTGCCTCCCATTCCTTTCCCTCTGACAATTCCAGCCCAGCAACTCCTCCTCTCCCGCTGCTCCTCCAGACCTACCCTGCTCCTTCCTCCCCCAGCGCCTGTGTCACTGCTCACTCCGCCTTCCCTCTCCCTCAGAAATTCCACCTGCTTTTCCCATCCCAGCACCTCCTTTTTGGAGCACTTCCCCAGTTCCGCTCTGCTCAGCCACCTCCAGAGCAGTCATCTCCACTCTCCAGGGTTTCTCTCCGCTCATACAGGGGAGCTGCTCCTGTTCCCTTCATCTCCGTTTCTGGGGATTTCTTTTAATTCCAAACTCCCTCCCTCAGGATACGTGCAAGCACGACTGCTGCCACCTTCCATCGCTGTGAGCCCGCGTCTCCTTTTCTCGGGTCAAGGCCCTGTACAGCCTCACAAATTTCCTTATTTTACTCCCCTTCCCACCCTACTTCACTCACCTGCTCCAGCCCCTCTCCAGCCTTCCCACATGCAGCCAGGTGCTCCATGGCTTGTCCCTTCTGGAGCATGAGACAGGCCCTCCCCACCTCTGCTGGGATTGGGACACACGTGCCTGCAGCTCCCAACATTCCCTCCTCCCTCACTTCAGCTCTCCTCTCCGCTCCTGCCCAGGAAGGAGGAAATGCACCTCGGCATCAACCACGCGGCTCCTGCACCTCCCGGGTCCAGGTCCCACGGCACAGGGAGGACAGAGTTCCCTCCCGGTTACCGGCTCCCAAACCTGCGTCACCCGCAGGGATCCGCAGCTCCCGACCTGCCCTGATCCAGCCGAGTTCCCATGGCGCGGGGGAAACACACAAACAATTCCTTCCACGTGAGGCAACTCCCAGACAGGGCAGATCCAGGGCTGCACGGAGACAGGATGTGCTTTACCTGTTCCCACCTTGTTTCGATCGGCTGCATCCCAGAGTTTCATAGAGCCATTCCAGAGCTCGCTGCCCGGCACTGTGAGCGAGGGGCATCCACGGAGCAAGGACTCCCTCCTCCCTCTGCAGCTCCCTCTGCTCACCCTGTCCTCGCACAACCAGCCGCTGACACTTCACACTCCAAAACCCATCAGAGAAAGCAGAAATTTTCCCAAACCCGGCACTGTGGCCGGAGTAATGCCAGCATGAGATCCCCGCTGGTCACTTCCCTGTGTCCAAACAGGAGCACCTGCCCCAACAGGGCAGTCTGGGGACACTTCCCTGCTCTTAATTCCGAAGGAGGATGCACAGCAACGTGTGTTTGGCCGCCCCTCGGCTCCAGGTGCATCCTGCACACCCGCCTTTCTCCCAGGTGGATGTACAGAAGGATCAACACAGAACATGGAGAAATATTCCACTGCAGACAGCCAGAAGGCTGGAATCACTCCGTGCTTATCTCCTGCCCTGGGCTTACACCGGGGCTTACATCCTCCTTCCCCAGCCCATCCCGCTGGTTTACACGGGATTAGCCCCATTTTATGGGCAAAGCAGGAGGAACAACGCCTCATCCATTGAGGCCACGTCCCAACGGGCCCCACAGCAAGCAAGGACAGCCCCAGTCTCTTGTCACTGCGTTAGGAGACACCGGGCACAGCGACAGGTGGGAATGTCCCCGGACAGCCCCTCACAGGGGAGTTCAAGGTCTCCCTCTGGACCCACACAATCACCACCCTCTCCGTTCCCAGATGGGGCTCCCGGCCTCGGGAGCCAACAGGAATAAACGTCTGCTAAAGCAGCACCTGGGCCCGACGGAGGGAAGGTGGTCACTGGATTAAGCTCAGAAAGAGGCTCTAAAATAACTCTGGCTTTGATCGAGATAAGGCTCTGGCCGTACTTTACACACCCCAAAAAACCCGAGCAGCCCCTAGTGCACAGAATCCCGCTTCCCTAATGCCCAAATCCAGCTCTGTGCCAGGGCGGGAGCCGGCAGATCCGGGGGAACCACTTCCCAGAGCCACGGGGAGCACGGGGGCAGCCGATCCCCTCCCGACCGGCACCGCGGGGCTGGGGACATGCACGGCTCAGGCGTTTGGGAATTCCGGGAAGAGGCCAGGCTGGACCCCTGCCAGTGCAGGGATTGTGCCGTGAGGAGGGGTCGTGTTGTGAGCAGGGGCCCCCCTTCGGCCGCGGCACAGAGGCCGAGCTCCGGTGCCCCAAAACAGCGCGGTGACGGCGTTCCCGGGGGCACCGGGGGCAGGCCGGGTGCGGGACAGCGAACGAGTCCCCCGGGCGCTCCCTGCGGCAGCCCACGGCCGCTCCCCGGCCCCGGGCGGTTTCCAGGCGCGGGGACGAGTCCCGCTCCGGTGCGCTCACCCCGCTCCCGTGCGCAGGGGCGGCCCCGGCCCGCGGGGCACCGCTCCCCGCCGGCCCCCCCGCACCGCC
>VZRQ01002115.1:140699-169615 GCA_013397975.1 Machaerirhynchus nigripectus
GCACGGCCCAGGCACCCGGCAGGGATGGAGCAGGAAGAGGGGTGGCATCCTGCTCCCCTGCCCCGCTCCCCAGCCCTCCCACACTCTCCCAGCCCCGGGAAGCATCCTCGTGGGATGGGGTGAATCAGGGGTTCCCAGGCACTGAAAACAGAAACAGATGACGTGGCGGCAGAGGGGAGAACCGAGGCAGCCGGGATCCGAGGGGAGCTCTAGGATCTAAAGGCAGTGCTGGGATCCAAAGGGCACTGCCACCCTCCAGGGCTCCTGCTGTGCTCACAGCCCTGGAAAATGCCTCAGGTTGACACGGACTGTTTTGCATCACGCAAGCTGCAACACTCCCTTTCCCTTCTCTGTTTGGAGGGACACAGTGGGGCCAGCCACCTGCCCCCTCCCACCTGAGAATGGCCCTTTGGGATCACAGGGATGCCCGCGGTTCGCTCTGGGAATGCTGCAACACCATGGCTCCGGCATTTCTAGGAAGGAGGCACTTCCACATCCAGCCCGCCCACGTCTAGGGGATCCCTGCTTAATTCTCTCCTGCTGATTTCATGGAGCTGCTCCTTTTTCCAGCTGGCACTGGCAGCCCGATGCCGGTGCTGGGGGGCCTTTTGCTCCCCCCCTCCCATGGGACGGATCCTCCCTGGTGCGGTGCTGGCAGACAGACGGCACAGCCGCCTCTCCTGGGGTGGCATTAACCAGCACTGCTCCAGGCTCCCGGAGAGCCCCTGGGAGCTCCTGGAGCGAGAGGCCCGGGCTCCCAGCGGGCTGCAGGAGCTGCGGGAGCCGCCGAGCAGAGCCAGCGGCAGCACAGACGCCTCATTAGCGCTCAGCCCGGAGCCTGGCAGCGCATCCCTGCCAGCAGCTGTTGGCGCCGAGGTTTTTTCCACTCCCGCACTGTTCCGGGCTCCACTGGCACCAAATAAACTGGGGAATTGTCCTGACTGGGGCTGGGCTGCGGCAGGGCTCGCGTCCTCCTCACGAAATCCCGTGGGGCGGTGGCCATGGGGACATGGAGCTGCGGGGCAGCGTCCCTGAGGAAGGCGGGGGACGGCTGCTCCCCTCGGGGGCGGGAAGGAGCCTGGCTGTCCTCCCCACCTCACCCCTGCACCCCCTGCGGGATCCCACCCCCATCCACAAGGCATTCCTGGGACACAAGTCACCTTAGGTGAGCACTGGCTCCGGGAGCGAGCGCTCCAAGCCCTTCCAGCCCCTTTTTGTGGAAGGAGCGGCAGGACAGCTCCAGGGATTCTGGCTCCGTAAAGCCACCTAACAGCCAGAGCCTTTTCTCTTTCAATCCGTCACTGCTCCCGTCAATCCGTGTGCATTCAGGCTTGGCAAAGGAGGGAGGAAGGAGTGGGATGGGTGCAGCGCTGCTGCTGAGGGTGGGGGAGGTCAAAGCTGCAACACCAACAGAGCACCTGAGGAACCATCCCATCCCCTGCCATCCCTCACCTTTCCCAAGCCCCCATTCCCAAATGAGCCCAGCTCCCGCTCAAGACAGCCTGTACACTGATCCTGCCAAAACAGGATCCAGAGGCGAGCCTGGGCTTCCTTTTTCCATTAGAAAAGAAGGGTGAGAAGGCATTAGCCACTGCTTCAATTGTCCTGGGAGATTTTTCCAACAGCAGGAAGGAGATGCTGGCTCAGACTAAGATGAGTGCACAGGAATTGTTGAAGGAAAAGGAATTGCAGATAATTAAGGCAGTAAAGATAGAGAAATACATAAATATAGTAAACATATAGAAAAAGCATTACTAAAACATTATCCTCTCAGGCTGATTAAAAGAAAACTGATCTTCCCCCCAGCAAGGTCCAAGCTTCCTTGTACGAGGGAATGAGGCAGAATAGGAAATGTCTCTGGTTGCAGACCAGTAACTGTGATTTCTGCAAGGCAAAAGGCACGGACACACCCACCGAGCACTGAGCTGTATTAAATAACTTTATTTCTGTACAAAAGATGAAGAAAAAAGTTTAAAAATGGTAAACACGGTAGAACACATAGTCCCCTAGAAACCCCTTTCTGTGCCTCGGCTCAGCTCTGGAAGGTGCAGGAGGGGCCGCACGAGGGGCCGGGCGGGGAGTGCCACACGGCCGAGCTCGTGCGCTTGAAGTAGCGGGGTTTGCTCTTGTAGAAGATGTGCTCCAGCCTGGGGCTGGGGATGGCCCCGAACAGCGCGTCCACGTCCACCGGGTGGTAGTACTGGTGCACGATGGCCTGCTGCAGCTGCGCCCCTGCGGGGACAACACACCGACGGCTGCAGGCCCCGCCTAAGCCCACAGGATGGGCACTCCCCTTCCCTTCCCCTCTGAGGGCCCACGGGCTGTGCAGGAGCGGGGAGGCATCGCCCAAAGGCTCCGCACCTCGCTTCTCCTCAGGATCTGGGGCTGTCCCCCCGTCCACTGAGTGGACTCTGGCTTCCCCTCAGGCCAGGAGCACCGGCAGGAAGCGGCGCTGATGCCCTCAGCACACAGAGCTGGGAGCTGCCAGCGCTTCCAGAGGCACACACGCTCCTCGACTGCGCTTTGGGATGGCTCCAAGCGAGGCTGGAAAGCTCCAGGGCAGGAGGGAAAGGAAACCAGCCCAGAGCTGGCACCTACCATCGGCCCAGGCAGGGATGGGCTTCCGTGGGTTGCTCTCGTCATCAGTGGAGTCGTCGCTGTTCAGATCCAGCCCGTAGCTGTTCTCATCGGCCGGGGGTGAGCCTGGGCCCTGAGCACCCTTCAGGGACCCAAGGCAGGAGGTGGAGAGGGATTTCTGAAACCACACAGAGAGCAGTGATGAGCAAGAGAAGCAGCACTGCCATAGGTGGGATGGCCACCAGAGCCCTGAAGCGCTCAAATCCTGAACCACCACAAAACTGTCATGGGCCCTGTGCCTTGACACCCGCTCTTAACACTCCCTCCCGCCTCCTGTTTTCTGTGGAAAAACCTGGGAAAGGCACACTGTGCACGTCCCAGCACTCAACCCTACACCCCAACCCTTCCACCTATTCTGTGGCAGGTCGGTTTTGCCTCGCCGGAGCTCTGACACAGCCAGGATGGAGCCCACAGCCCCAGAGCAGATTCCCGGCAGAGGCAGCGCTCCCTCCCAGCTCCGAACAGCCTTTCCTGCCGCTCTGCCTGCCTGGGGAAGGCTCCGCAGCTGCAGCTGGCACAGCCCGGTTGCCCAGGGCCGCTCCCGCCGGGTCGTGGCCTCAGGACCTGCTGCCCTCCTGTGGCCACTTCCAGCATCCTTTCCGCCACCCACCACTCGTTTTCCCATCGGCTTCCCCGCGCCGAGCGCTGCGGTGGCTCCGAGCCGCGGGAAGCCAAGCAGCCACAGCAGGCAGGGGCCACGCGAGGGCTGTGCCGGGGCCAGGGCTCACCTTGACGGCTTTGCTCGGCCGTGTCGCAGGGGCTGCGGCTTGGAGGGGTTTTTTCTCCTCTCCCAGCTGCTGCTGACCGTCTACCTCCTGTAAGACACGAGAGTCCAGTCATTCCCCACTCCCACGGAACAGCCTCTGGCACAGAGCTGTGTTCACGGCAGCTCTGGCAACGCCTCAGCGCCTCTGGGGCTTCTCCTGCAGAAATAACCCCAAAGCCAAGACTCCCAGATAAAGCCACTCCTGGCTCTGCTCGGGTCCAGCCCGGCTCGCTGGAGCCCACACTCACCCTCTCTGCTTGGAGCCAGACATTAAGAGCTGGGAAAAAGGATTCTGGTGGCTCATATCTTTTCTCCAGCCCAAGCTCTTTGGGACTCTCTTTCCCCTAAATAAAGAGAAAAAAGTTAACTGCTCGAGTTCCTTTTTGACCCAAACCACTTCTCCCGGGGTTTCCCCTCCAGTGCTGCTCAGCACTTGGAGTTACTTCCATTTTCTCCTGCCTGGGAAAGCTTTGCCAGGTTCATTCTGGCCCAGCTGCTGGCTGCACAGGGAGGATTCAGACCTTAAATTAAATATATACAGCACAAAAGAGTCCAAGTGCCAGGGACTGAGGGAAGGAGTGCAGCAGGAGCCCACACAGGAGGAAGAAATTGATCCTGAAGAGGAAGAACCATTTGGGGCATTGATTTTTCACTAATGAAGCAATGAATTTAAGAGCAGAGAGTGAAAGCAAATGTTACTGTGATATTCCGAGACAACAACCCCGACTTTAAGCACCAACATTCCTCGTGTGAGTGCAAATGAAGTAACGCAGAGCCATGGGGAACCTGAGGTTTGGTTTGGGGGTCACATCCTTCGGGCACAACGAGGAAATGTGGCAGGAAGACATGAATAACTCTCTAATCTCCATATTCATTTCAGGATCAGTCAATGCTCTCTGGGGTGTTCTTCCAAGTGCCATTTCATGGCTGTCACCATACCAGGGCAGGGCTGAGAGCTCTCACCTGCCAGCCCAGGGAACCCCCAGCCCTCAGCCTGCTCCTGCACAGAGCCTCTGTACAACAAGTCATTAGTGTTATTGTATTTGATCCTCTAAACAACAGCACCCCAGGAACACAGCCCTGGGAAAACACCTGATCCTGAAGCCAGCCTGTGTGCCCTGTGTGCTGCAGCGAGGCTGATCCCAGGACACTCCAACCCCACCTTGGTGGCCTTGCCAGCCAACGCGGCTGGCTCCAGCTGCGCTTGGGGGGGCCTCTCCTTCCCTCGCTGCTTGGGATCCCTGGGGAAAAGAAAGAACTTAGAGAAGCAAGCATGTCCATCTGTCCCTCACCACCTTACAGCCTCCTGCTCCTGCCTCCAACCTCCAGGCAGCTCCAGAGCCCAGTTCCAACACCACATTTACATCCACTGCTTCCCCATGCCCATGGCCAACTCCCTGCTCCAGGACAGGCACCAGCTCGCACCTCTCCTTCGCTTGTCCCAGCTGTTGCTGCTCCAGAAGGTTCTTCAGTTCCAAGACTTTCTTCCCTCTTTCCTTCACTTCATCCTCTCTTCTTTTCTGCAGTGGTTCTTGCTGCTCGTTTTCCTCCTGAAGAAGAAAGAGGAAAACCCCATAAGCCTCCAGCAGCTGGGACTCGTCTCCCTTCTGTCCCAACCCAACCTCAGCTGCCCGGGCAGAGCTCTGGCAGCCCAGACCCCAAAATCCCCGCAGAAGGAGGCAGTGACCTGTCCCTGTCCCACCAGCCACACCAACACAGCAGGTCCCTGCTATCCCTGTCCTTTCCCATGTGCAGGAGGGCCCTGAGTTGCTCTTACCCCTCTCAGTGCTTTCTGCTTCCGTGCCTCTGCTTCCCCATGTTTCTTGGACGTTTTCCTCTTGCTTCGCTCCTCTGCCACCTTCTCTTCCCTCACCTGTGAGATGTGCACCCGGGAAAGCCTCACCTGTCGGCTCCACCACTCCAAGGACACACCTCACAGCCTCGGAGGCAGGTCTGGAGCTTGGGACATCCCAGGCCCTAAGGACACCGAGGGCCCAGCACACAGGGGTGGGAGCGCTTTTGCCCGCAGAGGGTTTGGGAAGGGCTGAAAGGAACACGACTCCTTGTTTTCCAAGGGTGACCCTTTCCAAAGGTCTCTTCAGTCCCGCCCAGAATGAGCAGCCAGGCCTCACCCAGAGGCTGCTCGGGCTCTGGGCCCTCAGGCACAGCTCCCTCAGCCCTACACAGCAATAACACAGCAGCAGCACTGGCACGTGGCCAATAACCCAGCCTGCCCCCAAAAATGGGGCCAGGTCAGGCTCTGAAACCCAAACCTGACCCAAATGCACCCCCAACCGAGTCACACTCCAGTCCAAGCTTGTGGGCCAGGTAAGGCTGTCACCTGCAGGGCTGTGCCCAGGGCAGGCAGGGGCTGCCACATTCCCTGAATGCAGAGCGGCATGAACAGGGCCTGTCCCAACAGGAATGTGCAGAGGGACGGAGAACAAAAGCCTCCCCCCATGTCAGAAGGAATTCTGGCAAGCACGGACCTTGCCAGTGCCCTGCTCACACCTCCTGGGCTCACAGCTCTCCGAGAGGCCCAAAGCCCACTCAGCCTTCTCACCTTCTCATCACTCTGCAGGATCTTCTGCTCCACCCGCTTTTTCTTCTTTTCCTCCATCTGTTCCGCACGCTCCCGAGCCTGCAGGGCCTTCCTCAGGCGCTCTTCCCTCTTCCTGGGCAGTGTGTGGGCAAGAGGGGCCTGTTAGCTCTGCCTGCTCCCAGAGCGCTCATTCCAGGTGGGAGGCACGAGGCCAGGCTGTGCTGACCAGGGCAAAGGGGCCTGACTCACTGCTTCATTTCTGCCTGACGCCGTCTCTTCTCCTCCTCCACCTTCTTCTTCCTCTGCTCCTCAGCCTCCTGCTTCTTCCGGAGGTTCTCCAGTCTCTGCCTCTCCTTCTCCTGCAGGGAGAAGAGTTCAGACTGTAGCAGGTGCTGGGGGCTGTGTGTCCCCTCAGGCAGTCTGGTACACACAGTCACTGTTGGACTCATTCACCTGGACAGTGGGATGGGGAGTGAGCAGAAGGGGAGGCAACACATATTTGGCAGCAGGGTTTTATCCAGTGCAAGCAGAGGTACAGGAGGGCAAAACCTCAGGCCTTCAGCTGCAGAGAATATGTTTAGAAAAGAACAGCACTCCCCTGCTGTAGGTGAGCACTTGTCCCAGGAGCATGGTGGAGAGGGAGCCTGGTTCAGAGGCAAGAAGCTCCCAGCAGTGCCCAGTCCCAGCAGAACACACCTGCACAGAGATCCTGTCACCTCACCACTGGTGTGGCCAGCGGGCTGATGGACGTTGGCGCGAGGGGAGAGCGTGGTCAGTGTGTGCAGCCCCACGGCTAAGGTGGCATACTTACAACAAAGTCTCCCTGCAGAGGAAGGACATAAAAAACACGATTAAAGGTCTGGAAGTAACACCAGAACCCGCCTTCCCAGCACATGCAGCCTGTTCTCCTCCTGCCCCTCGGACACAACGCACCTTCAGGTTGGGCCGGGTGGGAGTGTTGCGCTTGATGAAGTCCTTGATGCCACCCCCTTGTCCCTGCAGGAAGCTCTTCAGTGGCCTGACAGCCTGAGGGGAGAGAGGGAGGGAGCTCAGGGCCTGCCTGGGGCAGGGGGCGCAGGGCTGTGCCATCACCCACCTTGCTGGCCGGAGAGGGGGATGATGGAGCCTGTTTTGCTGAGGTCTTGTGCTTCTCATCCAAAGGGGAAAGGGCCTGGCCCCCCGGCTGCTGCCCGTGCCACAGGACGCCCAGGGCTTGCTTGCAGCCTCTCATCCTGGTGGCATTCGCAGGAGGGACATGAAGTGGCTGTCACACCCCCCAGAGGGATTTACTGGCTGTTACATGCTTCTCCCAAAACCTCCCCGGCAACACGTGATGAGGAGAGACATCAGGTATTCCAAGAGTCAGGTCAGGTATTCCAGACACTCACACAGACAAAAATAACCAGGTCAGTCACTCGTCCCCTGACCAGCCCCTCAGGAGCCCTTGGAGCCGCCTCCCAGCTCTGAGCTAACTGTGCTGGGGTACCTCTGCTGGTTTGTGCAGGACCTCGGGTGCTCCTGCCCATGCCAGACCCAGTCCCAAACAAGGCTCCCAAAGTCACAAGGGACTTGCAGAAGACAGGATCTGGCTAAAGGAGATTTCAGAGCTGCTGGAAGGGGAAGGCAGGGAAAACAACCCCCCACACCCCTTTTTAACACAAATGACTTAAAATGCTAAACCTGAGTCCCTCCAGACCCCGTCTCATCCCCGCTCTGTGCAGTGTCTCCTACCACGTGCGGGAGGGATTCTCCTGGGACTTGGCACAGTGGGGTTGTTCCTGGCTCTTCTGGGGTTCACTGCTGGGATTTACGTGGCTTCCTGTGGAGAAACCTGCAGTCAGTGCTACACACGAGGCATCCAGCTCCCTCCAGGGACTCTTCTCTCCTCTCCAGCTCCAGCTGCTTGTCAGATCCTGCAGCTCCCACAAGGAACAAAAACCACACCCAACTCCTCCTCCTTGCCCAGGGGCACAGAAAATAATCAGGACCTCTAAATCTTCATGTAATGCAACCCCAGAGGGAAAGGACATGACATCCTGTGGAAGACTCCAGCTCCAGGAGCTCCTCCCCAAATGTCCCCACTCACTCACTGCATAGACTGAAGCTGACAGGGCAGTGTCTCACATTTATGTGTCCTTGTCCACCTAACTGATCTCCTTTTTAGGAGGCCCAAACTTTACCTGGAAAGCTTCCCCTTGAGTGGCCAGAAGTGGTTCTGTTTCAACACAAATCCCGTATTTCCCAGGAATGCCCCCCCGCCCCCGACCCCTAGGTCTGTGTGCGCCGAGGGTTTCATGCAAGGAAAGCAAGACCACCTGGGAGTTACCTGCAGCATTCCCTGCCTGCTGCTCCAGAGGGGACAGGTGCTGTGCAGGAGAGCTGGCAGCTCGGGGACTTGTGCTTGGAACGAGGACATCTCCGGGAGCCTGCAGGGAGAGGGGACAAGCATTCCCTCAGCACAGCTGCTCCCAATAACAAGGCTACCGGGGACCTGCTGCCCTGGAAAAGCCAGCTGCTTGCTCAGATAGGGTTTGTTTCCCCTCCCATATGCTGGCTCATTTTGGGACATCGGCCTCATCCCTGCATCCAGTGACAACCTCAGCAAAGGTGCTGACTCAGCCAGAAGGCTGAGCGTTGTTCCTCGGAACTCACCTTTTCCCTCGGGGAATTTGGCTCCAGCTCAGGCCTGTAAAACAAAACAAAACAAAGCTATTTTAATGTGTATTCTCTCTGAAGGCAAGTCACAGGTGACAGAGGCGGCATACGGGACCCCAAGGGAGGTGCAGGTTCCTAAGCACATCCAGAGGCTGTTCCAGCCAGGCACACCAAGGTTGGGGTGTAAATTCCTCTGTGGGACTGTCTCACTGTGCTGCTCAACACCCCATAACCAGCTTCAGCCCCAGCAGCAGGTAAGGAGGGAGCTCTGGCAGCCTTGTGCTGTCCCTTCCTTACCTGTCCCCTCTGCAGCCAGAGCAGACCTGACTGACCACCAGCATCCCAGGGCTAGTGGCAGCCAGGAATTCCAGGAACCCCAGGACACACCACCGCCCAACCCCAGTGAAGGACTTCATCTCACTGTGCCTGAGCAGCACAACATGAAATCTCATCCAGCCCCGGGTGACAGCAGCACCTGAGCGGTCCCTGACAATATCTGTGGCAGAAAAGCCACCTGGAGAGTGTCCTCACAGGGAATTCTGGGATCCCTTCTCACCTGCCTTATGTGGCAGCCTCACCTCGTGCCGCTGGTCGCATCTTCTTCCACAAAAGCCTCCAAGGAGCTCTGACCTGGAGAGGAAAGCCTATGTGGGGCTGGGGATTTTACTCCCGGGCTCCCAACAGCCACAGGGTGCACATGGAGGAGCTCAGGCTTCCTCCCAGGAACACGGATTGCTCAGCTCTCCCCACCAGCACCACACCTCCCTCGAGTGCCACTGAATCTGGAGTGGGCTGGGAAGGCAGAGCACCGAGGCAGCGACTCTGCTGCCTGCAGCCTGCTCCAGCTGCCTGTGTCACAGCCAGCACTGCCAGGCCATTGGCTGCAGCTCCTGCCTCCCTGCACGCTCGGGTGCGGGGATCCGGGGGGTTTGGGCTGATTCCAGGCTCGTTCCACCCCCCATCACACCCCTTCGCTCCGAGTGCTATAAGGAATGCCTGGATACGGCGTGACTCAAGGCTGACAAAGCTGAATTCCAGAGGCCTCCATGCTCCACCGCAGCCCGTTCGCCTGCAGCAGCAATGGTTTTGGAAAGCCCAAACAGCCAAACCCTGTCAGGAGCAGCAGGAATGGAGGATACAAGGGATTCGGAGCTACCAGGAATAGCCTGGGCTCCTGACCTCTGTTCCTCTGGTGACACAGCTAGCTTAAGTCTCTTCTATCCTCCCCTGAAAAGCATTTGAGCTCCTCTGCCCATTTCAGCCTAATTTCAGGGCTGCACTTGCAGCCCTATTGATTTTTTGGAGAGCTGGCAGATGCCATAAATCAGAGCCCTTCCCCAGGGAATGCAGCAGTCTCTCCCGATCCAAAGGCACACGTGGCTGGAACCACCCTGGCCACGCTCTCCCTCCCACAATGGTGCTTTTTTGCCCATTCCCAGCCTGCGTACCCCAACTCCACCCACACCCCAGCCTTTGCCTGCTGCCGCAAAACCCTGGCCCGAAGCCGCACCCCAGGAGCCCCCAAGGACAAGGAGACTCGGGGGAGCCCGGAGCCAGGGATGAGCCGCTCCGCACCGCTCCGTTCCCACATGGAAGCGGTGCAGGGACTCACAGCTCACTCTGCTGGAAGCCGAGGAGGACTCGCGCGCCGCTGCCTTCCTAGCCGCGGCCCTGCTGATGGATCTCCGGATCATGTTCTCCCTCCTGCTGGCCAGGGAGCATTTTGCCGCCAGGGAAGCCCTGCGGCTCTTGCGGGGGGCGCCCGCCCCGCTCCGGCGGCGCATCCTGGATTTCTCTGTCGCGCTTTTACCCGGGGAGTCCTGGAAGAGCAGTGCCTCGAGGCCTTGGGGAGATCCATCCCCTGGGAGCGCAGCGGGATCGCCATTCCGAGCAGCCTTGGGAGTGGAGGTGCTGGCTCTCCTGGGGTCCTGCTCCCCATCCCTTCCTGGCTGTTCAGCCGGGATCCCAGGGACACCGGGAACCTCCTGCAGCTCAGCCGCTGTGTCCCCCTCAGGCAGCTGCTCCCCCAAAACTACTGGAGGGGCTGCATCACCCCCAGCAGCACCCTGGGGACACTCCTGGCAATCCAGATCTGCCACGGGAACACGTGCTTCCACAGGCTGCTTCCCGGGCAGAGCCAGGAGCTGGGGCGTGATGCCAGGCTGAGATCCCGGAGCGCAGCCGGGCACGGACACATCCTGCAGGGACTGCTCCCGGCTCAGGCACCGCTGGGAACTCAGACTGGAAGACAGCAGCTTGACACCGCTCCTCCTTCGGGATAACCTTAAAGGAAGAGAATTTTGAAGGAAGCGATGAAGGAGTTGTCCGCTCCTAAGTAAGTTTTAGAGGGAAAAGCAGATGGTGTTAAAGGGAAGCTGCTGCTGGCTTCTCCACTGCACCGTTCCCCCTCACAGCCCATCCTCTCCCTGGGGAGAGGCACACGGACACAGCCCAGGCTGGGTATCCAAAGTCAGGTGTGGAGAAACGGGAGTGGGAAAGGTGTATTTAGCCCTAAGCAAGAGCTGGGTTTAACCCCCGCCCCGGGCACGGCGCAGGACAGAGGACAGTGCCTGCAGAGGGACACACGCTGTGTCACCTCCCTGCTGACAGGCCCGGCTGCACCAGCACATCTTCCCAAACCCAGCTTGGGTGAGGGAACAGGACCAACAAGGAGTTAGCTGGGCTGCTCCCCTGGAGAAGGTGTGACCTGAGCAGGGCCCAGAGCTCTCCCCGCGCCGATCCGCAGCGCCGCTTCTCCCGCCCTCCCTCGCGCACACACAAACCTCCCACGCTCCCGCTATTCCTGCTGCTCTCCCCACCCTCCGTGTCTGCTTCCTGACAGTCTCCCAGCTCCAACTCTTCCTCCTGTGGGCTTTTCACCACGGTTAGCACGATTTTAATGCCCTAACACACCAACGGATCAGGTTTGGGCAGCTTTAAAAGTTGGCAGGTTCTAAGCGAATCACTTGAAATTTCCACTTGAGCCCCTCGAGAAACCCTGGGAGCCTCCCTGCTTGCCAAACTCGGACATGGTGCTGGGAACACCTCCCTTTCCCAAGTTTTCCAGGCACTGACACAGAGGTTTAGGGAGTGAACACCAGGAGCAGCAACCTCAGGCCAAAAGCCAACCCCAACAAGACAAAACCCAAATCTAAACAGACACGAAAATAAAGTGTTTATTACTCTTTAACCATAACCAGAAAAAAAAATAAAGTGAAGGAAAGCAGCCAACTTTATCCCAAACTCTCGCCAGAATCCAAACAGTGATCAATCCCAATGTGCCCCTTTGATAACTCAGGGAACGCAGGCACTGTTTTATTCCATCCAAACACCATGAGGCAGAGCCAAAGCAAGCTGAACTACCTACCTCCTCCTGCTCAGCTCCTTGTTTTCTTCCCTCATCCAGGAGGACTGCCTTTTCCTGGGCTTCCTCCTCTGTGATGGCGTTTTGGGCAAGAGCATGGGCTCATCCCTGAAGCTGCTGTGAGACAGACGAGGCAGAGCACAGATTGCTTCCCCCACTGTCCACATCAACCTTGCCAAAACGAGGGAAGGATGGGGCCCAAACCCACCCACACCTGAGTCCAGCCACACCCAGCTGGGAGCTCAGGTGGGCACAGAGGGGTCCCCTCAGGGCAGCCCCTACCTCTTGAGCATCCTCATGCCCTGCTCCTCCACCTCCCGCAGCCAGGCCAGGTGCTTGTGCTGGGCATCGCAGAGGAAGCGGGACAGCCTCTGCCCACACACTTCCAGCAGCTGCTGGGGACCCACCGCCATTGCCTTGCCTGGAACACAGAGGGAGAGGACAAGGCTGGTGGGCAGCCAGGACACCCCTCAGTGCGGGAAAGAGGGACGCAGACACCGGGCTGCTCCCGGGCATAGAAGGAATGTGAAGACGGGGTGGGGTACAGGGCCTGGGGGACCCACCTCCACGTCCCAAGAGACCGTCCAGAGCACTCCCTCGCCGCCCAAGCACAGCGGCCCCTGTTGCTGTTGCTGCCGCTGCCACCGCCCCGTCTGCTCACCACACCCTCACAGCACCGCCCCGCCTTCCCGTCCCACCCCGAGGTTATCCCCGGCCTCCGCCAATCACAGCGCGCATCTCCCAATTCCCGGTCTCTTATTGGTCATTGTGCCCGTCCGTCAGCCCCAGCTTTAAAGGAGCTGCCGATGGGCCCGCCTTCTCAAGCCCCGCCTTCCGAGCCGAGTCCTCCAGGAGCATAGAGATGGGCAAGCAGAGCGGCATCGAGTGCGAGCCAATGAGAAGGGCGGGCCGTGGCGGGCGGTGGGCGGCGATTGGCTGCTGGCGGGGTGGCTGCCGCTGACTGGCTGCCGCGGGTGGGCGGGGCCGTGTTTGAACGGCGTGCCGCGCGCGCGCGGCAGTTGGCGTTGAGACGATGGCCGCGAAGGTGGCCGCGGCGGCGATGGGGCCTGTGGCGGCCGCGGCGCGTTCGCTGGAGCTGCTCGCAGAGTGCGACCGGCGTCTGGCCCAGTTCCTGCAGCAGGTGGACGAGAACGATATGGTGTGGCTGGATGAGATCTATGAGGAGGCGGTCAGGATGTTTGTCAGGTACCCGCATCCCGCTCCCCGCTAGGCCCTGGCCCGTACCGGCCGCCCTGCGCTCTGATCCCGCCTTGATCTCCCTTTCCTCTCTAGCAACTACAGCGAGGAGCTCGAGCTGATGCCCAAGACGCCGTCGCAGAAGAAACGGCAGCGGAGGAAGCGGCTGTCGGCCTTGCAGGAAGAAGAGCAGGAGCCCGGCAGGAAGCGGTGAGGGGCGGCGGGAGCGGGGATCGGGGAGCCCCGTTCGCGACGGGCCGCGGAAAGGGGGAGCGCAGAGGGTCTCCTCGGAGCCTGGTGAAGGGAGGGAGCCCGTGGGTGGCTGAACAGACCTGCTGCCAATGGTTCAGGGGAACAGTCCCCTCCACGGAGCGTGTCCTGGCGATCCTCTCCTTTGTCCGATGCGAGTTCCCCTTCCTTCGTCCCGCGCGTCCCCCTGGTGTTAAAGGTCCGGTCAGACCCTGTGTCTGGGGCACTCTCGGCCGGAAAACATTGGATTTTAATTCTCACGAGAAGTGCTTTTATTTGTTGCTCGGTTCTATGTCCCCGTGTCTCTGTCTATTATCTTTCTGCTTTAAAGATTTAATTTTAATTTATTTAATAATTTAATTGCTGTCTGCTTTAGCTGCTTTGTGCAGCTCTGTGTCTTCTGGGCCCATCCCAGGTGTTTTGGCTCCATTCCCGTGTGTGCACGGAAGGAGTCGGGGCTGTTTCCGACTCCTGTTCCCATCTAACACACTGTTCCTGTGATCAGACTCTCCAGGAGGAGGAACAGCAGCCTCAAACTGGTGCCTCCTGTGCGAGCTTCTCAGCGACTCCGGAACAAAGAAAACCTGGAACTCAGCAGGGCCGAGGCCAGGGAAAACTCTCCACCACAGCGTGTGACACGATCCCGGGCTGCAGCCTCTGCCAGGAGCTCCAGGGTGGTTCCTGAGACCCCTCCTGCCCGGCAGGCAGCAGGGAAAGATAAGGATCCCTGGGTGGAAGCTGACCACGTTGGTACCTCAGGCCCTCTCCAGAGGAGTGAAGTGGAGCCGCTCCCCACGAGCTCAGGGAGCGGCTCTCCCAAGGAACATGGTGTTCCCAAATCGCCGCTGGTGCCCGCGGCCCCTGAGCTGGTGGTGCCCTGCACTCCCGAGGCCAGCCAGGCTGTGCCCGAGCTGCAGACGGCAAAGGCAGCCAATGTCACCATCATCCTGAGCACAGAGGCTGGGCTGGAGGAGGGGGACGGCTCCCCACGGGAACACAGCCGGGCTGAGGAGCCCTCCCAGCCCCTGAGGGACAGCCCGGGAACTCCGACCGGCTCCCGGCTCAGCCGCCGCTCCGTGCGCCGGAGCTTGATGGGGAAAGCCTCCCTGAGCCGCAGAACCTCCCTGGCAGAGAAGTACTCCCTGGCCAGCAAGAGGGAGAGCATGATGCGGACATCCATCGCCAGGGCAGCGGGCAAGAAGAAGGCAGCTCGGAAGAGATCCGTGTCCTCCAGCTCTGCGGATGGTGAGTTTGGGTGTCATGGGGGGCTTCTGCCTCTTTCTGCTGCTGAGGAAAGCAAAGTGCTGGGGCTGGGTCTTCAGTGTTGGGGGTAGCAGCTGAGCTTCCCGGGCTAGACAGGCTGCAGTCCCTCATGGAAGTTCTCCCTGGCTTTCTGGAACCCCCTGTGAGCAGAGAAACCCAGGCAACTGAGTACAGCCTTGTAAACCACCTGGAAGATCAGCCTCAGTGTCTCCATTTCAGTTTAGCTTTAACCATTGCTGATTTGCTGGGAGAAGTTGTTAATCCTGGAATCCCAGGATGGTTTGGGCTGGAAGGACCAGTGCCACCCTCTGCCCGTGGCAGGGACACCTTCCACTAGCCCAGGTTGCTCCAAGCCCTGTCCAACCTGGCCTTGGACCCTTCCAGGGATGGGGCAGCCACAGCTTCTCTGGTCAGCTGGTCTTCCCGGTTTTTGTGGGGACAGCTGGCGAAGCTGAGAAGGGTTTGGAGATCCAAAAGGGCTGATGGATTCTCCCAAAGCCCTGCCTGTTTCCTGGAAGGTGAAATTCCCACCAGTTCACTTCTCCTTAGCAGGATATGGCTGCTGGTTCTCAAGTTTGTTTGAGAAGGGAATTTTGAGGCTAAACTTTGTAGATTAAAGGTCTCCCACGCTTTTACAGTTGGCAGAGGCAGATTTAGGAAAGGATGGTCTGATCTAAACTGCCTGAATTATTAAACAAATAAGGAGAGGGACTCTTTGTCAGGAACTGGAGTGACAGGACGAGGGGAAATGGGTTCAAACTGAAAAAGGGGAAATTTAGATGGGACAGACGGAACAAATTCTTACATTTGAGGGAGGCAAGATCCTGGCATGGGTTGATAGAGCTGTGGCTGCCCCACCCCTGGAAGTGTCCAAGGCCAGGTTGGACAGGGCTTGGAGCAACCTGGGCTAGTGCAAGGTGTCCCTATTCAAGGCAGGGGTGGGACTGGATGAGCTTTAAGGTCCCTTCCCACCCCAGCCAGTCTGTGATTGTTTGATGCTATGGTTATTCATGGCAGTGAGCTCACTGCAGCAGAGCCAGCTGGAATGCTGGCTTGGGAAGCAGCACTCCCACGGTAAATAAGGCTGGCTCTAACTGCTGTTGATGTCCAGTCAGGGCCTTGCAGATAAGCCCAAGGCCAAGCCCCACCCCATTAATGCCAGCTCGTGGAATATTGCCCTGGACTCATCCATAATTGAAAACTGCTTTCCTGAGCCACAGCTGCCGGCTGCGTTGCTGCAGTGCCACCTGGGCGTGCTCCCCAGGGCAGGACAAGCCCCTCTGCAGTGTCTGCAGGTCCTTGTCCCACCAGATCCTTGGCTTGCACCCCAACCTCACAGCTCAGGTGTGCTCTTTCTCTCCCACAGTCTCCAGCTCCGTAAGTGTGCCAGAGGATGAAGAAACCGTTGTGAAAACTGGGTGAGAATGCTTTCAGTTATTTATTTATCCTCACTACCCTGTTTTCAGGACCTTTTCACTGCCATTTGTGGTGTAAAATCCAAGTGGCTTCCCAATTTCCTCAGTTTTGCTAAGCACAGCTCCTTTTGTCATTCTTTTTTTCCTAGGCCTCCTCCTGGACCCTCCACCCCCTCCAAGCTGGTAAGACTTGGGCAGGGATTAAAAGCATTTGTCTCTGTGTGGATTTGGGAGGAAAATGTGTGGAATACACCTTACTTGGAAATTTGGGAGCTCTGACTGTGGATTGCCAGACCTTGCAACCTGTCCCATAGCAGTGAGTGAGGAAGGCACAGAGCATCTGGCTCAGAGGTGCGTGAGCCCAACCACAGCCTCTGTGGTTCTGGTACTCAGACTAGGGAAAGTCTTAATCACAACATTCCAGAACCAGCAAAACCAAAACCAGCAGAGTTTTCTTTGGGAAATGAGCAGGTGTGACCCACAGCTTTGGGTGCAGGTGGAGGTGTTCTGTCGGAAGGGTGTTACAGTCTGGGATGCTTTCCAAGATTCTCTGACTAAAGCATGGCCTTTCCTCTGTCACTTTCCTAAATCTGTTGAAATTGTTGCACTCCACCCTGAGCCTGACCTCAGGGCTGAATCCTGCTTGGCTCTTCCTTCTTAACCTCTTGCTAGAGATCGTTGTGTGAAGATTCTGTCCCCAGTCTCTACAGATAAAGAAACCTTATAGTTCAGGGGAGTTTGGTTCAGCTGGTGTCATGGTTTGCACACTGTATTTTTAAGGCTTCTTTTGACCTTTTGGTCAGTCCTGCAGGTAATTCAACACTTGTTAGTTTGGACACACAGAGAAATTTGTGAACATTATTCAGGTCAACACCTTTCCCTCCACAATCCTCACTGAGGAAGTAATCCCGGGATCATGTCAGTGTTTTGTCCAGAGTAAATGTCAATGAGCAGAGCCTGAATTAATGGAGCAGAGCAGTGACCTGAAACACTTGTGAGGACAAGGAGAGCTGTTATGGCTGCGCAGAAACTCAAAAAAAGTTGGTTTTTCTAGGCCCTGCAGAAATTGGGGAGGATGAATTCTCCATCAATCCCTTTTCTTCTCTTCCCAGCGCAGCACTGTGAAGTGCTGACCAGGAGGTAATGCTGGTGCTGCTAGCAGAGAGCAATTCCAGAACCACAACCCATTATCCCAGCGGAGCGTGCCCCAGCCTAAGTGCAGAGGCAGCGAGCAGCGCTGGGTATCCCATAACAAACAGATAAATCATGGAAATGAGCCATTTGCCCGCTGTCTCCAGGCTCCCCATTCGTCACTGCTCAGGGAAATGGGCACGCTGGCTCTGGCCAGAGTTCTGGCAGCACAGATTTACAGCTTGGAAGGCTCCTGGCCTTAATAGTTGATGAGCTGGTTGAGTTTAAGCAGCGCAGATGCTCGTGTTAACGTCCCTGCCTCTCCTGATGATGCAGCATCCAGGGCTTTGCCAAGAGGGGGTTTGGCATCCCCTGGTAACGCCGCTGACCGTTCCCGTGTCAGAACCACCCCAGCTCTGAGCCAGGAACGGGCCGTTTCCATGCGCAATTGTCCTGAAACCCCTCTGCTTTTCCCATAGGATTTCCAAAGCCCTCGGATGTCCCTTCGCTCCCACACAGTCAGCAAACATGGGCAGCCCCAGGAGCCGAACAGCAGTGGTAATTCCAGAGGGTTTTGGGGCAGCACTTTGGGAGGTTAGCATTTTGGGAGGCTGGCTGGAAAGATTGACTGGTTAATTTGAGAGCTCAGTTGGAAAGGTTAATTAATGTTTGATGAGCAGGGATTTGTTTCAGTCAATTAGCAGTGAGAAAACTCTGTGCTGGAGTTATTTCCATCCTGGCAAGCACATGGAGATGGATATAATGAGGCTGGAGGGTAGTGGGAGGCCCAGTTGCTGAAGCTGTGCAGAACTCGGGCAGCTTTGGGCAGTTCTGCTTTGTCTGGAGTTTCCAGGTGGGAACGGTGCCATGAGAGCCAGGTCCCACTGTGCCCACTCACACAGGTGGTTTTGCTGTGCAGTGAGCTGCTACATCCCTTCTCTGCTGTCAAACCTGTGTTGGAGGGGATTTTTCCTGCTAGAACTCACTGTGTAACTGTTCTCTTTCAGAAAACAACTTAAATAAGAATGGGGGGACCCTGGATCCACCCCAGAGTGCCAGGTATGTCCTGGTTGGAAGTGTCTCGGGCGGAGTGTGGTCCCATTCCAGGCAGGTTCAGTGCTGGGATGTTGTTCACTGGCCTCAGCGTTTGTGACCGTGAAACTTCAGCAAATAAGTGTTCCCTGCCTTCATGATTCTATGATTTAATTTGTACCTTCTGTTGCATTAGGATTTTATTTATTGGCTAACTGTGCGTGCACAACCTTTGGATCACAGACTGGTTTGGGTTGGAAGGGACATTAAAGCCCATCCAGTCCCAACGCCCTGCCATGGGTAGGGACACCTTCCACTATCCCAGGTTGCTCCAAGCCCCAGTGTCCAACCTGGCCATGGACACTCCCACGGATGGGGCGGCCACAGCTTCTCTGGGCACCCTGTGCCAGGGCCTCCCCACACTGGAGTCTCTCTTAAGCCCGGGATAGTTTGTGGCCCTTTCCAGCCCTGGCTTGGAGGCAGGAGGAGGATTTGCCCGGTGTGATGGGCTGTGCTGTCTCACAGGAGGAAGCCAAGCTACAAGAGAGCTGTGGACGAGCGCTATGACCACCAGCAGGCAGAGGAGGGAGGGCTGTCTCCTCTCAGGAAGAAGACCCCATCCCCAGTCCTCCCAGCCAGCAAGGTGAGATCCTTGTAACCTTGGAAAGCCTCACCAAGACCCTTTTTTACACACCCCCCCTCACCCTTTGCTGTTCCTCCCGCAGGTGGTGCGCCCATTCAAAACATTCCTGCACACCGTGCAGAAGAACCAGCTCCTCATGACACCCAGCTCTGTGGGGAGGACCGGAGTCATAAAATCCTTCATCAGGTACAACACCCCTCTCCAGGCTGATCCCAAGGTAAGAGGAGGCTCTGCTCTAAGCCAGCACATGGTGGTTTGGTTAAGTGCCTAACTTAAAGCACAGACATGAAAGGAGCTTTGCAACCCCTTTGGAACTGCGTGATTTGAAGAGGTCTGGTTACACTTAAATAAATAAAATTGGGGTTAGTCGGCTTCCTGAAGAATTCCAGTTTTAACTCCAAGCTTTATTCCTGCATCGTTCCCCTGTGCTGTTGGCAAGTACCAGTCAGAGATGAAAACTGGGAAACGGAAATCAAGGGCATTGTGAATGTTGAGTTGTATTGCTAACTGAAGCCTGTAGATCCCACATCTCCTTCCTAGGACTTTTCTCGTGATTGAGATTGAGCAAATACCTCTTAAATCCAAACTTTGGAGGTTTTCCAAACCCTTGAGGCAGGAGGAAACGCAAGGCTGTCCTGGATATGGGGCCAGTCAGACCACTGCTGGTGTCCAAATCGAGCAGACATCGGTGTCACTGATGGATCCTGTTGGGACCAGCAGCACACGTCGGCTGGCTGCAGGCAGGTGCTTCTGCACTACCCCAGGGAGCTTTCCAAGCCCCTGGTTTTCCAAGCTAGGAGCAGTTTGGGAGGCAGGGATTTGAGAGCTGATTCTAGACAAGGGTGTAGCTTCCTGGATTCACTTGGAACTGTGCTGGAAGCCGAGTGCCAAGCATGAATTGCTTGTACTCCTGATACCTAACAACTCACCTGCAAAGTAGGCAGCTCTGGGGCTGGTTTTTCCTTGCAGGAGAGCTGAGAGGGAGAAAGAGGAGGGCAGGATGCAGGGATTGGTATTCCTGCATCTAGCAGCCTAATGGCAGAGCTTCCTAGAGCTGTGCTCAGAGGCTGGCTGTGCTCCAGCAGGTCAGGGAAGGCCATTGGGAAGCAGGGAAGGATTCCAGCTTCAATCCCTCTGGGCCCCTGCTGATGTCAGTGTCAGTACTACAAAGGAGTTAATAGGATGAGAAAAGAGTCTTGTGGCTAGGGAGTGCTTCCTCTGCTGCTGTCAGTTCATGGAATGTTTTAGGTTTCATTCCAGTGCAGGCAGCTCCCCCTCGGGAGTTTTTTCATGTGGGAGCTAAACATAACTAAATAGCAGGAGAGCACAAGATAAAATTGTTAGTTTTATATTAACCTTTGGATGCTGACAGCACCAAGCATTCACAGCACGGAGCCCAGCGTAGGGGATTCCCCTGGATAATGTCCGTGCCTATATGTGGGCTTGTGCTCAGACCAGGCCTGCTTTGGCAGGGTTGACGTTAATCCATTTGCTGTGGTTGTAGTGATGGCTGGATCTCGCTCCCCTGGCTGACAGTGTGCCTGGGCCGGGTCAGGAAAACGAGGAGAAAGCCCCCGTTTCTGGCTGGCACACGGAGCTGGCTGCGTGCCAGAGCGAGCTGGGAGCTCTCGGAGTGCTCGTGGTTCACCACCAGACCGAGCTTCGTGGGAGGCACAGGCGCCAGCGGGAGCTCAAGGTGTTTCCTGGAGCACCATCTGTCCCCGCGCTCGCCGCAGGAAGCGGGAGCCGTGCCAGGCATTAGCGCTGCTTGGTGGCTCCTTTGCACCAAGAGAAAGCACGGGGCTGCCTGCCTGCAGTCCCTGGGGGTGCTGCCTGGGCTTCCAGAGATGATGCTCCTGTTTCAACACCTCAGCTTCTCCTCTTGCTCCCTGAGGTTCACACCAGTGTTTTCCTTTCATGTGTCCATTTGTGACCAGGTCACAGGCTGCCTGAGCTCTGCTCCAGGGCTGTCACCGTCCCATATTCCTGCCTGCAGCTCCTTGCTGTCACCTCTGGGCCCTTGCCCGGAGCGAGTGAGGTGGGAAGGAGCCCTGGCCAGAGCGTACAATCACATTTCAATTCCCCTCAGGAAAAAGAGAGGCAGAAGCTGGAGACTCTGCGGAAGAAGCAAGAAGCTGAGCAGCTGAGAAGGCAAAAGCTGGAGGAGGAGAAGAAACGGCGACTCGGAGAGGCGAAGCTGTGAGTAGATGTGGTCGCGCTGCTCTTGGCACCTGTAGGTACCTGTGTCCAGGTGTTTTATCTTGCAGGGACTGTGCAAGCAGGAGTAATTCCTGTGGGCACAGGCAGTGTTTATCCTTGGAGTATCTCTGGAATGCTGATACAAAGCTTTGACTGTCCTCGCTGCCCACTGCTGCAGCTTTTTGTCCCGAGTCCTCCCTTTGTGACAGAGCTTAAACATGGCTGGTGCTTAAATGAACGGGGAATTGGGGCCATTGAATTTCCTGCCGTGTCCTTTCGGCCTCGTGCTGAGCTGGGGGAAGCCTGGCCGGAACACGACGGTGAGCCGGGCTGTGTCCTCAGGAAGCGCGAGGAGCGCCTGCGCAAGGTGCTGCAAGCCCGGGAGCGGGCGGAGGAGATGGAGAAGGAGAGGAAGAGGAGGATTGAGCAGAAGATTGCGCTGTTCGACGAGAAGACCGAGAAGGTACAGCCCCTGCAGAGCTTGTCCGGGACAGTCAGTGGTCACTGAGGCAGCTGGTACCGCACAAATGCGCGCTCTGGCACGAGGGGCACGGAGGCTGCTTGGATTCTAGAGGCTGAACCAAAGAGTAGTTGAATAAAGAACTTTCCAGAGCCTTGGGGATCCTGAGGGACAGCCTTTCTCTGGCTACAGCAAATGGCAGCTGAACCCCTGTTTTTCCATAATCACGGATGTAAATGGGATTTATTAATGCTCTGGTAGATGGGAGAAGGACTTGCAGTAGATAAAGGCAGCCTAATGGCCCCAAGGCTTTATCTGCTGCTTCTTCCATCTGAGTAATAGCTGGGCAGGGGAAAACAAACATCCTTCATCCAGAGCCTTCCACAGATCCCAGACTTTCAGGCAATTTGAGCAGTGGCCTAGTGGTCATTTGTCTCCTTTAATTATCCCCAGCTGCCCGTCTGATTGCATGGCTCTGAGGCATGGCTCTGGAATATGGGTGTGTAAACCAATGGATGTGTAAACGCCAGGATGGGGTCAGCTCTTCCTGGGAGGATGTAAAACAAGGTCGTTGCCCTAAATACGACCTTTTTAAAGCAGAGAACAGGCCCCCTTGGTTGCTGGGGGGAAAGGAGGGAGGGTTTGCCCTGTGAGATGTCCTGCTGTGCTGTCCTGCCTGAGACTGGGGCCGTGTGTGCTCCAGGTGCGGGAAGAAAGGCTGGCGGAGGAGAAGATCAAGAAGAGAGTGGCTGCCAGGAAGATGGAGGAAGCTGAGGCCCGGCGCAGACAAGAGGAGGAGGCCAGGAGACAAAGAGCTCTGCAGCAGGTGTGTGCGTGGGCCTGTTGTGTCCCACAGGCAGAACTGGGCAGGGGATCCACCTGCCTTGGGCACTGGGAATTCACCCCCGAGGTGTTTCCCTGCCGTGTAGTGGTGGGGATTTGGGTCAAGGGAGGGGTTCCTGGTGCTGTCCCCTGGAGCCTGCTCCTGTCAGGTGAGTGACTCCTGCCTGGGCTTACAGGAAGAGGAGGAGGAACGGCGGCACAGGGAGCTGATGCAGAAGAAGAGGGAAGAGGAGCAGGAGCGTGCTCGGAAGATCGCTGAGCAGAGGCAGGCGGAACAGGAGCGGGAGAGACAGTTGGCTGCAGAGAGAGAACTGGAGAGGAAGAGGGAGCAGGAGCGGATCCAGGCAGAAAAGTAAGGCAAAATCCCCATTTACGTACCAAATTCTGTGCTGGGGTTGAAACGCAGCCGGAGCAGAGGGCAGGAGTGGAAGGCTGGAGCAGCAGGGCGCTGCTGTGACCTGGAGCTCTGCACTGTCGCTGGTGCTGAGCTGCCAAGGAGGAACTCTGGGCTCAGCAGTGTCAGGAGTGTGGTGGGGAGTGCCTGAAGAGCTGTGAGGGCGGGAGGGCCCTGGTGTGGTTCTGGCAGTGAGGGCCCATGCTGTGGTTCCCAGGCTCCGGGAGCAGCAGGAGAAGGCTGCCCGCCTGCAGAAGGAAGCAGCGGCTGCTAAGGAGCGGCTCCGAAGGGAAATGGAGAAGAAGGAGGTAAGTGATGGATGCTGGGAAGGGATAGAGCCGCACAGTCTGGCCACAGCAGCTGTTGCTGTTGGGGCATGTCAGTGGGGATGCTGTGGGGAGCCCTGAGGAGCTACTGTGACGCTTCTGAGCAGGAAGTTGGACCTCTCTGGGATGGTTATGGTACCGTGGGGAGACTTGGCCTCTAAAAATACTGTTTACTAGTCTAGAAAGAGGCCAAATTCAGTAGCACAGACTTTTGCAGATGGTCAGCTGGCTTCTGGCTTTTATAGCCCCAAGATAAAGTCAGCAGCAAGTTTTCCAAGGTGGGAGGCCCTGGCTTTGTCAGGAAAGGCAGCTGGTGCTCTGGCATGGGGGTCAGTGGGTTTGTGCCCCTCTGAGGAGGCCGCACCACATCCCAAGCGCTCCTCAGCAGCCTGAGGAACAGCTGTAATGAGGCGCTTGGATGTTTTGCCTGACACAAGGGTGGATGGCTGGGTTGGCAGTGTAGTCCCTAAGGGTAATCCCGTGGCTGTCGCTTGGCAGCAGGAGCAGCAGATGCTGGCGGAGAAGAAGAGGCAGGAGGAAGAGCAGAAGAAACTGTCAGAGGAGCAAAAGGCCAAGGACAGTGCCCGGGCACCGCTCCTGGAGAACAAGGAGGTAACTGGGGATGGGTCCTTCAGGGTGACAGCACAGTTCAGTCCCAGCACTGACCCACTCCTACCTCGGGCAGTTCCACCCTCTGCTTTTATCTGCCTTCCCTGTAACACGGGGATTCTGTAAATCCTGGTTTTCTGGGGTTGACTCCACGAATGTTTCAATAACGGAGAAAAGGGAAGCAGGAGGGATTGGACAGTGTTTCTGGCTGTGGGTAAGACAGCAGCTGTTGGAGCTGTCTCAAGTGCCTCTTAAATACTGGAAGGACCTCAGGGGCAGAAAGTGCTGCAAGTTTTATTTCGGGTCAAACTTGGGAACAGCCACAAGGCGGCGGCAGAGCCTGTGGAATGGTGGTGGTTTGGGATGGGAGAAGCCCACGGGTGTGTGTTCATGTCCTGAATGCTGACAACAAACACATGGCTCGTCTCCTTGCAGAGCTCGGAACCTTAATCTTTAGGTGCAGAACTAGCGGGTGGGAGTCCATGTCACTGGGTGCAAAGCCATGAAGGGGGTCTCTGGAGGGGAAGGACAACTGTGTCCAGCTCTCCAGGGACTCATTTCCTGACTGAAAATTGAATGTCTACTGAAAATTTCCAGTTGAAAAAACTGAAATTCATGGTTGTAGGTTTTCTCCTGCCCTTACACTTCCCACCTGTGCCACTCCCATCAGCGTGAGCTCGGTTTGGTTGAGCTGGTGGGCAGGTTCTCTGTACAGCAATTAGCAGTTTTATATCATTAATCAAGCCCAGAAGTTGGGTTGCAGAGTGTTTAGAGCATGTGACTCTGCTCCAGCAACATAAAACCTCCAGTTAACCTTGGCTTGGCTGGAGTGGAGCTCTGTTCTATTAGACCCATCAGATTGATCTATTGCTGTGTGCTCGTGCCACAGATGGCAAATTAATCGGCCTAATTAAACAGGAGAAGGCCATGCACAGCCGTCATCGGGTCACAACTTTGGAACTTGGGTCCAAACTTGACAACTGCCAGACTCAGGGTTTGCTATGAGGTGCCAGAGCAGGAGGTGCGGACGAGCTGGTCCTGCTGTAGCTTGGAGCCTGTTGGTGCTGCTGCATCCAACACCTGTGGAATGTGTTTCCCTTCTAGAATTCCCCTGCCTGCAACTCATACGAGATGACTCCGCAGAGCAGGAAGGAATTCAAGCCGCCGGTGACCAGCTCCAACGACTACGGCATGGACCTGAACAGCGACGACTCGACGGATGACGAGAGCCAGCCGCGCAAGCCCGTCCCTGCCTGGGCCACTGGTATGTGTGTGTGGGGGGCACACGTGTGTCCAGACCCCCAGCAGACTGTGTGACCTGCTGTGGGGTTTTGCCCAGTTCCTCCTGCCTGGAGGAGTCAAGAGTACTCCAGCATGGAATGAGTACTTCTGTGTCCAAGACTGGACAGGGGCTTGGAGAAACCTGGTCTAGTGGAAGGTGTCCCTGCCCATGGCAGAGGGTTGGAACTGGATGAATTTTAAAATCCCTTCCAACCCAAACCATTCCATGATTCTGTGCGGAATGTGGAATCGGGGGCTCCTCCACCATTTGGGGATCTTGTCACAACGTGATGGGGGACAAATACACTGCTAAGCTGCCTTGGAGTGATGAGAGCAGAGTGGGAGACGCTGCATACAACAGCCTACCCAGCAATCCCAATTAACAAAATTAACGCAACCCTCATCTGTTCCCGCAGGGACTCAGCTGAGCCAGGCTGTGATCCGGCAGTACTACAACCCCCCTGACGTGGACGCGCTGTTCGGGGCCATCCCCAGCCCCAGGCTGGAGCACATCTTCTACAAGAGCAAACCCCGCTACTTCAAGCGCACGAGCTCGGCCGTGTGGCACTCCCCGCCCACTGTGGGGGCCAAGCCGGCCCTGGGGCTGCCCTGTGGCCTCAAGAAGCCCTGAGGTGAGCGCAGGTATGCAGCTGGCATGTGCCTTCCTGTCTCCAGGTGAGGAAGGAGTCACTCTTCACTTTAAGTATTTAGGTTCTAGTGTTGAATAAATGGCAGCTTTTCCTGGGTTCCTGCGCCTCGGTTTGCGGGGCTGGTTTCTGTCAGGCCAAGCCACGAGGTGCTGCCCTGGGAAGTGCCTCTCTCTTACCCTTAGCTTGGAGTTGGCATGGACTCAGATCTTCAGTGGGTGAGGGGTGTCACTGAAGCTGTGGGACCCCCCTCTCCGCCACGCAGGCCTGGCAGTACCTGCCGTCAGTTGTACGTCTATGCTGCCCTCGAGGCCAGGGACAGCTGGGGACCACTGCACCGGGGCACAGTCCGGCCTGCGCCACCGCTCAGGAAGGTGTTCCCAGGTGTGCTCTTCAACTCCTGCAGTCCCAAAGGGATTCATCGCTCTGTTTCCCACCTCTGGGGTGGTGTCCATCAGCCGGGCACGGCTGACGTTGGCACAGCTGGAACAAGGCGGGAACACACCCAGGGTCTCAGTGACCTTCCGTCAGCTGTGGAGAGATGTGACCACAGGTGGGACGGTGTCCCTGAGGACCCACGAGTGTGTGAGCCAGCTCTAGGCCTCGATAGGAGAAACTCTGCAAGGTTGTGGATGACTTCTGTTTCTCAGTGAAATTCCATCCGTGAGGCCAGATGGGATTGAGAGGATGTTTTTAACCTTGATCCCTCTTGTTCACCCTTGGCTGTGGCTCAGCATCAGCTCGTTGTCTCTCAGCCTGTTTAGCACTTCCTGTTCAGTGAGCCGCTGTTAACCGGACTCTGGCCAACCCAAACTCATCGAACCAAAAATTCCAGCTCAGCCTTCCCATTCCAGGAGCCCGTGGTGGTTTAGTCATTCCTTCTGCACCCACCCAGCCCAGTTCCGTAAAAACCCCTGTAGAGATTGTGCTTTGTGTGAGGGGACGTGATCCTGTCGGCGTGTCTGTAGCCAATGCGCTGTTTGCCAGCAAATGTTCTTCAAAAGAGGCGTGTTTTGTATTTAAATGCACTGGTGTCTGTATTCTGGGGCTGCTCTGAATGTCCAGGTCTGTATCTGTGGAGTGTCTGTGCTTCTGGGGTTGCTCTGTAGATCCAGGTGTGGCTCTTGCTGTCTGTACCCATGGAGCGCCTGTGCTTCCATGGCTGTCCTGTGCATCCGGGTCTGTGTGCGCGCGACCGCGATTGCTTGTACAGAAGCTTCTGACCTGGCCAAACTGTTGGATAAAGCGAGTTTAATCTTCTCTGGGCTCCTCACAGCTTTTTGTTAGAGAAACTGAGGGTTTGGAGTCTGCTCCTTTTGTGCCGATTCCTTGGATGCAGGAATGCCCGGTCCAGGAAGAACTTCTGACCTCCAATGGAAAATCTGTGTCCCTGGGGGTTCCCCAGCACTTTGTAGCACCCATGGGAGCTTTGGTGCCTGATTTTTAAGGTTTGGGGCCCTCATGTCTGTGGGTCCTCTGGGGACATCGCACAGTGCCCAGCCTGTCCCTGTGCTGTCACCCTGGCTGCAGGTGGGACCCCCTCTGTGCAGGGCCAGCTCCTACCCCCCAGGCACAGACAGGGACACAACACTCAACTCAATTCACACATAATTTATTAGTGACAAAGGGGCTGTCTCCAGGCACGAGGGGATGTCACCAAGGCGGGGGGATGACACTGTGTCACTGGGGTGGGGAGGCACTGGGGAAGGGGGGTTTGAACAACATGGTGTGACCCGGTGTGGGGACAAGGTGTCCTTGTGTGCTGCCACATTGGGAAGGACACACAAAGTGTCCTCATGTACGTGCGGGAACTCACAGGGTCCAGGTCTGTCCCAGAGGTGTAACAGGCCCCAGGTGTGGCACGTCCCTGTCCCTCACCCTACCCGCGCTCGCAGATGAGCTCGACGACGCTGTGCTCCATGGGGACGGGGTCGAGGCAGCGGTGGGCGGCGCTGGCGGCCACCTCGTCCAGCAGCCCCTGCACCACGCGCTCGTCGGAGGCGAAGCGCCACAGGTAGAGCTGCAGGTAGTGCCCGTCCACCTGCACCTGCTGCAGCCCGAAGCGCCCCAGCGTGCGCAGCCGCACGCACTCCAGCAGTGTCTTCAGGCTGATCTTGATGATCCCCGTCAGCACCGACACCTGCGTGAGGGGACAGCGGGGACGCGTGGCACGCGGGCACAGGGATGGTGATCACACGGCATGTGGGGGCCCTTGTGCTGGCTGCCACTCCGCAGGAACTCCTGAGCATGGGGACGTGTGGCACGTGGATACCCTCGGCCCGGTCGCTACACAGATCCCCTCCTTCCCCCAGAGTCCTGATACCTAGCACAGGGGACACCGGCAACACCCTTGTCCTGGTCTCCAGCTCCCAGGGACCCCCTGAGCCCTGACAGCAGGGACATGTGGCAGTGGGAACGTGGGCAGTTTGAGGCCTCTAGGGATGTTTAGGGATATGGTGGTGTCCCCATGACCTCACCTTGTTGAACTCAACAGGGCTGAAGATGTCGATGCGCTCAGAGAAAAGCTTCTGGATGTTGCTGAGCAGGTGGGTGTCCATGGGGGCACTGAGGACACGGACACAGGGGCAGTCAGGGACTTGACAGAGCCAGGGACGTGGGGACAGGGACACAGGGAACATTAGGAGCCATGGAGCGGGTCAGAGGATGCAGGGATGGTTTGGGGACAGAAAGGCAGGGGAATGTGAGGATTGTCCCAGGACACGAAGGGATGAGACAACTGAGGGAGACAAGGGCCACGGGGATGACCAGGGGATTCTGGGACAGTTGTAAGGAACACATGGATGGTTGGGACAGAGGGATCATCATTAGGACAGTTTGGGGGTAAGGGCTGTCAAGATAGTGGGAGGATATTGGGACAGCCTGGGATGATAAAGAGGATGACGGGGAAGATGCAGTGGATACTGCAGGAGTGACAGGGAGCCCAGGGGTGCCAGTGTGGCCCAGGCAGTGACACAGGGAGCCCGGGGGTGCCAGGGTGACCCGGAGGTGGCAGGGCTGACCTGGGGGTGTAGCTGGGGGCGTAGCGGCCGGGCGCCCGCGAGCTGCTGTAGACGGAGAAGGCACGTCGGCTGGAATCGCTGCTCTGCGCCCGCCTCACCCCCTCCTCGAAGAGCTGCCCCACCTGTGTGTGGCACCACACCCTCAGCACCCAAAACCCCCTCCAGGGACCCCCAAACCACCCAGCACCCCTCAAAGCCTTTGTGGCCCTCCCAAACCCTTCCGGGATCCCCAAAGGGCCACGC
>VZRQ01002116.1:0-14550 GCA_013397975.1 Machaerirhynchus nigripectus
GATACAGATTACTAAAGTTTACATTTTCCTGTATCTAGCAGAACTCTGGAACATGGACCAGAACTGGATAAATAAATCAATCACCTGATAATTCCTACTTTTAATTAGCTGATTTTACATACATTTATACATCTTTCTAGCCTTCTTTCTAAGACCATTTTAATTTTAATTAATTAATTAATTTAAATTAATAAATATATTTACTATAATTGGTTTATGCACCATCTCCAGAAAATTCAGTTAAGTTTCTGGAAAAACCCCAATGTTTTCCAAAACAGGTTTTACAAGATCAGAGTTTTGAACATGCAAGGGAGCAGAATCTTAAACAAGTTACCCAAAAGTCTTCACATATATCCGTCTACATGAGTCACTTCATCCAAGCAATCAGAAAAAATAATAGGAAGGATTTGATTTAATCAACCATAATTAAATAAAGCAATTTGCAATTAGATCAAAGAATCAAAATAATGAATCATAGATAACAACTTTTTAAAGGGTGCTTGCCAACCTGCATTCCTTGTAAAAATAAAGCCCTGCGCTTTCTTTCATGTACATCTTTCTGTCAAGTGTTGCCAGACTCATTTTTGCTTTTATACCTTCTCTATATTTTTTACACATTTTTGTAACTCTGTAGTCTATTACTGTATTTGTAGCTAGTTCCAGTACTTTTTTCTACATTTTCCCTAGGCAGAAAGACAAAACACACTCCAGAGCTCCCAGGCCCAGGGGGTACAAGACCCTTATCCTATCTTAGTTCTTCCTGGGAGACAAGGTTGAAACCAGCTCTTCAAGACACATTTTCACAAACAAAGTTTAGTTCCTGTCTGTCTGAGGACGATGATTTAGAAAGGGCTTGAACCCAGAAGAATTACCACACCACTTATGTCTCTAATTGGGGATTTTTGTCAGTTATGCTAATTTGCTAAATTTATAAAGCTGTATTCACCCTGTGCTGAGGTGGGCATTTGGGCATTTTCCATATCTTCCCCTTGGAGGCTTCCAGTAAAGGCCAGCCTTTATACTACAGCCTATACCATCATCTCAAAAGAGTGTTGTTTTATTTCCAGGTTCTCTAGGGCATCACAAGCAACAGAGATCTATCTGTCTCATAGAACAGAGCAGGTACGTACTGGTAAGCAAAAGTACAAAACTCTGATCATACAGCGCTTTGCTGAGCACGGCCCACCAAATGCAGTGCTTATCAGATTCCATCAAAGCAGTTGGTATTCTCTCAAGATTATGCCGTAAAAAGCTCACACCACCACAGCAACTTTCACTTATAATGCCATAAAAAAGTAGGACTTAAGATACAAGTCAAAAGCTTAGCAGAGACTTCTGATACTTTAGACCTACATTTATCACTGACCCTTGAAGTAGCTTTTTTGTCTACCATAAAATGACAGCCCAAGTAGATTTCTCAAACTTTCAGGTCTTCCATAAGTTATAGGTATTGACATTTGTCTTCAAACCCCACTTGGGAGTACCTTTACTGTAATGTAAAGAGTCACAGAGTAGGACCAGTTTTTGTAGCTACTGTTTCCCTTTAAAATCCTGAAAAGAAAAATATCAATGAAGTCATCATTTATATTGTGTGGAAAGAAGATGCAAAACAGAGAGACAAAACAATTTGAACTACATTTACATTAGATTAGCGTGTCAGAGAGACCAAGAAAAATGAAGCAAGCTCCCAGCTGGGAAAACTTGTAATTGCAACCAGCCAGAACGTTGAAACTGAGATAGCAAAACCACTAACAAGGGATAAAGAAAATTTAAGAGACAAATAAAGGAAGTATTCTCATATGTACAACATGAGTTCCAGTAAATATGACGAAAATGTTAATCAGTAGCAGAATGTTAGACTGACACTAAGAAAACATAAAAATTATTATTAGAGTGACGAGTAAAACAGATAACAGATCAGAAATCTGCTTAAAAAGTGAAAAAAAAAAAAAAAAAAGAGAAAAGAATGAAAAGAAAACAAAGAAGGAAAGGCACTAGGCCAAAATTAAGGATGAAGATGTAAATCAATAAACAAAAATGCCCAAAGCAACCTGTTCCTAGAATTTCACCCTCAGCAGATGCAATCAAGACTAATGGTAACAACAAAACAGAAGAATTCATACTGCTCCAGGGATTCCATCAATATGCCTATCTATGGCCTCAGCATGTGTGACATTGAGATAATGCAATCTAAAAAAATAATACCCATTAAAGGAGAATAAAAACAAGAGTATGCTCTAATTTCTGAACTAAGTCTGGTATGTATTCTAATATATTTTGTCTACTTTACCAAAGACTGCTGTGCACCCTGATTAGTTTCCCACATACCATTGCAGTCAATTGTTAATGTTATTAATTTATGCTTTTGCTAAAGTTAGGAAAGTAAAATGTTAACGGAAATTCTATAACTAGAAGTGTAACAGACCTATGACCCTTCTGAAAAAAATCAGAATGTATTTTCTCAAAAAAGGGTTCTGTCAGAGCAAAGGATTTTTAAGTTAGCATTATCATTGGATGACTTAAAAATGGTTTAGACTTTCAGTTTAAGCTCACTAGACTATGAGCAGTTAAGTAATCTATCTGCTCTGCTGGGTTGTGCATAACTGGCTCAGAAACAACATGAAAGTCAACAGCTCTATTTTTTCCTTTTTTTTTTTTATTAGGTGTTTATTGATATAATAAGCATAAAAAAAATTGACACTTGCATAGTTCGTCTACTACTTCTACTTACACTGCTGAATTGCATAGTCTGGTAAAAAGATGAAGTCATCATCACAGATGTATATTTATCTTAGAAGAACAAATTTTTTTTCAAAGCATGCTTTTTACTTTGTTGCTACTCTACTGAACTTTTTTTTCCTTAAAAACATTAGAAAAAATGGTCAGCACCTTGGTATCTAAACACAATGTATGTGTTTTGCAATACAAACATAAAAATTTCTAAATGTAGATTTAGAGTTACTTAAACAGACAACTTATCTGAAAAACTAAAGGCTGTCTTGCTGTTAATTTCTGTATTGCAAAAGTAGAAAGAAAGCTAGTTATTAAAATTTATTAAAATGAAAACTATTTAAAAACATGGCTGCACAAAGTGGAGTTAATTACTGCAAGGGTAGAAAATAAAGAATTGAAATTCCCTTTTAATCTCTGTTTGTGTTACAGCAATTAAAAAAAATGGAAGCACTTTGAAATCATTTTTGGATGGATTTCGTTTTGGTAGGAAAGACATCCCAGGGGAACCCAAAAGTAGGTAATGGAACCTTCATGCCTAAAAACATACTACCAATTCTATGATAAATAATTAAAAGGAAACAATGCAAGTTCACAATTGCTTAGGATTTGTTTGCATAGACTTGAAGGTGATAAACCTGGAAAAAAAGTGAAGTGACTTAGGTCGTTATTATTTGGAGCAGTGAAATAACACTGTGAAAGTGAGCCTGTTGATAGAATTGAATGAAGTCTACTTATTTAATAGCTCTTCTCTATTTCATCAATCTAATTTTTAAATTTTATAGTTTATCTAATACTCTTATATACAGAATTACATAAGGATCATAAGAATCTCTCAGATAGATATATTTTCAAGCTTCCAGGCAAAAATGGGGCATGTTAGGGCTCAGGGGAAGAGAAAAACACAAACTATTTAGAGGCTACTCATGTCTGAAAAGTCAAAAAACAAACACAAAATAAAGATTAAAATCTTTGACTAAACTCACCAAATTTTTAAAGGCTTGATATGCACAAAATAGGTTTGAGTCAATGAAAATTTTCATTTGCAACTCTTTAAATTACACTGATAATAACCCAACATCAATTTTTGTGAAAAGCAGTGGAACTAAGATAGTAAAACTCTCTCTGATTGCTTGAAGATGTTGTTCTCAAACTAATTATTTTTTTCTACAGTTAAAAGATATTTAAAATGTATCTATGTTTTTCTGTTACAAGTAACTCGCATAACTGATGATTTCTGAAAGACAGGAGCTGAAAGGTTTGCCAGGATAATATTCCTGTGCTTTCTTTGCTTCTAGAAAAAAATTGTCATTTTGCTTTTAATGTATTTCAGATTTCCCATTTATTTCACCACCTCATAAACCAGCCTCTTAACCCCAGACAATAGTGAAAAAGTACCTCCTTGCTGGCTGCCATAATAACTGGTTCTCTGGAGGGCTCCATGTGCACTGCCTCATCCAAGAGGTATTGCTGCTGCAATCATGACTTGAAACAAGGGAGCTCTAAATAATGGATTAACATGAGAAAAAAACCCAAATGCATCTTTCTGTTAGACATGCGTTTTCCCGTATTGTGTTGGACCTCTACTCTGTCCTTTGAATGTCTTTCAAAGTGGAGTATTTCTACATCATACATCCATGTTGCTGACTGTGATTTGGGACCAGCTCTGAAGATCAGTGAAGGTATTCTACATCTACTTCATTCTGCAATGATACTGTTCATGATGATTTATAATAATGAAAATCCTTATTCACTTGCCTGTTCTGAATCTCTCTATTTTGTGCTGATGTTTTCTTAAAAGCCAGAGCAAAAAGAAAATAAAAATTACCCATGAAATAAGAATCCCACTTAAGGAAGAAAACATCCAGGAAAATGACAAGAAAAATTTCCCTTGTCTTTGGGAAGAATAAAAATGGACTTTAGCAAAGTAAACAGCTAAAAATTTGGAAAATTTGCAGTGTGAATGGAGAGACTTGAAAAGCATGAATTTATTTATTGTGTATGTTATTCTATATATATAATATATGTATTCTATAAGCACTGCCTAAAAATTAAATTTTATATATTCTACAGACGCTAGTTTTGTAACACTTTTATGGTATATATATATGCAGTATCAGTCTAGTAAAATAAAGAAAATACTTAAAAGCTGTGTCCAGTGACAGCTGTAGGGAAAGTGTAGGATACCAGACTTGCAAAACCACATTAGTTACAATTTAAATATGGAGCTTCTTATATTTCCTTTCATGATATGGCTGGCATTTGACTGCAACCTAATTGAATCAAAGTACATGGTGCCAGTTCCCCATTCATAATTATATTTAAGACAGGTAATCCTTCCTGCCTTTTCACTCCATTAAAAACACATTGTGTTTTGTAACACTAGATACTGAGGCTGTCTCCCAGGAAGACCATTATATGAATTTTCCAGATACATGCATACAGTATCAATAGAACAAAAATACAATTTTATGCAGATGTTTGCATTTTGTTTTCCTCATATGTCTGTGGCTGTGTATACAGGCTTGTGAAAGTGACTTGGCAGATGTAGACAGATTTTTTTTTTTAATGGGAACAGACAGGGAATCAGTTGTGTTGCAGTGTGTCCTGCCTGTAGCTATTTACAAGAAAACCTACCAACCCTCAATAATGTGAAAATCTTCTTGAGAGGAACAATGCCATAGCAGTCACTGAACCAGAGAAATTCAATTTGCCTACTGTAAAGTCTGTTTTGTCTGTCACAGAAACTAATTCAATTCAAAATTACTTACTAGATTCAGCCACACTAGTCAGGGAAGGGTGTCCAGTGCCTGTCAACAGAGTGGGGCTTGTAGGTAGGAACTGCCAGAAGCACTCTCTGTTGTTACTCTGGCCAGAGCCCAGACTTGCTCTTTTCGTCAGAATTGGAGTTCACGTTTAAGACTCAGTTCCAGACATTTTACCCCTCACACTGGGAGATTGAGTTCTGTCAAAACAGCATAACCTCTAAGTTATTTTTGGTCCTAAAACTGATTTTCCAGTGATATACAAGGAGGAAGAGGGTAAATGAAGAAAAAAAATAGACATAATAATGTGTAGGTGTGGAGTAAGACATTTGTTCCATTCACCAGGGCTAAATTTGCAGACAAAAATAAACAAGTGAATAGCATAATGTTCATATGTTTTGAATAGTTTTCCTGGATAAGTCTGACAGATATATGGTAATAAACATCACCTTTAGACTGTTTTTCCCCCTTCACAGTATGGAGTTAAGAGGACCCAGTTCCTAATTTTTGAGCAGACTCTTCATGTAAACAGCTGAGAATATAGACCCCTGTCATTCTTCAGTGGTGTCCATGTTAGGTTAAAGTAAATACTGACATGAGTTTCCTCTGAAACAGATTGAATTCAAATGGTTGTAACTCACCACACCACCTACCCCACGCCTCCAAAGCAGGGGGGAAGAAAATAGGATGAAAAGCTCGTGGGCTCAAATAAGGACAGGGAGAGATCATTCACCAATTACTGGCCCAGACAAACCAGACTTAACTTGGGGAAAATCAGATAATATGTTACAATCAAAATAGAGAAGGATTGTGAGAAAAAAAGACAAAGCTGAAACACCTTCCTCCTGCCACATCCAACTTAATTTCTTTATTCCCAAGTCCTCTACCTCCTGCCTGTTACAGGAACAGTTCAGGTGGGTGGGAAGTGGGGGCTGTGGTCAGTCCATAGCAGCTCCTCTCTGCTGCTCCTTAGTCCTCACTTTATTTTCGTGCTTCTTCATGGGTCCTTCCCATGGACAGTAGTCCTTCAGGATAAACCTGTTCCAGCACGGGCTTTCCATGGGCTGCAGTTCCTTCAGGAAATATTCCCATGTTCTAGCATTGAGTCCTGCATGGGCTTCAATGTGGATGAGAAAATCACTTTTTGGCTCTGAAGTTGCAGTGATTTACTATCACAGGAGTTGGTTTTGCTGTTCAAATCAGCTGGGATTTTTTTCCTCCTGTGTGGATAACATAATATGTAAAAACACAGCCTCACCTTTCAGTCTTCAGTTTAACACCAAATATGTGTTCCAGGTAGCTGTTTTATGATGAAAGTTAATCTAGTGTACAGATATAAGTCATTCTTTTCCTAGTGTAACAAATGAGTGGAACAATATTGAATTGCAAAGTTAATTTAAAATTCGTGCTCTTTATATTACTACGCTCATGTTTTGAAAATAGAGTTTTGTTTGTGTGGTTTTAAATGTGTTTGCCATAGAGTATTTCACTAATTAGCCTTTTCCACTTGTTTTCAAAGTGGCTTTGAAATTTCAAGGGGTCCAAGACCCGATGCTAAACTTGCACAATTAAAGACATAAAACACTTCTTGCTGCCATCTTGCTGGTCATTGCCCTCTTTCACTTAACCTTAAAATGTGCTCATAGTGACTCTTTTGAAAAACGTCTTGATATCGTTTTATGCACTAAAGCGTTTTATGCTTTACCATTTCAGAAAGGTCAACTGAGATGAGGGATATAGGCCTATTTTTCTTTATTTTCTCTTCTGGCATTTTACGTTATTTATTTTATTTTTCCTTTTCGGCTTTACTCATTTTATTTGGTCACTTTTTTTTGTTGATCTTTTTTGAGTGCGTACAACTGCACAGAGGAATTAGGCCAAGTTTATCCTAAGGTAGAAACTATATTCAAAATACTGTATTTCCTTTAAGAAGTGAGGATACTTGTCTATTTTTATGGTGAATACTTTTGCTGATCTTAGCCATAAATGTCAGAATGTTGTCATAACAAATGTGCTTATCAAGGAGATATCAATTAGTTTTTCCATACCTTCTTCCTTTGACGATGCAAAACAAGTATATTTCCAAGAACATCTTCCAGTGACTTATTTCAGTGAATTTTCTTAAACATTAAGAGAGAAAACATTTTTAATTCTTGATACTATATATTCACATTTGGTTCAATATGCAGTTTTAATGTCAGAGAATGTGATATATAACCTTAACAGCTAGTTTCAGCCCAAAGTGCTAATATTCCTTCTAAATTCATAGAATATAATTCTAACAGGTAATAGGAAAAACAGGAAAGTCAGGTGAATTTTTAGAAAAGAATGTTATCAAAGAAAGGACAGTTTGTGACACTCGGATTTTAGTTGATAAGATCTCCAAAAAACATATAATATAAAGCAAAAACTTATCATAATAAAAAAGAGAGAATGCTGAAACCTTTTCCTTTAAACTAGAACTTAAAAAGATCACCAAATGTGTCTGTCTGCCAATTACACTATTGAAATAGTTAAAAAAAAGATTGGTCGTGCATCCTAGAGCTGGTGTCAGTTAAGGCACTGACAACTCAGCTGAACAAGAACATTCTTAGAAAGCAATAAAAACATGAAATCATCCTGCTTTTTGAAGTTGTCATGTCACCTTATATGGGACCTTACCCAAGATCTCCTGTTCCTCTTCAGACTTCATCTCACCTGAGGCTTGAATTGAACAAACCTTTAGACAGAAAAAGGAAGATCTGAAGCTTTTTCACCCAATGTAATTAGAGGAGTGTTAGGAAAACATTTCTCTGAGACTGAAAAGAGTTTAAAGACATCGAAAAGAACAGACACAAGTACTTCATCACATGAAAAATAAATATGATCATTGTGGAAGTAGGAAAACTGTTTCAGTCATCAGTAAATAAAAAATAAAATAATAAAAGTCAGTTCAAAGTTTTAGGAACTTGGCCTGATAATTTCAATGGAAAAACAGAACAAGTGCTAAAAAAAAGGAAAAATTTTAAAAGACTGTGAATATTAAGTTAATTAATATCGAATATAATATTCCATTTATATCCATTTATGTGTATATATAAATGAACATTATAAGGCAGCATTATAAGAGGCATTTAACAAGGAGTCCAGTGACAAGACTAGGGGCCACAGTTTAAACTGAATTAGGGTATATTTAGATTGGAAATAAGAAAGAATTATTTTTAAGATGAGAACAGTGACTTCCTGGTAAAGACTGAGCAGAGAAGTTGTATATGCCCCATCACTGAAAATGTTGAAGGGCAAGATGTTTGTGGCATTGAGTACTTGGAAGCATCTAACCTTTGAAATGGACAATTTCCAAACAAAAAAAAAATAGTCTTGCTCCAATTCAAAATGGTGAGTGGGTTGTCAGTTTGTTGATTTTTGTGTATAAGCACTGATCAAAATACTGATTAGAAATTCAAGTAATATTAAAATTTACTAATTGACCTAAGACAGAGAGATCATCAGCACACTGCAGAAATCCTTATATCCCAAGAGCAGGACTAACAGACTTGGAGAGACCACCATTCTGACAAGGCTAATGTGAGATCCCTGTTCTTTGGCATGAGTCCAGGACCCACCATATTAAAACACAGAGGTCACAAAATGCTGATATCACAGTGACTTCATTATATCCTAATTTCTGAGGTTCTAAGTTCCTAAAGGATGTTTCATCACTTTTGTTTTTATTTCATTTTATATGGCATTAGCTGAAACTAATTTCAAATTTTTAAGGAATATTGAAGCAATATGCTTGTTCTTTATTTAAGACTGGGTCTCTCCTTGAACACAGTATTATTTTGTCTAGTTCACCCTTGATTCTCCCTTCTGTACTGTTTCAGAGAAATTAGAATGAAGGATATTGTAAAGAGACAGATGGAGCACTTTAACATTGCACAATTTGCCAAAATAATTCAGGCCAGTTTTAGCGGAAGAGGAAACAAACTGAGTACATTAAAGCTGTGTTTGGATAGGCTCTTGATTTTCAAACTATTTTTTATAATATTCTAGTTTCTAATATGTGTTTTACACAAATACAAAGGGGATTTTTTCGTATTTTTAACTATTCTTCACAGTCTTGATATTTTATGGTGTTCGAAAAGAAAGTTAAGTATTGTTTGATTTATATCCTCTTTTGATAGGATTGTACAGAGTGGAGAATTTACAGATGTAAATCCCATGATATCTGCATTAGTAAGTTTACCATGTATCAGTAGGTAGACTCTTCTGTGTCAATTTTACTTTTGTTCTTTCGATTTCCCTCTTTTTACTATAAATTTTACGATATCATCCTTAACTATCTGATTGTCAGTGTGCACTGCGCCATACCAACCTAAATTTTTAGTCCCAAAATGTAACTGCATTTTGAAATTAAAATCCTTCTTTTACTGCTAATCACAATTAATTGGCATAAACATATTAGAACAATTTGGAAGGGTTGAATATTTCACCCAGGTTGTTTTTATTTGGACTGTCTTGGTGGCAACTGAAGCAAGAAAAGAACAAACAAAATGGCCTGACATTTCATTCGTGAACCAGTTTCCAGAAGGGTAAGATGCTGTTACTGCTTAAGTCCAGCACGTCTTCTGTTTCTCTGACCTAAGGCTGCATTGAATCCAGGCTTAGTCCAGCTATGTGTAAATTCCTCTCATAGAAAGTGATGTTATAAATGTGGATGTAACCATCTGATTGTCTTGTAGGGTTTTAGCATAGCAATATGTTTTCTTTTTCTTTACTTCTGACTTTCTTTCACAGGCAGTATAATTTTTTTACCATCTCCTATGTAATATGTATCAGACAGCCTTGATCAGAAATTCACCTTTTAAAGAGTAGTAAATTTTTCTGCAACCTAAGGGTGGCAGCAGCCTAAAAATTTATTCTGATTCTTCTTTGCTATAATCATAATTTATCTCCCATGTAAATTACTGATTTTTTATCACATAGTAATAGAACTGTGTGCCCTGATCTCATCTTCTTCCTTGTCTTTTTGGAGTGTAATCACTGCATCTTTCATTAACGTCAGAATTGAGTACCTAAGTTGCTTTCTTTCCCAAGTGACACCTTCACTGATAGAAAGAGGAAGAGATATAAGTAGTGGTAGCAAGTTCTCGTGGTAGCAGTTAGGAATGTAATCCGACTTCGCATTTGGGGGATGGTGATCTGCTTCCTTTGTGAACTGGGGATTGTCACCCATTAAAAGAATCTCTAACAAGTTAGAGAGCATTAAGGACAGTGTAGAGAAACCATATCTTTTTCTTCACCTTCTTCCAGACCTAATCCATGATGGCTTCAGTTCTTCAGACCATTAGGAAGAAAAAAGAAAAAGAATGGCTGAATCCCTGAGGTAAGTTCCCTGTTTCTCTCTGTGTTTGAGGTTCATCCACAGAATCTGAGCACATGGACTTGACAACAAACTTTATCCCATGGGTCACTTCAAGGCCAGTTTAGTTATGGGAAGCAATCTTTTCCTGCTCATAAACAAATAAAGGAAATAAAATAAAGGGTAAAAGAGTAGAATGGTATGTGAAAGGAACATGTAAGTTTCAGTGCTTACTGTGCTTACTGTGCTTCAAAAGAACACACTGAGGTTGTTACTTTAGGAAGGAATTGTCATTTCCATCCAATGCACCTCATATCATTTATTCTGCTAGGTCTGTTAGGATATGTTATTCTGGGTGATCTTAGAAGAAAAGTCCCAGCTAACACAGTTTTTTTTCATTACATGGGTTAGTCATAAAGTTTTGATGACATAATTTAAATAATGGTAGTTTACTTCATTTTGCTTCCCTTAATATTTTGTGCCAGGTTTTATGTAAAAGCACCCCTATTTGAAATATGTAACAATAAAAGATACACCGTGAAGAAAAGTAGTTGTTTTAAGAGCAATACATTGGCTCTTTCTGTTCCAATCTATTCTGTTCTATTCTGTTCTATTCAGGATCACATATTTATGTAATTTTGCTCTTTGCTTTTAATAGATAGTGATAATATAAATAGTTATGCCTTACACATAGTGTTTTTAATTATTTTTCAACTATTCTGTCTGTACTATAAAGAGAGTTCTCCGAGCTTCTTAATCTATTATTCAGAACATTATGTGTGTCATGTTACCTTAACACTGGAATATAAGTATGCATTGTACAACATAGGACAGGATCACACAATCAATCCAAAAACTTTTTAGTTTTTTGCATTAAAAATGGCAGGAATTAAGAAAAGTGTTTGTGTAAGAGCACCAGAGAAAGAAGAGGCCATGTAAAGTTTTTCTGCCTTTTGAGTAAAACCTGTGTGTAATTAGGCATCTAATAAATGCAGCTCTAAGGGGTTTGTTTTGGTTTTGCTTGCTTGTCTGGGCTTTTTTTATCATTTTATTTTATTTTACTTGTAGGTTAATTCTTTTTTTTCTTTTTTTTTTGGGTGGGGGTGTTTGCCTCTTTAAAAAGCTTTTTCATTCCTAACTCAATAAAAATTTGCTGCTTTTTGGCGCCAGGAAAAGCAATGGTGTTTATAAAGGTCCTTGTGCTTATACAGTGACAAAAGGCTACAAGTTCAGAAAAATACTATGTAAATGTCTCTACTTAAGTATAAGGATCTAATTTTATAAAGGAAAATTTCTATTCGTAAGCTTTTCTATTGATTCTTCTCAATCCACTTAAAACATTTTACTGCACTTCCTCAAGCATATGCAGCACACTTCTGTCAGGTGAATCTATGAAGCTGTCTTTTAGGTGTATACATTTTAAAGTCTAAAAAAGAAACACAGGGTTGCATACATTTCTTTTAATCAAGTCAAACTTATTTTACAGATTATCTTTAGCATTTCCAATGGATATTATGGTGCAGGTCTTTTAACAAAAACAAAACCAAAAAACAACAAAAAAACCAACAAAACCAAAAAAACAAACAACAACAACAAAAGGGTTATCACAAGCCACCTAGTCTCTGCTACCCCCCCTAGATGCTCCAGGGTCCATGGTGAAATGAATGTAAGGATTTCCAGCACAAGATTTTTATCAGGATTTTTAGGGAATGGCTTTCCCTGAGTAAAATTCCAGCTCTGTATATTGGGAAATGATGTATTTGGCTTGTGAACTTGCCATATGAGGAAGCTGGTAAACAGCTGGCTTGCAGCTCCTGCCTCTCCATGAATATTATTATAGAGTTACCTGTTCCCTTGCCAGCTTTCCTTCCCAGATTCTCTTCCCTTCACTGGTTAAAGTATTGACTACCAAAGCCCACCCCAGAAACTACCAGCCTCTAATATTTCCTTTTGGCTATGAAAGAATAGCAAGGTTACTATTCATTTGAACTATTTATATACAGAATGAAACAGGTGCTCTTATGTACTGAAAAAAAAAAACCTTCCTAAAAATACATGATTGTTCTCCTGCAATTCTATAATCATCATTTCAGATGGGAGTTTTCTCATTTCCCTGCTAGCACCTGCTATTTTATATATCCTTGTGTGAATACTGCTTCCTTTAATTGCCATGTTAACTCACTTATCTGCACACCTATTAATAAACCATGGTAAATTACCCATATATTTATGAAAACCGGAGTTAAGGGCAAAGAGCTTTTTCTTTTTGAATAACTGAGGGCTCTTGGCTTTTGACTGCTCCCCAGGTACCACATAGTCCAAGCTGTAATACAGATGTACCACTCACTTGTATTAGTTCAGACAAGTGCAATCCTTCTTTACCAAGACAACCTCGAAATTGCCATGACATGAATTTTTCTTTCTCAGGTGACACACTTTTCATACAGAAGGAACATCTGATGACAGCTGCATTGACACAGAACTGTGTAGGACCATTTGCCTCAGAAATCTTAGTTTCTTGCTGTGTAATAATTCACAGCAATCATTTCGGAACTATTTTTCTGTTTGTTTGGACATTTTGAGAGTCAGAGTATTATTCATTCTGTCTCTCTCTTCACTGTCTCCCTCTCTGTGCAAACTTTTAAGTAATCTATGTCATTCCTTCTTAAACCTCTAATATCGACTGACCCCCTCAAAGCTGAGGCAGGACATTTGCTGGCAACAAATCCCTCCACACTTCCACTTGCAAGCATACAAAGTACTCCACAATCAAAGACAAGCAAGAATCAAACACAGACCTAGCTAAATCTTGAGTAGGAGCATCAATGTCCTCCTTACTGCCCATATTCTACTTGACTTTAACAACTAATAGTTATTCCAATAAGACGGTTTTTAATCAGACCTTGTGCTAATCCTTAGCATATATTTTTCTATCTGGTTATGAGCAGTGTGAATTCTGTGTTCATTTCCTTCCTTCCTGAAACACTTCCCTGTTTCAATTTCAACCCTCAGACCTTGGGTGAGATTGATCAGTCCAACTGAAGCTTTTTTTTTTTTTTCAGAAAACACTAATGTATAAAGGAAATTTAAACTTTATTAATGTCTCTTAATTTGCCCTTTAATAATGAGAGTTACAAGACTAATAGTGAGACTAAGGAGAGAACTGACTGCAAGATACCTGTCTCAAAACTACCTCTATGATTAGGGAATTCATTTTTTTAGCTTAGTTTTGTATTACATGAGGGTATATATATCTTCATATGGGATTCAGGAATGAATAGCTGGTCAGTAATCTTGAACTTCCCTGCCCATCAGCCTGCACCAGCTCTGAAGAAGGGAGGTGCTTAATGGCTTGCCTAGCCTCCCAGAAGACCATCTGAGCAAGAAGTTATATTGACTGAAGTGCTCACTTTCTCTCTTAGAAGAGTCTGAAAGGAACAGTCTACCCATTCACCATATTCAGCAGAAGTGCTCAACATATGACACATTAAAGACTGGACACATTATCTACATATCTTAGTGTTACAGTCCAGTCATTAAAATTACTAGAAATGCCTCTGCCTGGATTAAGGTGCAAATGAGACCATATGCCAAAGTCAATATTATGAGTTTTATTTGGTAGTAAATATGAGAGAGAGAGAGAGAAAGAGAGAAAAAGAAACAGAAAGAAATAGAAAAGAGATGGGGGGACAGAAGGAGAGTCACAGAGATAGA
>VZRQ01002116.1:14666-30897 GCA_013397975.1 Machaerirhynchus nigripectus
AGGATGGGTGTTCAGTGCCTCTGACCAGAGGTTACACCACACACCCAAAACCTCCTCTGCCCTAGGTTGGGGGGGAGTCTGTGTAAACCTGGCCTCTGTGGGCTGTGGTCTCCCCCACCCCAAACCCAGCCAGGGATGATTCTCTGCTGCGTTTGGCTTTCCTGTGGATTCATTCTGTTCCCTCAGCCTTGTTTACTTCTCCCTAGACCTGAGACGATTGAACAAGAGTGTCCCCTTTATCTTATCTAGGCAGTTTCACTCACAGTCCAAAGTTCTAGTCAGGCATCTTCAAGGAGGGGTGGGCTTCTGTGGTTCTAGCTTCTTTGTACAGTTTTTGCTATAATGGGCAAAACTCCTTCATAACAGTGTTTAAGGCATGACCTATTTCAGTCTCTGACACTTAGAAATATCTATTTCAGTTCTAGAAATTAGACAGATAGACTGAAGTTGGTTGCAAGGCCGTGAAAAAAACAATTTAAACCATCTGTAAATCTACAGACTTTTATTCCAGGTGAAGGTTTTACTTTCCTCATAAGAGTTGAAACATTCTGATATTCAGGTCCTGGAGTAAATCTGTCAAAAACATCAAATTCCAATTCACGACACCATGGACAGAACTGAAAGTGCAGCTGCCAATCCATGAAACCATGGATAGGGCAACACTGATCCAGATAGAAAAAACTGAACCTTGGTGTACCAGAGAGATTTTCTGCCAGCACTTTTCAGCCTAATTTTCGTGTTTATTTAGTCAGTGTTTCAATTCTACCCCTTCTTAGATGCATTAAGAGAGATCAAGAGAGTGAACTATTTAAATAATAAACTCTTAAACAAGAGGAAAACTATCTAGTTACTCAAGTTTCTTTTATGATTGAGTCATTTTGTCCTGAATTTTGAGGCAGATACTATGAAATTTTGCAACAGTATGCACCGTAACAGTGAGAATCTTTCTAATAACATGAATCACAACTTAGGCTTGATAAACAAATCCATCAGCACCATAAAGTTACCTCAAAATGTGCAGCTTGCTGTAAAAGGACCTACTTTAGGTCTTATTTTAGGAAAATCATTACCCAAACTAAAATGAAGGGTATAGTGCTGGTAATATTTTAAAACCACTTACTGTGAAACTTCTCACTGATTTTACAAAAAAATTCTAATCTATAAGGATGGATCAACATCACAAAAATTGAAACCAAGCATGCTACAGCTTGAAAAATGAGGATTTCTGTGCATTGCCAAAACAAATTATTTTGACTTGCTTTAAAAATATGTGGAGGCTCCTTCAAGCATTATCATGGATAAGTCATTATAAGACTTGCAGGTTCATACATCACTGCTCTTTGCTGTCAGTATGAAAAATAGGACTTTTTGTTTACTTAAAAAATTGAAATGTCATGATTCTGCTGTTGAAAAATGAGGCGGGAAAAAAGAGTGTCCTCCCATTTTTGAAAAATACATTTTTTATTGAAGCAAAAGAGATAGGAGGAGAAAGAGATTATGTACACTCAGGGAAGCAGACTGTTGTCTATTGACACAGAATAAAGGGTAGTAATAACTATAGCTGGGTCATCGAAGACAAAGTGTCCAGAACCAAGTGTGGAGTTGATGACAACACAAGTCAAAAATTAAGGTCTCAACCTACAGCAGACCCACCTTTAAATCCACAATAGATACATAATTAATAAAGGCATGACGAAATAAGATTCGCGTTTCATGATAGAGTGAGGCTCCTTGGTCAAAATGCATCTGTTAATAATATGAAAATCCCTTCTGGAATGAGAGTTTAATAATTCTCTTTCATGCTTTAAATAGTAGATCACAGCAGTAAATCAGCATTATGATTTTAGAGGGTACAACTTATGAAATATAATATATTGTTTCTGGAATTTCATTTATTGTAAAATCATTTTTTAAATGTTCTGTAATATTCATTCCCAGAGGGAGACTGATCAAATAATCATGCAAATACCAAAGTACAGCCTGCATTAATCTTAATATTTTTTATTATTTAAAAGCTTATGAAAAGTAATTTAGCTGTTGTAATGGGAGGAGAGACTATTCTGACAGATTCTTAAAATCCATGGATAAATAGGGGATGAGCATGTGTGTGCATTCATTACATGTACTTTGAGGTCCCATCCTGCAGTTGCAATACTTTTGTACTTTCTATTCCCAGACCTATAGGACTGGGAATAGAAAGTGATACCCAAAAACAGTTTCTGGCAGAATGAGTTTGCCACATTGTGAGGTAGAAAGAGTTAAATTTTGATTCTTCTATTCCTTTTTTTGTTATCACCTTCCTGTAGAAAACAATAGTAAATACACATCTTGAGAAAACTTCATTTGTTTCGCTGAGTTAAAACTGCCAGTAATATTAAAAAAAAAATCAGAGCTACAGAGTGTCACTGAGTTTCCCAGGCAAGGAGACCTTTCTTAGGTAGCCTCAAGTGCAGAAAAGAATGAGAAATGTCTCTATCAGATAGCAGGACTTGCACTAAGAGCCTATGAAACTGTATTTCCCACCTCATGAAGAAGGATAAATTCTGCGCATGCATCTCCTCCAATAATGAACAACTGTAATTTTAATATCTTCTAAGCTCACACCTGCATCATGAGTCCAAGAATAAGTCAGTTCATAAAGTTGTGCTATTTATTGTCCTGCAATATCATGATGGAAAACAAAAAACCCGAAATGATAATGAAGTTCTGAAACAGTGCAAAATAGAAGGGAAATTCCAGAAAAATTCAACACTTAATATGGGCCAAGAGAAAATTATTTCTTGCACCCACCTTCTTCCATGGTGTTATTCTTCTATTATTTAAAAATGAAATTGGTATTCTAAAGAAAAATTTTTAGTCTAAATATTTAAAGAAAAAAAGTGACTTTTACAGAATCCTGGTTATCTTTTTAATTAGCCAGAAATATTGTCTAAATCTGCCTCAAGTTATTTAAATTTTCCTAAAATTAAGTATTTTTCCTCCACAGTCGACTTTGTTTATAGCAATAAGTAGATTGTGAGGTTAAAGAAACGTATTTTTCTATTATTCACCTGTTACACAAGACACATGAAGTTCAAAAGGGTGCATTTATGAAGATTTAAATAAAAATTAGAAGGCACATGAAGATTGTTTCCTATGCCTTTCTTCTGTCACACCACGTTGAGGCACTAGTAGGCTGAAAACCTTTGTCCAAAGACATTACAAGAAAAAATGCTTTTAACAAAAGTCACCCAAAGTTAAACACACAGAGATATCTCAATTTTTTGCTAAAAAGTGTCTATTCTTAGCAGGTCACTAAGGTGATTAAATTAGCTTTTCTATATTTATAAAAAATATATGTTCTGAAGGAGATCCTCCTTGAAATACTGACACCTATCCCAAATATATTTTGTGATGGGATAAAATGGGATAAATTGATAAAACCTTGAAAGGTAGTGAAAAGCGAAAGGATAGCTGCCTGGAAAGTATTCCACAGCCTACTGAGACCATGTTTTTTGTGGCAATATAAGAGTTCAGACAAACAATATTGAATGAACCACATACTCTAGCAGACAGTTGTGGTGAGTTTGTAGAATGTATACATTTTGCTGTTTACATGTTCAGGAAAGCTTAGGGGGAAAAATGTAGAAAATTAAACTGCGTACTGCGAGATGGATCAATGTCACTCAGCAGCATGCCAAACACGTTTTAGTACTCAGAGCCTGTGGAAATAAAACGAGAGAGAATAGTGTTTGTGTATCAGGGCTGAGAATAAGTCCTTTAAGGCCTGGGAGAATGGGGGCCTTTGCTCTGGAAGAAAATCAAGCATTGGCATTGAGTTTCAAGTCAGAAGCCGGACTCATACTTGGCAGATTCAAAATTCTCATAGGCTGGAAGAAAGATGAGGAATGAGCTTAAATTTTCTTTTAGATGGAAAGGCTGTAAGAAGGAGAAGTACACAAAATACCTGTCCATATAAAAAGCTGCTTTTCTCAAAGAAGCAGAAGGAAGATGCTGTCTCCCTTGAAGTGTTTGCATTGATTTAAGTGAAATTTTCTTCTTCTGGAGAACTGGTAATGATGTGGAAAGAAATGTTATAATGGGTATGGCTGTGGTCCTGAATTCTCTAGCTCACATGAACGTGACCTCACACCTCAATTTACTACTGTATTTAACAGAAAACTGTGGCTTATGAAAATTCATCTCTGGCTTTTCTTGAAGTTCTAGGGATCTGCACGGGTCCAGAAAGCCTCTGATCTATCTTAGAATAAAAATTAACCACAGTACAAAATGCTAGCGCTGGCAATGTCTCTTTGGTATGTGTGCACATATTTTAAAAACCACATCAGCTTCCTTTAGGTACTATCAGTAACAAGTTCAAGTGAGAAGCATTATTTTGGCTCAGACAGAAAGAGAGAAAAAAACTGGGAGCATCAAAACTTCAAAACAATCTTCTTGTATTACCAAATTTTCTTTTCTCAGCAAACTAAGGCCTGCATAATTTTTCAAAGAATTATTGTAGTTGAACTTTCTTTCCTAATCATGAAACAATCATATTTCATATGGCATCAAGTATGATGGAAAAAATTTCAAGAAAGCCAGTATTTCTAAAATACTAGACCAGAACTACGCTATTGGAATTCAGAATAACAATGGTGATCACAAGAGAGCTCTGCAGATTTGTCCTTCATGAACGCATACTTGCTTAAGTGGTAACTTTCATATCAAGGGAATGTTAAACTTGGTAAAACTCTTCTTTACCTATCAGGAACATCAAGAAGTTTCGAATTAATCTGCGTTATCCAGTTCAATGCTTCTGCACCCAGAACTCCCACCATCTAAAGGGACCTAAGCTTATCCATGCTATTCTTTTATCCTAGTGTTAGCTCAGTAAACGGTATGGTATTTTGTAAAACCAGTTAAACACCAGTTTAAATTTTACCTTATGGTGTCTAAGTGTTTTTCTTACTGGGATCATGATGGATCAGAACCTCCTAATTTGAAACAGATACTGGGTCAAACTGCAAGGTGGAAGACACCAGCTTGAATCAGCTGATACAACTGACAGTACCTACATTAAAGTAGAGAATCAGACCACTGGTCCCCTAACTTTCCTTAGAGAAAAAAAAAAAATATACACTAACCTATTGAAAAATTAACTTATGGTCTGTAGAAACTGATTTTTCATCATGTCTCTCCAAAAGGATCTAGGACGAACGCGGTAGAGAAACAAAACCTCTGAAATTAAATACAACTTGCAACAAATGGACACATTAGGAGAAGCAGTGTTTATTGTAATGTATATACTTCATCTTTGTCATCCTTATTTCCAAAAATATTTAGCACCAGCAGCTCCAGGAGAAGTCCAAAGGAATTGAGTTATTCAATACCTTAGAACAGAAGCCCTCTTCCTGACTCTTTCATTTGCACTCTGAAAATCTACATTCATTAATTACAAGTTCTTTTAACTTTGCGTTACCAGAAAATACTTTATAAACTATAAATATGTTGTGTCCAAATTCATATAATGGAAATGATAGCTAACCAATTATTGAGATGTTACTAGAAAGAACTAATAAAAAATGGTAAATATAATATATCTGCTTTCACCCTCAGGATAAGACTCCTTACTGTACATAATGCTCTTCCCGGACTGGATATTGTAACAGATGAATAAAAAATTGCTTACATAGATGTTTTAAGCAATAAAAATAAGTCATAAAATTCATTCCATGTTCACACTTTACTGCAGAAAAAGGTCTTTTTACTGTCACTATTAGAGAAGAGTAGTACAATTCTTAAATACCTTTTTCAGCAATTGTAAACAACTGGCACTAAAAAGGCTGTGTGTTTTTTCTGTGTGCACTATTGTTTGCTCTTTATGGCATCTTCTTCTGTGCAATAAACCCTATAATTAGCCAGAACTTAATCTTGACTGTGAGGAATAATGCTGTGTCTCTATAAACCAGAGCAAATACAAGTATGCAGTATGTTCTCCCTTAAAGGCTGAGAAGGACGTCTTGTTTCGGAAGTAATCATCACAGATCCACCTTTGAAGTCCAGGGCTGAATGTCAATGGATAAGTTATGTTGGTTAAGTTGATGGAACTCAATTCAAAACGAGCAGAAAATGCAATACCAAAAGAGGAAGTCATTAGGACTCAATGACCAGTGGTTATATTGCTCGTGAGAAATCACTCAAGTTGTATGGGGATACATAACTAGTTTTTGTTATTTTTGTTTTGTGGAATACATGAAAAATGAGACTGCTGAACTAATCCAAATTGTAGCACAGACATAATCACATGCCTAAAGTGCCCCGCCTCTCTGTCGGGGTGATATGAACTGACTAAAATATGGAAATTACTATTTTTTCTGAGAGATTTAAGACCTGATTTGAAGCACAGTATTCCACTATTATTTTACTGGGGTTTTCTAGTCATTAAAATGGTGTAGTCTGTCGCATGTTTTTCTTAAACTTTTTGTTTCATAAACATGACTACACTTATACAAATGCATTATTCTGACAGTATCTAGAAAAGTTATTTACAATCCAGTTAATTTCAGATATTTGTGTACCCTGCAACTTAGAAACTCACAGAGATATTCTCTTACTTCTTCTGCCATTTTGATGCCTGTGGGGTTTAAAGAGCATTATTAAAGATAATCAATTTATCATCAAAGAAAGGACTATTTTCTGATAGGACTGTACTTGAGGAAAAATTCATTTAGCAGACATTGTTTCATCTACAGTGCAGATGTTTTTTTCAGTTTTGAGAAATAGCAGTGCCAAATGGGACAGATCAGCATGTTTCTTCTCAGTAATGTCAACAAGTGTTGTCTTTGACTCTAACCTATAGAGAATTTGGGGGCTGATTTTTTAAACATAAAACATCTGCTTTTTATAGACTTTTTCAGTTTTTCTCTTCAAAATGTTTAATTGAGGAAATGAGAGATATAACTGTTGAGATAAACTTCCTTTAAATAGTCACTGACCTCTTGTGGAGCTTAATTTGTGGTCTCTAAGCCTATAAAAAAATCAAAATTATGGTTTCAGTGATAAGGATCTCCACATTCTAACACATCCTTTCTTGTGGTATTTAAAGAATGAGACACACAAAGCTGACTTGTCTGCCTGCATTACTGCTTGCATATCCTGTGTAATAAAATGTGACACTGGAGAGCTAGAATCCACCATCCTCTTTGCTAATGGCATTTCACCATATTGAAATTAAACACACATTTTCAAAAGATGGGATCTTCCTGTGCACGTAAATCAGTTTCTTGCACATGTATTAAAATACGTGTATACCTACCTAGCAATTTGCATACATGATTACCTAAGATGCTTGCACAGTCATTATAGAGTTGTCCTGAGATGTTGTTTACTAAATTTTGTCACGTAGGCAGTTCGAAACACAAAATTAAATATAAGGGAAGCTAAGTTCTTAGGCTTTGTAGTAATTCTTGGCAAATTAAGAAGGACTTTCATATGCTAGTGATGATCCTGTGTAATTATCTAAGAACTTGCTTTCAGTGAAACATGCCTGAGTCTGTTAAGCAATTATATAGTCTTTTATTTATCTATACAGGGAGCTAAAGCAGTAATAACATAGAGTTGCAACACTAAGATTTGACAAAGAAAGATTTTTCCAGATTCTAAAACTTTTGTATTTTATTTTAACAAGTTACTGGCCATTTCATGTCATAGCATTTCGACATGAAATCTGTAAAAGATTTGACTAGTATGGTCAAAGATGATGAAAGATTATATTTTAGATTCAGTGGATCCAAGCAAGATTCCCTTAGTAGTATATACCTTTCCCTTCCAGCTCTCTGGAATATCCAATCCCCTTAAGGAAAGAGGTCTCCATCAAAGTTTCAGACTTGAGCGATTATTAAATAATAGGATTTTAACTTCACTATGAAGGTTTTCCTTTTTTTTCCCAAATTTTTCACATCTCTAGTGTATATTACAAACCTTAGCAATATATTAATGTTGACTTCTTGTCTTGGGGTGACTTTATGATGTGTATCCCCTATCTCCTGCTCTATGCCCAGACATGAAACCTGTGCCTTTTCTGTAGCTTAAGGCAGACCTTTAAGGTGGGGGCCGGGGGGGAAGCTGGTGGAATTCCTTTGGCGCTGTGTTCAAAACCACAGAGAGAACTTGCTCATCTCTCCTCAGCTCGGCTCTCTGCAGCAGGGAAGAGAGTGGCATTCTCCTGCTTTCTAGCTGGCTTTTTTTTTGTTAGCCAAAGCGAGGAGTTTTCCTGGAACTCTGGCTTCTTTTTCATCTCATCTGGACTGTTCAACAGCACCAAAATATCGGCCTGTACACCTTACACCTTGGCCCAGAGGGGCCCACTCCAACCCAGCTCCAAAGAGGAGAGAGAGAGACCACACCCACAGAAGGACTCTGAAATCTACACAGGTTCTCTCCACAGTGAGAGATTTTGTTATTTAGCATTATTCTCCTCCCGTGCCTGCTGTGCACTGTGTTTGTTAAATAAATAATTTTTCCTTTCACGTTCCTCCGAGCAATTTCTTCCCGAACCTGGTGGGGGACGGGCGGCTGAAACCTGCCTTCTAACAGAGGACGTTCATTTTCAGACATTCCTCCAAATTTGTCTCAAGCTAGGACATTTCTGAACATTATTTTGACTTTCAACTTCCTGAATTTTTCTAATTTAAAAATCAAATTAGAAGAATTATTGTAACAATGGGATATAAATTTTACGTTAATTATTTATCTTATAATCTCAGAAAACTAGAGAGGTCTGATAGAAACTGAAGACTGGACAAGATTTCAAAAATGTTAGGTATTTGAAATGTATGGCATACTCAGTCATGTGCAACATTCCTTAGACATTCTGCTATTTTTCACCTAGTGATGCGTTCTGGTTGTTATGAGGGGAGAGGGATTTGGCTTTTTGTTTATTTGTTTGGGTTTTTCTTGGTGAGGCTCAATGGTGAGTATTAAAAAGCTCAGACTAAGTTTAAAAAAAAAATGGAGAAAGCAAAGAACAATGGTTGACATGGTTAATAACACAAAAGATAGAACTGTAACAGTCCCACACCTACTGCTACATATTCAATGTAAGTTGAATCTACACAGATATTCTTTATTCCTCCTTTGTACCAAGAAACAGAAGATATTGCTATTCTTTCTATTTCTTTCCACACTGATACAGACTGTTAGTTAGTCCCTATATTTGATATATTCACTGTATATTCATTGTTTTATTATTTTCACATAAAAGACAGGAAAGTTTTCAATGCTTCTCTTACTTAGCAAGAGTGAAGCAGCTGTATTTTAATTTTTTTTTTTTAACTTGGTCATTACCAGGTTTAACAAAATTATGCTATCATCTCTGGTTTTTTAAATTTGCTGAATATCTGACCTAGTAAACTAGAGTTTATTTGGGATCTATACATGGGCATGGAATAAGTCAAAGTCATGGAAGACATAAAGTGCAAAAGCTGAAGAAGCAGAAGTTTTAATTTACAGAAGCCTGTCACCCTTCATGATCCTGATACCTCAAATTTTAATTTCATTCTTACATCGGGTTACCTCCTGTGCATACTAAAGTTGAATCCTTACAGGGAAAAAGTACTTTAAGATCAGGAAAGTTATCTTATAGAAATGCTTGGGCCTTGTCTCTCTGGGGTGTTGGAGAAACATCAGTGTAAGTTGCAAGTATTCACGCACATGCTCTGCAAAACCGTGTCCTGAGCATTGTGTGGCAGTGCCATCGCTCACACTTGACACAAGAGATATTATGCAATATTTGGTGTATACTTTTACTGACACGTGAGCAAAGTCTCAGAGTTCCAGTTTGGATGAAAGAACACTGTTCACTTGTGAATATTCTACCACTATAGCATCACACATTGAGCTAAGGAAAGAAAACCCTTTTTCTGTTAGCTTTATTAATTGGTTATGAAATAGTAAGGGAGAGTAACAGTTTTTTAGGTGGTTTGTGTTTTTTTTTTTAATTATTTTCATGTCCCTGGAATGTACTTAATTAGGGAGACAGAAACACAGACATTGCTCACTGATGAAACTCTAGTGCCTTGCCTCTGAAAGTAATTCCCGGTAAGATAAATATTTTATCTTTCTGTCTTCTACCTATTTTCTTTATCACCAGGTCGATAATATGAGTTTTTGGAAAACACTTCTCTATTTTTATTGCTTTTTCTTTCAGCAGTGGTTTTGTTTTATTGTTTGATATCCTTCTTGTTGATCAGACATGTTCTGTAAACAACCAAAATTATAACAGTTCCTGTTGGAACATGTATTATCTTAAGGCACCAATGAGAAAGATAAACTTTTTTTCCTAGATTAAAAAAAAGAAAAGGAAAACAAAGGTTAAGCTATTATCCTACTTAACATTTTCAACATGAGTAACTAGATACTTGCAGGAAATGGACAGAAAAATTTGGAACAAATTTTATAAACTGACAGCCCTATATAATTATTAAGGGGTTTGTAGAGCTTGGATTCATACATGTTCTTGGCATTTGAATACATAATGATATTGAGTCATTAAAACTGCTGACATTTAAGAAAATAAACTTAAGCAAAATATTGTCTGCCATCATTGGTAATTTTTCCCATAAATCACTTCTAAATAAAATATTCAACATATGTTGAGCTTAACAGGTTGGCAACTGCTCAGAACAAGACTATGCCAAATTTTTTATTTTATTTGCTTTAATTAGGAAAGCAATTTGGATTCAATATTTGCAAACTATCACAAACTTACCAAAAGAACAGTGAAATTGTTTTATTGGAAAGTCGATATTCTACTGTCTCTTTGGGAGCCTTGGGAATTAATATCAAAGTAGAGAGGTTAAATAGCACTATTTTAATATCATTACTTCCAATTGGAGAGCTTAAATATGTCTTAAATGTTCTGATGAAATAGAATAATCAGTAGAAATTTGCCATTAGGTTCTCAATTAAGAAACAACAAATTAATTATGCCTTTGAATTATATGCAACTGTATTATACTAGTTAGTTTCAATAACATCCTCTTTTTTTTCATTTTTTTAATTACTGCTTTGTCAGATCATCATTCTTAATTTCTCCCCGTGTACTAACAAACTATTTGGTTTGTATTTACTTAAATCTACATATTCCTCCTTTTAAAGAATTCTTATTTGGTTTATTAAGATAAGTACAAATGGTGAAATAATTTTCACACATTTTTTTCCACAAAATTTAATAATCAGTAATCAGCAAGCAGCACAACAGAACAGAATACTGCAGGGTACAGTTATAATTTAACCAAGTACTGCACATGGTGGCACAGCCATAAAGGATTAGGCAGATGATGCTGTACGAATAACATGCCTAGTTTGATAACACATTTGGGTGGTAAATGTTGTGATGCATATTCTTCCATTAAAAATACATAGAAGATGATGACTATTTCGACCTTTTATCAGCAAATTGCAAAAGTAGTGTTTTTAGCCTCTATAGAGATGGCTTGATTGTCACAGAGATTTTATTTTAACACTGTTGTGCTTCTAAAGAAGACTAAGTTATATCATGGTTGAGTGACTACAATGGTCTTCTCCTGACATAATATTGAACCATTAGCCCAGGAGCTTAGGTAGACCAGAACTAAACCAAATCAAGTTCATCCAAAACTGATAGTAAAGTCAGAAAATAGCACAGGCACTACAAAACTGTCATATGGGTAATTGTTTTAAAGACTTAGCATATGTCATAACCCTATATTTCCATATCTACAACGAAGCAGTTGCATCTAGGTATTTGCAACTGTATCTTTAGAATTCTATTGTTGGATTTTCTCTTAGACCTCAGGAGTTAACTTCAGTATAACAAAGGACCCCCTGCTTATTTAGATACAGGATGATGTGTGCTTTCCCTTCCTACCAAGTTAAGAGTTCAAGGTGTTCAAAGGGCTAAAGTTTAGCACGTGAGCAAATGCTACCAAACTGACCCCCAGACAAAGACAATGTATAAAGTGTTACACTATTAAATGGAGACATTATAAACATCTATTTTATTATCCCTGTGAATGCTTGAATAAACCAAGATGCTATTTTTTTGTAAACCAAACTATTTGTCATAAAGCCAAAGTTGAAAATGATGAAAGATGTGGAAATTTTATAGGGTTACCATTATAAATAAACCTCACAGCAACAACTGGCTACATTTCAATGCAAGACTGTGGAAAATCTATTTTTAAAACTGAATAAACATTATCCTGACTTAAAGGAAAAAGGCATATTATTACTTTAAATATTTTCACTAATGGAATATCCCATATCAGCATTCTAAGGTGAATTAATTTAATTCAGTTTTGCAGCATGGAGAATAACGTATCAAACATTAAACTCTCAAGATTTTGTTTCAAAGACTTCTGGTTAATAAGTCTCTGCTTTGTGCTAAAGTTTATGGCACAATTCAGTACAGATATTTTTCTTACCTCTTTCTTCATAATAAAAGTTTTTTAATGAAAAAGTCAAACTGTTAACAACTGGAATGACTAATTTATGTTATGCCATAGTATGAAAATAATTTAAAATATAATACCACCCTATGGAATAAAACCAAGTAGAGTTGTCTTTTTACATCTGGAGTACTTTTTTCAAAGTCAACTAAGTCAAGATGAAGAACAGAGTATATAGAAGAATGAATACTCTATAATTTTGTATAGGACAATAAGAGACAGACACAGAGAAAACAAAGCCTTTCAGGAGTATGTTTATGTGTTCTGAGAAGCACTGGCTTATATCATAAGAGAATACAGGTGTAACCTGGGAATTTTTGTCTTTCTCAGGGAAAGGGAACATAATTATGGCAAAAATTCAAATATTTGCAACTTACGTTATTTTCCTTTTTGTCTCTAAATTCTCTCCATAAGAAATGTTTCTTAAATATTTTTAAAGAAACCAATAATATTAGGCATGGCTGGGGGAAAAGGTTTTTTCTATTATGCAGTGTAAATCTCAGTCAAATCATTCAGCAATTAATGAAAAAACTCTCTTTTCCTTTTTTAATAATTTTGACCATGAAGTTCCCTCATCTCTTATTTGGTTATACAGTAGAAAACCATCTCTGGATGCTGCAATATCCAGTCTTCTGTTTCTCAGTGTTCTGGCTGATTATTGAGTTTATGACTTGCACTTGTCTCCAACAAAAAGGGACCCTCTGCTAGAGGTGACATGAAAAATATCAATATCCCCACACCTGCTTTGTAAGGAAATTGAAGAATAGCCCATAAGAACGGCAAATGCATATTAATAACAACTGTGTCAATGGAACATGCGTGCACAAGTTCTTCAGAAGCATATTTTACGTCACAAGATTATTATCTACCTTGTCCTTCTATAAAACGGTTGGAAAATGTTTTGGAAAAAATATATGGTCAGTACAACACTCAAATTTTGTCCTTAGTATTAGGAGGCAAATGAAGATTCAACAGCAAATGTATTCCAAAAGCATAAAATTAAACTGCCTGATTTTCAGAAGAACTCAAGAACTCAGTGCTCATCAAGGTTGAATTCAAAAAACTTTAAGATATTGCTGACATGGAAAAAGATTCTTTGTGATATGGAGGAACCAAGGAACTACACTCCTAAAATTATTTATTTGAAGAAATGTTATAATCTAATAAAGTTCTAGTCAGTTTGTAACTGACAGACTTATTTTTTAGTCAATATTAGAGCTACTTGAATTAAAATAAGTTACTAGAATTAATTTTACAAATTCTGAGCTTAATCTGAAAGTAGTTTCATAATTGCAAAATTCCTTTTTTCAGACTTATTCAGTTGAATTTTACCTTTGTTTTATTGCCTCGTTTGAATTTTGTTTGCTTCTGTATGCACAGAGAAAAATATTGAAGACACTGTACGTGTTAAACTGAATTTTCTTCTCATTTTTTTTCATCTTACACATGACAACTGTTAATAATCTTAATTTTTGCGACAAATGTGTTTACTATTAATGTCCAAACTTATACATTTTCTTCTCATGACTGGGTATATCTAGAAAATTAGACACGTTTAAGAGATCCCTGGTAAAATGCACAATTATAATTAATTAGGGGTAGACAGGGACTAGGAAAAAAACCTTTTTCTATTTGATTCTGGACAATCATCAACACTTCTTTTAGTGTCTGAAGGCAAAGTGGAAGTTCCCAGCTTTCAAAATTTTTCACAGCTTAGACCAGTTTAATAAATTACTTTAAAAATACCCTGGTAACTCTTTTCTCATGAACATTTCTCTGAAGACCATAATGATTTTTTTGTAATCCAAGGATTGGGATTCATGAATTTGTAGAAATGTTTTAGGATATGACCTACCAGTCACCATTACAGAATGTATCACCATTACAGTTGTACTGAGTACAGAAGATCAAGTTGCAATCCAAGATTTGTTCTGTCACCAGCACATGAATTATAACAGCAAACCATTATGGCTGAGTGGCTCTAAATGAAGCAAGCAGAATGGAAACGTTTTGACCACTGAGCTGGAAATACAAATCAAGAAGAATCCAGATAAGTAAAATATAAGTAATTACCTGAAGGGAAAGGAAGACTGCATCTGAGTGCTTCAATGGCTTTTCTTTAAGAATCTTCCCTGAAAGAAAAGAAGCCAGTTGGGGTCACTGTGAGAGGCTGAAACATTATGGTTAATGACTTAAACATTGTTAAGAAGGACTTTTCCCCACTGTAGCAAAACTGTTTGAAGAAGCTGTGACCACCAAAGTCCACCCCTCCCTGTATATGTCTCCTGACTGTAACTTTGGACTGTGAGCTAATCCACCTAAGGGAATTGAGGTAAGATAAGTGTAACACTATTTTCCAATTATCTCAGAAGAGAGATAATAATAAGGGAAGAAATAAACAAGACTGAGGGAGAAGACTGTATCCACAAAGAAAGCCAAATACAGCGAGTGTTCTGAAAATCAGCTCTGTCAGAGGTCAGGGTGGAGGAGGAGATTTTTTGGGTATGTGGTGTAACCTCTAGATAGAGGGAGTTAACTCTAGCTCAGTTGTAAACCTCACCCCAGCCCAGCCCAGGAAGACCACATACACATAGGGCGTCCACTTTAGAAGGTGCCATAAACCACCAAAGACCCCTGCAGCTCTCCCCAGACCTGTTGCTGAGACCCAGCACCAGATGACAGCACATAATGCAAAGCTATGCAACAGATCCAAAGTCTGTTACAAGAGACAGTGTCAAACTTTCTCTCTCACCCCCTCAGGAGAAGGACCTGGGCAGTCCAGTATGGCCTAACGTATATTAATCCATTGAACTCTGTGTTTTGTGGGACACTCACCACCAAGAAAACCAGAAGAAAATGATGAACAGGACGCTATGAGGATCCACAGATCCATATCTTTTTTCTTAATCTGTCTCTGTCACGCTCTTTCTCTGTCCCCCGCCATCTATTTTTCTATTTTCTTCTATCTCTCTCTGTACTTCACATTTACTGTTAAATATAATCCATAACGAGGCTTTGCCATACAGTCTTGTTTGCACCTTAATTCAGCCTGAGGCCTCTCTCTGGTTATTTTAATAACCAGATCTCAATAGTCACTTCTTTCCAGAATAAAAAATTAACCTAGTTTGGGTTCTCAGAAAGCAAGACTCCTTGTAAAAATCTGCATTAGTCTGCTTTTCTTCTAGCAGTCAGGTTGCAATTTCAATGAGGTGGTTTGAGCTAGATGGTAATTTCATTATTGAAAGAAAAAGGATTGGAGTGCTCTCAGGTAAAGGCAAGAGGGGAGAAAAGTAAAGGAAGAAAAGAATGGATATTCCCTGTCTTCTTGGGATATGCTTTTACATAAATGACTCTGCCCTCTAAACCCCTAAACCATTGAAAGTGTTGGTGTTCACTGCCTAGTAGTGGTCTGGTTCAGGTCTGGTTCCCAGTAGCAACAAGCTTACTATAGAGCCAAACAAATCTCAGAAAAAAAAAAAAAAAAAACAAATAAAAAGGAGGAAAGAGAAACAGGACTGCTGTGTCTGGTGCCAGTCAGCTGCTGGATCAGCTTACATGACAAGAGAATTATTTTTACTAGAACAGGTCAAATTCAATATTCAAATACTGTGCGTATTACTTTGGCTTGTTTTAATCATTTAACCACAAAACATAAAAATTGACCAATATAATAATTTTCCAAGCGGAAGAGATGTATGTTATAAATTTAATCTACATAGTAGACATGTGGGTGGCATAGGCTGTTAATATTAAAAAAAAAAAAA
>VZRQ01002116.1:49534-62281 GCA_013397975.1 Machaerirhynchus nigripectus
TGGAGGGGCGCAACGAGACGTCACTGGGACCCCTGGGTGGGTGATATGCTCCCATCTAACCCCTGTCACCTCTCCCTGTCCCTGCACCCCCCACACACACTTCTTTCTCTGTGTCTTTCTTTCTTTCTTCTCTCTTTCCTTCTCTTTACCTCTTTTTCTATTAAATAAAATACATCCATTTTTTGGCACCAACATCTAACCTCATTGGGTTTTAATCTCATTTTTTGGGAATATTTTGAACCTTCTCAAAGTTCTTTCCGGTTTATGTGCAGAGACTTAGATTTCCTTGCTCTTCTGGGCTTAAACCGGATCATAACACCCAGTCACATACTGCCTTAGAAATGAAGAGGTGATATAAGTTAGGTTTCAGAGGCTTAATAGGATTTCTTTTCTGGAATACTAGTTTCCAGAGAGCATATGTTAAAGCTTAGGTTAGAATCACTGCTTGATCTTCTTGTGAATCTCTAGAGAATGCCATCTTTTCAAGGTATAAACAAGGAAAGAATGGTTTTAATTACCAAAAGAATGCAGGAAGAATATTAGCACCCTCGGGGTATAAATAAGGCTTAAATATTCATAGAACAGCCTTATTCATTTACTCCAAAAAAAAGGTGGTTAAAAAGTCTGGAACTGAGAACAGACTTTCTTTGGTTTCTTCTCTAAGTTTCAGCCCACAGATATTTTCCAATTTGGCTTTAGGAAGTCAACCTCATGGAATAAATGCAGAAAAAGGCATTTGGTAAGCTCCAGGCAATTTTAATTTAATTTTAATTAAATAAGAATGAGATAAAAAATAAATTATATCTGTCCACTGTAAAGTACCTTCACGTCCAAATACTAACATGAGTAGTGAATTAGTGATGTCAGGTTTTGTCTTGTTTCTGACCTGAGATTCATTCTAGATGGAAAACAAAATGTAGATAGCAAAATAATGTCAGGATCATCTTGATCACCAGATAACATGACTTGACAAAATTTACATAATTCCAGAAATTTTTCTTTTAATTAGCCTTTGTCATAGTTGTTTAATTTAATCACAGAACCACAGAATATGCTGAATTGGAAGGGAACCACAAAGATTATTGAGTCCAACTCCCAGCTCTGCACAGCACCATGCCCCAAGAATTACACTGTGTTCTTGAGAGAGTTGCTCAAAGACTTCTTGAACTCTGTTGGGCTGGTGCTGTGACCACTGCCCTGGGGAGCCTGTTCCAGTGCCCAAACACTCTCTGGGTGAGAACCTTTTCCTGATATTCAGCCTGAACCTCCCCTGACAGCTTCAGGCCATTCTCTTGGATCCTGTCACTGGTCACCACAGAGAAGAGATCAGTGTCTGCCCATCTTCTTCCTCTCATGAGGAAGTTGCAGGCTGTAATGAGGTCTCCCCTCAGTCTCCTCCTCTCCAGGCTGAACAGACCAAGTGTCCTCAGCCACTCCTCATACAGCTTCCCCTCAAAGGTCTTCACCCTCCTTATGGATGCTTTCTATTCACTTAATATCTTTCGTATACTGTGATGCCCAAAACTGTCCCCAGCACTCGAGGTGAGGCCACCCCAGTGCAGAGCAGAATGGGACAATCCCCTCCCTTGCTCAGATTGTGATGCTTTGCCTAATGCCCCCCAGGACATGGTTGGCCCTCCTGGCTGCCAGGACACTGCTGACTCATATCCAACTTGCCATCAACCAGAACTACAAGATCCCTTTCCATGGTACTGCTTTCCAGCATCTCATTTCCCAGTCTGCCCATACATCCAGGGCTGCCCCATTCCAGGTGCAGAATCTGGCACTTTCCCTCATCGAACTTCATATGGTTGGTGATTGCCCAGCCCTTGGATTTGTTGTGGTCTCTCTGCAGGGCCTCCCTGCCTTCAAGGGAGTTGATAGCTCCTCCCAGTTTGGTATCATCTGTGAACTTAGTATCCCTTCCAGTCCCACATCCAAATCATTTATGAAGACATTGATGGGCACAGGGCCTAATGTTATACAGGCCCACTGAAATTTGAAGCATGTAACATGGGGTGGTTAGGATGTAAAACCACTGAAATGACTGTAAGACAAAAAGGTTTCCTAAAATAAGTGCAATGAATCCCAAAATTAGTTAAACAAGTGTGGTAGGCTGAAACTTGGTTGATAGGTAAGTTGCTAACTCAATGAAAGGGCTGGTAACACCTCTGCAATCGAATATTTATAGACAAGCAAGCGCGGGAAGTTTTTCTTTGTTTCTTGCCTCAAGGGCTGAGGGGTGGCTGGAGAGCCTGGGCCCAGGCCTGGGCCAGGCCACCCCCCCTCGACCCCTTGGCTTGGTGGTGGCCCTCTACCCCCCGGGAGAGCTGTCCCAGCTCCGCAGGCAGTGTGTAACCGAGACCGCGCGGCTGAGATGATCTGAGGCCACCAGGGCCTTGCACGGGTCTGGCGGGGCCAGCGGGACATCCTTGCATCCAGCACAGCTCTCACCAAAACCAAAGAAACACCACACACTGCAGCCGAGGAAGACACCTTTTCTTTCAAGTCAGCGAGGAAAGATGACAAAAATAAAGTCACATGGGATGAAGCTGAACGTGGTGACTCCAAGGTCAAAAACAGAGTGGAAGGGTGAGACCATATGGGATGGCAGCTGGATGGCAACAGGAAAAGAGGGCTGTCGTGCTTTTGGTGTGGAGCTTTAAAATACTTCTTGCAAAGCTGTAGAAAGAACTTTAATCCATTTGAAAAAATGTGAGGGGATGGGAAATTCTTGTGCAGCCTGTGACTTTAAGGAAAGGCCCACGCCAGGCCATATGAAGTTGTAAGAAGCTGTTAGAGATTCAAAGTAGAGAACCTTTGCTTTCAGGCTGAGATAACTCATCCTTAAAAGAGTAAAACCCCATGTTTTTTCATGTGGCCCATGACTTAGGAGTGTGGGAAGACTACAGAAGATTCATGGGAGAGATACCTTTTTCACTTCAATAGATCTTTCTCCGGGCGGACTGAACTGTTGGTTTGTGAAAATTCTGTGGCACAGTAGAAAAACCTCTTTTCCTTAAACATAAAATGACTCTTTAAAAAGAGTAACTCTGACCAAAATGCCGTGGTTTTGTTTTGTTTTCTTTTGTAAAAGGTTTGTAGTAAAGAAGGGGGCATTGGGAAAGAAAGGTGTTTAAAGGTGTTGTTTGATTTCTTATATTTTTTTTTTTCACTTTTCATTCTCTTAGTAATAAAGTTTTCTGTATATTGCAACTGTTTAAGTGTGGACCTTATTTTGCCCCAAAGTTTCTTAACAATTTCCTCAATAAATCCATATTCCCCTTATGCATATAATTGGATTTTGTGTGTTTGGTGTTTAAACCAGTGTCAAACCATGACAACAAGCATGAAAATAATGTGACGATCAATAAATACATATTGATCTACTGAAATCAATACTAAGGAGGAAAGAATTGAAATTTCAATTGAATTATATTTAGAGTTAAAAAAATTAAATTGAATTTAAATTAGATAAAAAATTATTGAAATAATATTCTCTACATTAAATGTATCTTTTTTTGTATTATTCCATTAAGAAAAATGCTGAGATCAAAGGCATAATTGGTGGTAAGCATATGTTCAGTGTGAAGAGTCTCTGAATGTTCATATATAATATGGTAAGAGATCAGTTTTGCTTTCTCAGTATCTTTAGAATTTTCAGGTCACAAAGGAATAGCAGAAAGTTTTGACATGAAAATAACAAATTCTACCTTTGCCCAATAATTTCAAGATTTGATGGTGCTATTAACAGAGGAGAGTTTGGGCATGTGGCTATAGTTAGAATAAATAAATCTAATTTGCAATCTTTGACTTAATAGATGGAAATTCTTTGAAAGATTTTAAAAAAGAATTAACACTAACAGAAGAATGCTCATTATAACATTTCTTTGTCTGATTTTTTTTTCTAGGAATTTTAAACCTAAATAATCCAAAATTTTGAAGTATTTGTGTTTGTTAAACATCAAACATTCTGTTTGAACTAAATATCTGAAAGATGAAAGGCAAAGCTCAACAGAATTGAGTGCAGGGTTTCCCCCCTCACCCAATGAACCCATTACTGATGATATTCTAATGATTTGTTTCTGCATGTTTTATAAGCAATCAGAATTTTTCTTTGAGAAAGATAATCTACTTTTAGAGCAAAACATATTGAAATCTAGGAGGTAGTGGGATTAGTATCTTTGACAATTTATTGTTCCTAACAGCTTTTATATCCAGTGAACGAGATTCAGATGATCTCTTTGGTTGAAAGAGAGAAATTATGTAATAGCCTTCCTTTAAAAACCTGATGAAGATCCACCTAACAAAATTGCTCTATAGATCGCACACTTTTGTGCATATTTAAATGATTTCACAAAACTGGTAGAAATTCATAAGACTGGAACAGCAATGCGTTAATAAGGCTTTGTGAAACAACACTGAACAATAGCTGTAAGCAATTCCATTTTCCCCTTGTTTATAAGAACATTCCTTTCCACCCCCTCTCATTATTTCCAAGGAGAAAAACAAAATGCAAAAATCTGACATGTTTCCTGAAAAGTTTTGAATGGGCTCTTCTGAAAAAGACTTTTAGGAAGTCATAAGCCTTAGGAAATTGATTTATGTCTCATCAGTGTATGAAATGAAGTATTTCTCATCCTCTTCAGAGCTGGATTTTCATCCATTCCTTCAAATCTAGGTCATTTTGTGTGTCTTCACCTATGAACTCACAATATTTTACTGCTTTGCATATGTATACACACTTTCTGGGGGAAAAAGTAAAATACTATGAGAATTATTATTATTATTATTATTATTATTATTATGTTATTATTATTAAGTAAAATTAATGTTTTCATCATGTTTTGATTCTCCAGAAAGAATTCATGAAGGTTTTTGTGCTTAAAAATGGTTGTGCTGAAATGTTTCTGTGGAATACCCTGATTAAATAAGAGACAGAAAATAAAAGTGTTTACTTTAATGAAGCAGCAGTACTTTAAAATACTTTCAATTTCTCCTACTTATGTTTTCATTCTCATTATCATAAATTTTCATTTGAGTGATCAGAGTTGAAGATACTTGCGTTGATCAGTTGCTCACAGTCTGGGTCTGGAGTAGGGGAAAGCTCTTAATAGATTTAAATAATATCAAAACCATATTTATACCAAAAAAGAGTGAAAATACCCTCAAGACACCAGGTGACATATAGTACTCTTAATATCCTTTTTAATTGTACAATCATGAAACCATCCAAGTGTTCTTTAGAATGATGATCAGAGTAATGTTGTTATTATTAGTAGAGAAATACTTTTGCTAACACTGATTCAGTTGTTATGTGCTCATTTCTTTAAATAATGCAGTATTTTTTAACAATTAGATATTCAGCAGTATCTGATTTTGAGTCATCTGTCAATAATCTATCAACATAGCTTTATACAGAGAAGCAGCATTTGTTTTGAGTTGCTTATACTTTAAGCTTAGAAATAATAATAGGAACAGGGACAGTAAGAAAAGGAAAAAAGATTAAATAGGCTTTTTGCTTTCTTAGGGAATCTCTGTAACTGTAAAATCCAAGAAAACTTATTGCATTGTTTGCACTGTTCCTTTTTTATGCTAACAGTATTCTCAAATTAAGAGCAAGTAACCGCGCTTCACAAGTTGTGCACTGGAATGTGGATTAGCCGCACTAAGATTCACTGCCTGTATACAATACTATTTTTTTGAGCCCTGCTTTTTATTTTTGACTTCCAAAATTATTTTTAGTGAGGCCATTGTTGTTACTTATCCATACCAGTGACCACGAGCAAATCCCTCTCACTAAGCCTAAAGGAGTAACCTTGAGGGGCATCCCATTCAAGTGAGGAATCTTCACACACACAGTTCTAGAATGGGTGTGTTGGAAATTAAAAGTGGTGCTTGGCTTTTATAGTGTAAAGTGATTCACAGTCAGATGTCTCCAGGCCGGCAGCATCAGCTCAGCAGCTTTAGGTAACTTATCAGTGTTATCATTTTTTGGTTACTTTATGAGGAACTTTGTCTGCCACATCCTCACCAAAGCCAGTTTCTGTAAGGAAACACCATTCTCCATATCCTCAGAAAGTTTAACTTTGGGACTGATCAATCAGGCTGATCTCAGTGTTCTTCAGCAGCAAAAGCAGTATGACATCCCTCCCCCATCCACCACTGATAGCTTTGCAGTAAGAGTTTACAGGAGTTTTGCTACCATGTGTTACGTTTGGTGTATATAACAAGTAGCCAAATTCTTGTTTGTATAATAAATGATGATTTTTTTTTTTAAATGTCAGATGTACCTGTGGAATGGCTTTCCAAAGTCAGAGTGACCTGTTGTGCTGAAGGAAGTAAAGAGGCATAACGAAACTGTGCTTATAGCATCTTGTTCACGTTCTCTTCTTCAGGGAGCCCTCCGAGGATCACTGTTATATTCAGGCTACATTCTGTTCTGTGAAAATTTCAGGGTGGATGGCCAAGCAGAGTGGGAGTTCACACAGAAGAAATGTGAGCCTTTCAAGGAGGCCCTCTATTGTGCCCTGGCTTCAGAAATAAATGTATTAATATTAAATTAATATTATTATTATAACTTATCTTAATCAGATAATATTCCCTTTTTCCCCCAAAATATTATGTGACTAATTAGAATGAGTACTTGTCTTGCTGACTCTATATTAAGTCACTATCATATCAGGATAACAACACCATCTTTGCTGAGGCTGCTCAGGCAAGGTAACACCTTCTCGGGTGATCTTTTATCTGCTGATTCTATAAGTACATGCTTATGTCTCAGCTGCTGCACATGAATGATATATAAGGCTGTGTGAAGAGAGAACTTAAAATCCAGATTTAAGAAACATGTAATAGAAAACGTGGTATTGTTATATCACAGAAAAATTTTAGATAGATATTAAGGTTTATGTGAGTGTAACCTCAGTTCTTCCATTGCAAATAGTTGTGTCACACATTATTCACTAATTTAAACAATGTTTAAAATGCCAGGAACTTTAAAGTGATCTCCAAAAAATTCAGGTTATACTATAATTATTACAAATTATTATCTACTTTACTCTGCAACTGGTATACAAAGTCTCAGCTAACAATGAATTATTTTCGTTTTTCTAAAGACTCACATTCCATACATCTCACTAAGGAATCTATATCTTTGAAAAAATTCTAAGTAATTGTTAATAGTGAGATTTCTCTAAGACCTCTATTTAATATAAATGGTTAAAAGATCCTCTGCTATCAAATAAAGATTACCAGATTTTAAATGTCAGGAAATAGGTAATTCTGAGTTTTAGGATATTACTTTTCTAAAAGTATATTGAATCTGAGGTCTATATTGTTTTGAATATAACTTTTTAGTACTGTATGAAAAAGCCACCAAAAAAAGAGAATATTCTTTGACAAGCAAAATCACAATATTTTATCTGCCACCAACTACTGTTGATGTACTTCCAGTGCCTCGGATACATACAGGTCAATTTATAATATCTAAATTTCCTGCCTGTACAGGTAACTCATATGTCTGTTGTTCTAGGGTTATTTTTATTTTGTAAATGAATAGGAAATCTTAACTTGAACTGTCATTTATAAACTAATTTTTACTTAGGGCCTCTAAATTTTTTTCACAGGCCAAACTGTTTATTTGCACTTTGATCTGTAGATCTTTGATCATGAATTTTGGCAATCCCATAGTTTTCAGTGCAGGAGGTAGGTAAGAGAAGTTACAAAGTCAGGTGGTTGGCAGGAAAAAATTCTATAAAGAAATGTTTCAATACTAATATATATCCACTTGTGTGATAGTAAAACTGTGGCAGTCCCTCAGCTGAGAATTACTGGTAATTGCAGCTGTACAGCTTGTAAAGCATGCCTTGAAAAGCTGGCTGTTTCTGGGGAAAGAAGAGCATTACCAATCTTTGAGTTAGATAACCAAATCACTTTTGGGGTAAAATAAAACTCAGGACAAATGCAATCGTAACCCTCACCACTGTTTTTGTTGAGTAAATATTCTGCGATCACAATTTTATTTTAAGTCCCATCTGAATTCAAGTAGCAGCAGCTGCCAGAATATCAAAAGATATGAACAGATTTCCTATACCTAGCTATAACTTACTCTTACAAGAAGCTCGTGTAGAAAATCATAGGTATCATTTTCCAGTTTATGCTGCTCCTCTATCTTATCCTGAAATGGTTCTTGAAGAGTTAAAAAGAAAACTGTGAGCAATCTCTTTGCTCAGGAGCCAACCAGCACATGTAGTTCAACCACATTTAGGTCAGAGGCCTTCGGGGATAATTCTACACTACCAGCTAGTGCCCTTCTTCCTTTCAGACCATTGTTAAGTGTCAATAGGCCAGTCCATCTCTGCTGACCCTGGAACACACCATTTATGAAAATGCATATCTTTGCACTTTTAAACTGTTCCCTGAAAACACTTTGAGTGATTGTCAGCTGTCTTAACATTATAAGACAGACATTCTTAATTGTCAGACATCTACATGGATGGGATTATACTTTTTTTGTCTATTCTGACATACAGCCATGATATTGTTAGGGACCTGAAATGGCATTGTTTATGTTTAAGCAACTGAATCATACTAAATGTATATAATTACTTGTAGAATTTTGTAAAATCAAAGGTTTTGTGTTGATTTAATTGCAACTATGTTTTAGATGTATTTGTGTGAAGGGTTTTTAATGACTCTGTAAATGAAGTGAACCCAGTCACCAAGAACAATGATGTTAGTACGTTGATAGAAACCCATTTTGCTCCCAAATATGCCTGTTGATTCATTTCCTGGAATGATTCCACTTGAACAAAGATGTTGTACTACCTGTAAATGTTACCATTATCTTCAACAGGAGCTGCATATGTGTAACACAGCTCAAATATTTCTGGAGTGGGCATATGATTACCTCTGAATGGAAGATAGCACAGGCATGATGGTATGTACAGGCATCGCTTCCTTACTCTCCTCCAGCAACAGTGACAGCCTCTATAACAATTCTCAAGCAGTGTACATAAACTGAATGATCCCACTGCAACCAAATGGATTTATAATTCCTTGCCATACTGACACTGCTTTCATACGGTTGCAGAGCTGTTCTCACTAGAATTGATATTCTATCTGTCTTCCATGCAGTGTAAGTAACCATATTGATTACTCCTTACCCATGTCTTGCTTGAATAACTCTGCCAAAATTTTCCTGTGAAACTCAGCCAAATTTATTAGGGTCTTTAACACGATGGCCATTACTGTCAAGCTTTCTCATTTTCACTTTTTTTAATGTAGTCTCACATGAGCATTTAACAACTCTGACTCTAATCACTGATTCCTTGTTTTCAGTACATATTCTTTAGATGTTGGCTGTTAACAGCACCTCGTGACCAGTTTATTGAAACTGGCTAGCCAGCCTAACCTGCAAATCACACAGTGTTTAGTATATTGCTTTGAGATAACTGCAGGGTGGAAAGTTCTGGGGAAGATTATTACAAAGATTTATAATATTATTAGTGTACTTATGGTATACAAACAGATACAGTGTGGCTGCATCAGCTGTGTTGGGAAGTCAGTTGTTCCCTAGTCCTACAAGTAGTGGATTTTCCATTAATCAAAATGGTCTGTTAAGTTCATCAAATAGAAAAGAAAAAGAAAATGTCCATGGCTTTAAAAATCCTTTAACCACACCTAAGTACTTTGTCAGTTGTGAACATACAGTACCATAAATTCATTACTATTTTTTGTTCCTTGTTTTGGGCTGAGTCTTCCAATGGTTCCTTCTTTAATTCCTCTACAGGTGCAGTTAATGTTCTGTCTGGCTCAAAATTGGCCCTTAATTTTGCTTGACAATGAGACCTCTGATAACAATGATATCTGAACACAGAGACACGGAAAACATTGTAGTACATCTGGACTAGGAGCATATTTGATAGAAAATCTGTTCTGCTTTTCAAAAACTCATTTGATGTTTTTAGCAACCACAGATTACACTTTGGAAAAGTGATTTGAGAAACCTGTGAGGGAACAATTATATTTCATGTCTTAAAATTATCAGAAGCCATGGCAGAAGTTGCACCAGTAGAAATCTGAATGCTGTGCTCATCTGTGGAATTTTAAATTTAGAAGGAGAGAGGTTTCTGGGTTGCATTCACTTTAGTACCTACTTTACACCGTGACTGAAAAGGAAACACGCATTTCCATATCTGTTAAAATTTGTTCCTTCCACAATAAGAAGAGGGAGAATCTCTCTTAAAATCTTGCTACTACCATGGAAGTTGCAAAGACTGTGAAATACCTGTGTTTCATCTGCATGAAAGACATTTTTTAAATCAGTCTTTTTGGATTATTATTTCTGCTTCAGGGCATAGTAAAGTGTTACCTTTTCACAATCAGGATAATGTGATACATTTTTCTTTTTTCCTTTTTTATTACATAATCACTGAATAGTGGGATTACTGTGAATTACTGTCCTCAAGAGCAGTCCTCCTCATCTCACAGGGGCTGGGGAGCAGGGCAAGCTGAGGTCAGCCAGGGCTGTCCCATCCCTGGACATCAGGTGCCTTCATGGGGATGGGGACAAGCCAAGACCCAGGGGTGATAACATGCCCCATCCAGGCACTGTCCATGAAAATGCAGGGGAATATTTGCAGACAGTGTGTGATCTGCCCCTTCAGACTTTATTGATTCAAGAAGGAAGTGGCTCCAGATATGATTTAGGTAAGCTTAGATTACCTCTGTACCCCATTCAGCTGGTTGCCTGGTCCTCCAGCTGTTCACACTGGTGGTTTGCTAGATGAGTCTGCTTCTTTCCGACTGCCTGCCAACACGCCCCAGGCATGGGAAACCTGTGGGACCCAGGGTCTGGCAGCTGTGGAGAGTTATGAGTCACAGCTCTTCCTCCTGTTCCCTGTGGCTGCAATTATGTCTCCCGCATCTGTGCCTGGACTGTGTAGGAGATGGTCGTTTTCCTTGGGTGCATATGCTGTGGCATACTTCTGCCCAGCCACAGGCATGAAAAACTTCCTTTGTGTCACCACAATCCTTTTACACAGAAAAGGGAGACAAAGCCATTATATTTGGTATATTCTGCTATGCTATAAATAATTCTTTATTCATTTATACATTCATGATTTCCTTTCCTTTAGAATCTTTACCCTTTTCCAACTTAATGGAATATTTTATAGATTGGAATGGAGTTGCGACTTTTCAGTGTAATTCAAATAAACACCACTGTTGTCCCTAACTGGCAGAGGGCAGTAGCGCATCTGGTAACTAGGACAGACATGTTTACCCAAATTACATATGCCTAAATTAGGGGATTATATTCCAAGGTGCCTTACTGGCACCAGAGAAAGAGAGAAGAAAAGGGCTTTTAAATAGGCTTACACGAATAAAAGCTGTGGAACGCATGTGTTATCTTTCCTCCTAAGTCAAACTGAGTTTTAATGTTTCGGTAGCTTATTGCATCTCCAGTTGTATAAAATGCTGTTTAATTTTAATTCTCTTGTTACACTCACCCAGGGAGAAGCTTATCTTAATCTCACTTCATATTGTGTCAAGGATACAAATACCACTTAATGTTTTTCTTCCACAGAAATGCTGGTCACGAGCTTAGAAGAGACTTATTTGTATTGTAGTCAGTGCCCACTGCAATCAAGGTTCCCATATTTTCTGCAGGCGTACCACTAATCTGAGCTCTTTGTTAAGAGTCCTGAAGCCTGTAGCACTCCAGTATTGCAGACGAGAGTTCCTTGTAGCTACAAAAAAAAAAGGTTTTGAAAATGGAGGCTGTGTCCTTGCGGTATTTAATTCAATTACATGATGTGTTGCCCCTTGCTTTATATTTCCATTGAATTACATATTGATTATCTAAAATAGCAGAATAGTTTTTTGTGGAGAATTTGAAGGTTAGATAGATATGGAACAAAAAGAAAAGAACTTTGCTTGGAGAGGTTTCAAGGATTGCTTGAGAATGATTTACTCCTTGTGAAAGTAGATGGCATTGAAATAATTGTGAATTCTGGTATTTCAAAATTAACAATATGCTGACGGGAAAGAAATAGTTAATTTGTGTACCAGGGCATCTAACTGATTCATTAACCACAATCTGCCTATCATTTGGTGTGCTTTTGCATTGTGACTTTCTACAAACCTCTCTTTGTAGTGGCAAAAGGCTATCATTGCTTAGTACCTAGAAAATATGAAAAACTATACTGGTGTCAACCTGGCACAGTGCACAACGGAAATTTCTGCCATGGAAATAACTGTTGATTTACACAAATTTAAACACAAAGTACTAAGGTATCAGCAAGTGTATGTTATTAACCCATTCTTGATTTTAAAAAAGCCAACAATGTGCTTTCTTTCCCTATGATTTCTTTATACCTTTTTGGTTTTTCTTCTCCTAGGTCTTTACCGTCTTTTCATTTATGAGTTCTGGCAGTTTTCCCTGTTTTTCAAAAGGTAGTAGAATTAGTATTTTCCTGTGAAGTCTGACAACTAGATGAAGTGAAAGGGGTTACTTAAAAAACTCTCTAGAGGAAGGTCTGACTTCATTCAGTTTCTAAGCACTACATGTCTGTGCTCCAATTAAAGTTTGGTGCTGAATTAGCAATTAAAGTTGGTGTTGAATGGATTTTACAGAATTTTCCATTCCGTCTTGTAGTAGTATCATTATTCTAAATAACAAAAAAATTGCATACCGGCTGGTCTTTTATTTTTTTTTCTCTGTATTGTTTTTTTTTTTTTGTT
>VZRQ01002116.1:78270-117631 GCA_013397975.1 Machaerirhynchus nigripectus
GTATTTCTTATTTCTATTAAGAAACCTACCGATCACATGCAGCTTTCAAATTCTGGACCAGAATAAAATGAAGCAGTATAAGAGGTTCACTATAAAAGAAAACAAAATGGAGCTGTTTATGAAAAAAAACGTTTAGAAAGTTCTTCTGTCTTAATTTCTAGGAGATCTAGTGAAGACAGAAAAATCTTGTTGACTCCTTATGAGCGATCAAATTTCATCTGTTACATCTCTGTTCTTGTATTTTCTTTTGTGTGTGTGTTTTGTGTTATTGTTTGAGTTTGGTGGTTTTTCTGTTTTGCTGTTCTTTTTTTTTCCCCGAAGACTAAAATTCTTATTCTCTGCTGAAAAAACTTGACATTGGCACAGACCTTGCTCTGGTCTCTAGTGTTATCTCCCTGGAAAATAGAAGTCAAGCAAATTTGTTTTGGGTTTCTAGGACTGAGACTAATATATTTTCTAGCACGAGTCACAATTTTCAGAAGGAAATCAAATGTTTAGCTTACCAAGCTGTAAAGAAGGTCCCCTGTGGCCACCGAGAGTTATTAGAATGTCAGACTGACCATAAGTCTAGTTTATTATCATGTTATGAACTACTGCAAATATTCTCACAGTTTAAAACATGGAGCAGATTCATGGCATCAATCCTCTCATTCGATGAAAGTTGCCTAAATATGGTGTAATTTTTCTGAAGTTTAATTTCAGACACCTAATGGAGGAGAATGACGATGCTGAGTGCCACGAACTGAATCAATTAATGAATAATATTTTGCATTTGGTGGTAGAAAACCGAATAGATTTTTGCCAAACTCAGCCAAACCATATCACTTTGATTTTACATATCAAACACAAAGAATTGTTCTAATACTGGTTCAGACTTTTTCTTATCAATTTTTTGGAAAGTAATTTCGAAATGCTAATTGAAAAAATACCAAAGTGTTTTGTACACATAAATCAGTTGCCTTTTTGAGTATTTTTTTGTAAGTGAAGTTTAAAAAAGTTTGTTTTCCATATGCTTAAGGAACTTGAATGTAGTAGCAAGATGCTGGTGTTTCTGACATCTTCAACAATGGCAAGATAAGTCATGAAGCAATACTGACATATGTTTCATTAATTTACTATAGTCTGGACTAGAAAAAAAAAATGCATATTTACTTATAAAATTACTTTATTTAATTTAATAAACAGTCATAGATACAGCTAAACAGTGTCTCTTAAATCCCACTCTGCATTATTCTATTTATGTCAATGATAAGAAAAATAATAATAGCCAAGTCTTGGCTTTCAGTTCCACAGCTTGCACAAACTATCTGATCAGTGATAAAATATCCATGAATACTCATTCAAATCCTTTACTATTTTATTATTCCTATGGTCATAAGTCAAAATTCTACTCTTGACTGCAAAGTGTTAATTGAAAGAGGATGGTTTGGTGTTCCATTAACAGGAAATCAAAGACTGAGAAAGACAAAGCTTTTAAAGGAAAAAATCAGTAGCTATTGAGATTTCACCCACCATACTAAATCCATGATGGCCTTAAAACTTAAAGGCATTGACAATGCAGGGTAGTGAATTAAAGGAGCTGACTGAGCTGTTTGTTGTGACCTGTGAGCAGAAAGACTGGAATCTTTTATCCATCATTTTTAGGAGAAAGACTACAATCATAGAATCATGGAATTCTTTAGAGTGGGAAAGACCTCTAAGATCCTTAAGTACAGCAGGAGTCAAAACAGAAACAACTCATCATGTTGTTTGTCCTTCCCAGAGGCAATATTGAGAACAATCTTTGAAGGCGGAGTAGAAGGATAAAAGTCTGGAAGATTTCCTTCCTGAAGGATGTCCAAACTTCTTAGACTGCTTTTCTATTCAGAACTGCCTCCCAAAAGGCTCTCTCAACCAGGCCACTGAATAGGCTAGAGTTTGCCCACCACAAGTCCAAGGCAGCAGTTCTAATCCTGGTTTTTACTTCTCTGCCTGTTGGAAGTTCTATCATTTAAATTCTGTGCCCAAAACTGTGGATACTGAAAAACTGCTAGCAGAAGGTTTTTCCAGCTTCTTGCAATATTCTGTGAGAATCCCTCCTTTTTCATGCAAGCTGTGAAAACAGTAAGATGGTTCTTGTAAACAATATCTAAACACCTGGCGCTTGTCTAAGATCTGGTTTTGGTACGTTGGAGAAATGTTTTGAAAGTAAGTGTTGTAAGACTTTAGCCAATCGCCCCAGGGGGTGGGTGATCACTGACCAATCACTTCATGGAACTAGAATATATAAGTGGGGTTGTAAATTAAGTAAAGAATTCCATTTCTCTCTGGATTTCTGTGTTGCTGTATCTCTCTGTCCCTGGTACTACAGCGACACAAGACAACCTCCAGTCATCATGTCACTTATAAATCTGTTTACAAACAACAGATCCAGTGGGGCTCTATCTATAGATATCCTTTCGCCAGCTATATCAGGAAACATTTCCCACACAGAAATGGTCCCTCCAGGGACTGTCTAGACTGTTTCCTCCTAAGTGTGTTGTATTTCCAGGAGGCATCTGGTAAGCTGGAGACCCTTACAAGGGCAAGAGCTAGATTTCTACCAATTACTTGTAGAATATTTCATCTCTCTCTTCATGCTGGTTGGATGCTTGATAGCAGACTTCAATCAGGATATCCAACTCTTATAAACACTTAACCCTGTTTTCACCATTGCCAAGCTCAAACCAGTAAACACACTTCCTAGTATAAAATACAACTCCCCTGTCCCTTCTGAGGAGTTTGTAGCCATCTGTTGCAGCACTCCAGTTTCCTGAGTCACCCACCATGTTTTTGTGATTGCAGTTATATCATGGTTTTCCTGCTGCACAGTGGATTCCAACTTCTCCTGCTTGTTGTCCATGCTGCCATGCATTATCGTAGGTTCACTTCAGCTGAGCTATTGATCCCACCATCTATTTGGGTTCAGAATCCCTAATTCCTATGTGAAAATTCTCAATTGTTTCTGTGGTTTCTAACACATCAGCGATCATTACTTCTCTGCTGCTGCGTGTAACTCCATTCCCTGGCTCCACTGAGGTGACTATGACACTATGGACATTAGTAAAGGGATATTTCAAATGTACTTCTGGGTACCGGGCACATCATGAGACAGACTACGGGAGCTTGACAGCAGACCTCAGACTTTGATGCACTACCTCCAGGATTACCTCTAGTGACCTTGGTACTAGCCCTTTTAATGCTCTTTCAATGAGCCCTGACAAACTCCTGCCCAGAGATCCTTTGAGACAGGTGTGTCACATCTGCTGCCAGCAGGCTCAGTGTTTTGTGGCATGGACTAGACTAGATGAGACTAGACTAGAGTAGACCAGACTACACAAGACTGTCCCAGAACAGGGCCAGATGGATGTGATTTACAATGATCATCTAATGCAAGTGTCAAAATATCAGATTCTAGGCACCTTTCAAATTTATGTTTATGCACTTGGGGCTTTTTTTGGTAGGCTGGTTGAAATTTTAGTGTAAATTTAGTTTATTTTGTGTGTTGTTTTTTGTTTCCTTTGTTTTTTCTCTCTTTTTTTTTTTTTCATGAAAGATAGAAATTACAAGGTAGAAGAAAAAATAAAGCTCAGACTAGAAGTTTCAATAAAAAAACTATGTGTCTCAAAATATTTATCTGGCAAAAATTAAAATTAATGTGAATGAAAAGGAAGAGGTACAAAAAGCAAACTGACTAACAATATAGGTTCCAGAAGAAATTTCCTTTTATAGAAAAGAGTCACAAAGCAAATTTCCCATACTGCATTAGAAAATTGTGGAATTCTGAAAACAGATGAAATCATTTCCTCACCAGGTCTTGAGTGGTGTTCACATGGCTCTCAGGAAATCCTTTGCTCTTTCCTATCTAGCTTCAGTTGATTTCATGGCAGGAAAGCCAGCTGCAGTTACTTTAGCATGAACCAGTTTAAAACCCACATTCATGCAATTACTATGTTTCATGTAAGCAATGTCTTTTTCATTTGCCCTGAATTTAATTGCTACAACTTTGAGTGCCCTTTTGTTCTGTTACTGAAGGTGACCATAAAAGAGGGATTGATTACCATCCAACCTTTGTGATATTCTTAATGCATCAAAGTCCCTTGTTTATTTCTTTCTAATTTATGCTATCTTTTCTCACATACAAAGCCAACCAACTTCACAATACACCTCTTTAGCCCTTCAGGTTTCCATTTACAATTGGAAATGAAGACAGCAGATTATCTGCCTGGTTCTTCCCTGACAGGAGTAAGGCAAGTACATCTGCATAAGGTGAGGGTCTGGTATGAGAAAAAAGAGATTATGTCTGTATGAACTTCTGCTGATAGAAACCAGTGTTGGTTTTCTTGAAGGCTTTGAGCATCTGTGGGTAATACGAAGAATGTAAATAAATTCTGTTTTGCTCTAGCCTTTACAGTGATGGACAGCAGATAAATCTAGGTAATACATTTTTCCTGTTCTTTTCCGTCTCCTATTCTTACTACTTTTTTACTGTCTGATGGTCTTCTCACCACTATATTTTTCAATCTGTTATGTATCCAAGCAAGTAATTGATATTCTGATATTCTTGTGTGTCTGCCCCTTTGCTGCACACTCAAATTTGACCCTACCTATTAGTATAAGCACACCTGTTTTGTAGTTAACAACTGAAATCTGTTACTGATTTCATGTGGTCAGAAAAATTTTGGAGAAAAACTTTTCATGGGTGTTCTGTGTATGACTTAAAATGTTCATGTTAATGCATATTCATGGACAAATTGCCACTTTTTTGTTCACCTGCCATTCATCTTCCAAAATCATGATGAATATCTTTTGATCAATATGGTGCCATTTACAGTTATACAAATCCAAAAGTAATTTCATGAAAGATAATAAAGAAATGGAAAAGAAAATAATTTGCATTAGATTTATGTTTGAAATAAGGTCTCATCATAGAGATAGAATGGCTTGTGAGAGAAAACGTGGTCAACCAGAGAAAGGAAAACTACTACAGTTAAGGAAAAAAAAATGTACTATTTATTGTAAATATCCCAGCATGCACTTTTAGAGTGTTTATCATGTCTTTAAATACTCTTGTTGGATTATGCAGTTTGCCTGATGCCTGATGTGATCCGCCCAATGGTCCTAAGGGAGCTGGCAGAAATGCTTGCCGAGCCACTCTCCATTTACCAACAGTCCTGGCTAAGCAGAGAGCGCCCATTTGACTGGAAGTTACCAAACGTGGTAAGACAGGACAGAAGGAGGATGTGGGACCTACAAGCCTGTCAGCCTGACCTGGGTGCAGGGTAGATTATGGAGCATATCATTGTGAATGCCATCACACCGCAAGTATAGGATAAGCAGGGGATCAGGAACATGGATTTATGAAAGGCAGGTCCCGCTTGACTGACACATTCACTCACAAGTCTTCATTTTTACTTGTTAGTTCCTGAGGGAACTGGGGTCGTTTAGGCTGGAGAAAAGGAGGCTCAGGGAAGACCTCATCTCTCTCCTTCCCTGAGTAAAAAGTGATAGAACAAGAGGAAGTGGCTTCAAGTTGCACCAGGGGAAGTTTAGATTGGATACGAGGAAAATTTTCATCATGAAAGGGGTTGTCAAGCACTGGAACAGCTGTTCGGGGGAGTGGTTAAGTCACCATCCCTGGAGGAATTCAAAAGATGTGTGGATGTGGTACTCAGGGACATGGGTTACTGGTGGACCTGGCAGTGCTGGGTTAACAGCTGGACTTAAGGATCTTAGAGGTCTTTCCCACTCTAAAGAATTCCATGATTCTATGATTGTAGTCTTTCTCCTAAAAATGATGGATAAAATGTTTATTCTATTACACAATATTGAGGCACACACATTTTGGGTCAGGAAATATACTGAGAGAGATACTATGGTCTATTAAGAAATGGAGCTGTATAGTAAATGAATTAGGTAAATGAATTATAGTAAATGAAAAAAAAACAAAAGGTTCCTTGATAAAACAAAATTGCCATCAAAATATAAAATATAAGTATGATACAAGAAAGCAGTACATTTCCTCCAGAAACTCCCTCAGTTTTTAAAAATATTTTAATATAAGTTGATCAAATTTGTTGTCTCCTTTCAAATTAATTAAAACCAAATAGATCTTTCTTTCTCATTTCCAAAAGGAATTTGCTTTACTGCCTAATTTACAAGTCCAAGAATACAGCAGATCGTGAGAACAAAGATGACAAGTCTTAGGAGTCGATGCTATGGTTTCACTGACTCTTCTTATAGCATCACAGTTTTTTTCCTGATAATTCGGTGAGAAACCGTAGAGAGAAATATATTGTGTAAAAAATTTGAATACTAAATTCAACTCGTTATTATATGAATTACAAATGCTAAAAGGGAGAACAGGTATGATATTTCTGCATGGATCACCATTAAGCGGAAGAAGGACAAGTTTAATCTCATGATTGTTGGTTGGTCACTTGATTCTGCACTAAGCAAACAAACGAACTGAAACGGTAAATGTTAATGAAAAGTTCTTTTAAAAAGCTGTCCGGCATGATTTGGCTGGAGCATAGTAATATTAGGGAACAAATGGAACTAAGCTGATAAAAACTGTATGTGTGTAATTGCAGATAATTAGATCCTTTTAGATAACAAATGATGCCTTCTGTTATACTATCTCTTTAAACATATGACATACTTAGAGTAAGACAAATTCAGTTTCCAAAGAATAATGCTTCATTAGCTGTTCAAAATAATTTTTAAAATCAAATTTACTTTGAAATTACACATTTTCTGTAAGTCGTCAAATTTTTTTGCTGTTAGTGAGATTATTTTATTAAATTCTACTGAGTTATGCATTTTAAGTTTACAAGTTTTTGAGGGATTTCAGTCTAAATGCTCCACTCTTAAGATACATTGATGTTCACAGACAGAACAATCACAGTGATTTTTTTTCTGTGGTGAGTTCCTAGTTACAGGGGTTAATGCAGCTTCACAGGAAGTTCACTGCATGTTTTCCAGCAATCAAATAAAATCTCAGTTTCAACTAAATATAAAGGTGTAAGAAACATATTCTTCTTAGAAGAAATACCTGCTTAAATTCTGTGTCCTGGGTAGTCTCAGATTTCTCCATGATATCATTTTTTTACAGTACTGAAAGTGCAGCCTGAATTCTTGAAACGTAGCAAGGTTATATTCCATAATAGTGTAAACAAGTGCACTCCTAGTAGAATCAATGGACAAAATTGGACAAAAAGAGCATTATTCCAAGCGGATGCCAGAAGATACTGGTGGTGTGTTTCATGTGAGAAGGATTTCAACTTTTTTTAATTTTGATTCAGGGAGACACCATTAGTTTAAAATAATGCTTATCCATCTCTTAACTGTAATGTTATGGTTTGTAGATAAGTATGTGTTTATATTTTCCTGAGTAGGGCAGTTACCAAAAAAAACCAAAAAAAAACCCCCTAAGATTACTATGATAAGATATAGCTTCTTTCTCCCTAAATAGACTAAATTTTAGTCTTTCTTTTATGCATCATGGTGCTGTTCTTCTCCTCTCTCTATGGTGATGTTTGAGGAACAGGTAAAAAAAATTTGAATTTACAGCTTTCCAGGTTTTGACCCATTTCTGGTAAACCCATTAAAAATAGGTCTATATATACCTGTATATACACAGACTTTTTTATTAAATAACTATACAGTATTATATAAGTTATATATATACAAAAATGACCACTGAACAGTGTCATTCCAGGTAGTGATTTAGTAACTCTGTATTTAATTTTAGAATACTTTAGTATTGTCATTATTATTTATAATTAGTTTAAAATTCTGTATCATTATGAAGCTTCAGAGTCAACTACTGAAAAATCAGTAAACTAATTTCTGTTATGTGTACAATCTTAATCCTATAGTAAATAAGTTAAAGTAGGCTTTGATGCCTGGTCATATTCCTTTTCTCCACAGTGTTTTTGTGTCAATCAGAATCAAAACAGATGTGAAAGAAACCAGAACCTAAACTACCGACAAATGTAAATTTGTTACTCTAAATTTTGCTGGACATTGGAAGCAAGTACCTGAACTGTGTTTTTCTTTTTTCCTTGTGTTTCCTCAGCCTTCCCTAATGCATAACTGTGTTTTCTTCAGTCCTGGATTTGAATGGAAGATGGCTGATATTACTCTGGTATGATGAGACTGCAACAAAAGATCAAAATTATATATGTGCACCTTTTTCTGAAGAGGCCAAAAGCAGATGTAGTACAGTAACAAATTATGTTACAAATAAAACTGCACTGCTTTGTGGTATGAAATAACTAACTACTAAATATAAAATAAAAACCTTGTGATAATGGTACACTACAGGGCTCACGTAATACCTTGGATATTGCTCCTGAAGTAGTCACAAAAAAAAAAAAATAGGAAAAGGAAGAGGAAAAAAAAGAATTAGGAAAAGGGAGAGGAAAAAATGAGACAAATTACTCTCTTGGGAGGGCTCCTAAATTAGATGTACAAAAAAATGTTTATATTTAGCTTCCTAGCAAATTTCAGTTACAACCAGATGCCGACATAATTATTCATTTTGCTCATGAAAAGATGACAAGCCCCCTCTTTTTGATGGACATCATCATCCTGAAATGTCGTTCTTATGAAAATCACCTTCTGAAAATACAAGCTAGATGGGATTCTACAATGTATTAAATGTTCAACAGGGTGAAGATCTGGCTCAATTTTAACCAATGTTGCATTAAAAAAAAAACAAAAAAAAAAAAAAAACCCAAAAAAAAAAAAAAAAAACCAAAANTTTCCCCAGAGCCAGAAATAGTGTCAGGGTCTTCAAAAATCTGATGGCAAATAAGACCATTTGGATGGGAATTGTAAAAATTCAAAAGTCTCATTTGAAAAAGGCATACAACTGTTGCAAACTCAAGTACAGTACTTTTCATGAAAATTCTGCTCATAAAGAAAGTCCTGTTGGACTAGACTAAATTGTCTGATACCAACAGACTTCATCAAAATGGGGAGCTTTTCTTTAACAACCATTGTTCTAGGTTTTCATCTCACATCACACATAAACCTTACTTGTTTTATACATACATAAACTGTGGTTATATGTTAAATGATACTTAAAATGATAATTAGTTACATCTCTACTGCTGAAAGATTTTGAGTTAAAAAAGAGGTCATTTCTTTAATTAATCAAGTTTTTTTTTCCTTTTGCTCTATACAGTGCTCCTACCATTGTGCTTTTTCCAGTTATATAAGGAATTGTGTTTTGAATATGATACTAATTCAGTACAGTCTCTTTAACCCAAAGAAGAGGAAATCTCTCAAGGAAAAATGCATGCTCCAAATACAGTATTAGTATTTTTATATTATTCTGTATCTTCAAACAGAAATTAGAACTGTCATTCAAGGAAATGTTAGAGATGGACAAAGACTTGATCATCCTTTCTTTATTGTTTTCCAGAAAAAAAAGGTTTATGTAAATTTTCTTAAGTAAAGGAATTGGATCTGGTAAATTTGGGACAGCATTGATTAATAGATGGATGATGGTGGTGTAAAGGAAGGGTCAGACCATGGAATAACACCCAAATTCTTATTACAACAAGCAATTAGATGAAGGGGTTCAGTAGGGAAGTTCCTTTTTTTTATTGAAGTGAATGAAAAGAGTTCTTGAAGGAAAAGGAGAAGTATTTTTTTCATATTCAAACTTTTCAAGAGTATTCTTCATTTACATAAGTGCTTCGAGGAAATTTTAATAATATGAACCACATATGGGGTGCCAAATTTCATATACTATTTGTCAATACATTTTAGACAAATATTTTTCACCCCAGAGAGGATTTTATCAAATATTATACAAATTAAAGAAATTCAAGCGCTATAACTTAGTATAGCAGAATATTTTTTACTTTTACAGAAAGGTTTAAGATACATTTGTGACTGTATTTATGTTTAAAAATGTAGACTCTGCTATCAGGTAAGCAAGACTATTGTACTAAGGTATACTTAACTATTGCCATGCAGAATTCATAGACATGGTGACTAATTAATTTTCTGCAGTCTATATCTACAAAATGAGGACTGAACTATAATTCAAATATAATTCAAAGTATAAGAACTTCTCAACAAATTTATTTAATTTATAGTTTTAATTTTCCAAATAAAACAATATAAATTAATGAACATCTAAAAGAAATACTGATTCTAACTGAAAGGCAAATTTTTAATGTTGAATGTGTCAAAACAGAAAAAATTATGATCCTCTTAGTTAAACTGAGAGTTCTTTCAGAATAGTCCTAATAAGGTAAATGTCAGTCTTGATTAAATAGCTTTTTCTGAAGGAACCCATATTATTCCAAAATTACAGTATGTTTAATTAGAAACATTTATTTCAGTTAGATTCCATCTGAAAATGAAATTAATATTTCAGTAAACCTCAAAAAGTGGCACGCTGATCAGTTATAATTATACAGAAATGAAAAATGATTGATATCAAATTCTTTAATTACCAGTCTCAACATATAATCATATTTGTAGTGGGGAAAAAAATAAACCAAAAATTGAGCACCCTTTGTTTTCTCTGTAGTGAGATATTTTTGTGCAGGTGTATATTGTGTAAGCAAGTGTGTCCTGTTCAGCCCACCGTGGATGGAATGCATCACTCAAATTTGGGGTTTGAAGAAAATTTGAAATTCTGTTTCATAGAAATAATTTTAATACATTAGTACAATTAACAAAAAGCTGAAAAGATCACACATAATATGCACAATGATGAAACACTAAACGAAATATTTAGGAGACACGAATCCAGAAGTAATGAAAGGTACAGAATGATGCCATAGGTTCACATGCTGGGTTACTAACTCTCAAGGAATATTTATTAACCCAGTTTTTGCTGCTAGAGCTAGTGGACTGTACATGAAACACCAGCTAGTGATGCAAAATATACAAATAATCTCTTTTGTGACTCCACTGACAATCTTTTCACTCTTACAGTAAGAAATTTGAAGTTACAGTTGTTGATTTTAGCAAATACTCCCTATACTGGCAGATTTTGTTGTTTTGAAAGCCAATGCTGTATTTAGGATTTCAATAGGACTGGAATCTCAAAACCAGGAGAGGGTAAGTACCTCTTCAATAACATACTGTAAAGTAAACCTGCTTAAGAGTGTTGGTAAATTGCACATAGATGTCAAGTTCTCAAGGCAGAGATAAATGGCTGTAGTATTAAAGCAAACCTGACTGAATTATAAGTTGTGTGAGGAACTATTTGTCAGTGTTGTGAGAAATGTAACATGAACCCTAAAAGTTTGACCACTAACACTGTTGAACCAAATATAGTAGTATTTACATATTTTTCAGATAAAGAATCCATCATGAATAATAAATTGCAATGACAACTTGAAATACTTATAATTTTATTAATACAGTTTCACTTTTATATCTCTTTCAATAAACTAATGAATTTGCTACTTCTTCTTGCAGTTTCTTGGTTTGGTTTACAAATCTGTTTAATTAACTAAAGTTTACCTTTAATTAGCACATTAGATATAGAATGGGGAAGAACATTTCCTCAGTACTAGTCATCTTTCTTATACAGTTTTTCTTCTGGAAAAAGTTCTTTTGATATTCTACTTGATTTTGAAAACCTGTCACATGACCTTTGTAATGCTCATTTATGTGTACTTACTAAAGTGCTTTGATGTTTTGCACCAAAGAGGAAGCTGGAATTCACACCAAGTGACAGCAAATCTGAAACATGAAATCTGTTGGATTGGCAGCTGGTCCAGACTTACCATAACCCGGCTGAAAGAAAGTGCTTTTTAATTATTTAAAATTTTCCTCAAAGAATGTATGACATGCCTAAAGAGCCCTGCCAAGTATCAACAAGTCAAGAAAAACACCAACGTAAGTGTATTCCACTATCTTCTAATCATTAAATGTGTAATTTTTGGCTCCCAAGAGTTCCAGATAACAAGGGTTCTGATCACTTCTGGCCAATAAAAGAGGTTTTTTATACATATTTACTCATTCAAAATATTTCAGTGTTCTTCCAAAGACTTTGAGTTAGGCTTTACCACTCACAACTTGTTCAATACACTACGGGTTATTTCTAATTTTTTTTTTTTTTTTTGAATTGTGAAAGATTTTTTGAAGATACCTTGATGTGATATGTCATGGAATGAAAGGGAGGTCAGAAGCCAATTATCAGATTCTTTCTACTCATTAAATGGTCCCTTTGGGATTTCAAAACAGTGAACTGGAAAGCTCTGTGGAACTAAAGATTTTCAGGGCTGAAAGATGACTTTTTTTAACTGACTATACTGTTACTTTTCATGTGGATAACAATTTCCTCTTATCAGGAGATATTTCAGTCTAATGAAGTTTTAATATATGGAAAAACAGACCTTATCTTCTGAAGAATACCTTAACCTTTTTTTGTAGGTAATACATATCCAGTCTAGAGTAATATCAGCATAATATTAAAAAACTTATAGTTCAAAATATTTACCAAAATAAGCAAAGAAAGTGGTACAATTAGTTGGCCATACTTTTTTTTTCCTTTCTGAATTAATTTGCTGCAATGTGTGCAGGAATCATAGAATATTACAGAATCATAGCATATGCTGAGTTGGAAGGGACCCATCAAGATCATTCAGTCCAACCCCTGGCCCTGCACAGGGCACCTCGAGAGTGACAGCACGGGCCTGAGAGCATTGTCCAAACACTTACTGAACTCTGCCAGGCCTGGTGCTGTGACCACTGCCCTGGGGAGCCTGTTCCAGTGCCCAAACACCCTCTGGGTGAAGGACCTTCTACTGATATCCACCCTACACATCCTCTGACACAACTTTAGGCCATTCCCTCTGGTCCAGTCACTGGTCACCACAGAGCAGAGATCAGTGTCTGCCCCTCCTCTGCCCCTCACGAGGAAGGTGCACACTGCAATGAGGTCTCCACTCAGTCTCCTCCTCTCCAGGTTGAACAAACCAAGTGACCTCAGCCGCTCGTCATTTGGCTTCCTCTTAAAGCCCTTGACGATCTTCATGTCCCTCCTTTGGATACTCTCTAATAGCTTAATATTCTTTTGTATTGTGGTGCCCAAAGCTGCCCAGGATTTGAGGTGAGGCCACACCAGTGCAGAGCAGAGCAGAATGATCTCCTCCTCTGACAGGGTTGCCATCCTAAAGGACATTAAAAGAGGATGACAATTGCAGATAAAATGTAGGTTGGAATAATTTGTTTCAGATTCACTGACCTTTTTTTAAAGAACATGTATATTCCTTGAATTGTCAGCCAGCCTTAGAAATTATAATTGGATAAAAAAATCCTTTCTCAGGTTTTTGGCTGCTTGCCCTGCTTGTATGCAGTTCTTGCCATATTTTATCGGTTTTTAAAACAGCTACTTCTCTTACTGAAAATGAGTGAATTTGAATGGAATACAAAATTCTTCTAGTTTGAAAGCAAACTAGTGAGAGACTCCAAGTCAGAAATACAATTTAATAGGAAAAATAAAATAAAAGCAATAGTAAGAAAAAAAACCCAACCCACTGACAGTGTCAGAGTACAAACCTGACCCCCTGATGGTCAGGGGGTTGGTAGCAGTCCAATTAAAAGGTGGCTGCAGTCCTCTTGGAGTGATGGTTGGGTTGAAGCAGTGATCCTGTAGAAGGGTCTGGTCTTCCTCTGAAGGTCCAGAAGTAGTGTAGAAGGTTCTAGTTTTCCTCTGGGAATCCAGTGGAAAAGGCTGCTTTAGGCAGTTCCAAGGACAGGTTATATCCAGGTGGGAATGTTTAGCCTCTCCCTCCTGGGCGGAGCATCTCACAATAGGATGAGATAAGTCCATGAGTAATTGGCAGTGGTTTCTTGCTGGCCCATTGTCTGTTATCAGAGGTGGGTCATAGCAGGAGATAACAGCTAATGGCCCACAGCTGGTGGTAATAGAATACTTAAATGCATCTATATTGTAACCTAGGACAAAAATGATTCTCAGATTTTGGAAGCAATAGGCAAGCAAAGAATTTACTATTTTTAAGTGCATAATTTGAACCCCTGTAACCACAGGCTGTGATATTTTCTGCATGGGCCAGAGCTGTTTTAGCTCTTCTGAGACTGAAACTCTGGCATCTGCAAAAAAAGGGGTAAGTACACGGGCAAGTTTCATAGGCTGCTGAAAATTGATTCTCACTGGTTTAAAATAAATTAAAAATTCTTTGGAAATTTGGCATGTGGAATCTCATGGTGAGAAGTTAATTAGAACCATAGCAATTTAATCTAAGCTTTGTAAAATCTAAGAAAAAATTACAAATGAGGAATTGTCTTTTTTTCCTCTATTTGCCTTCAGAGCTGCACTAGCTTTAAAAGGTAAGTAAACACAGAAAATGCAAAGACCGGAATATTCAATCAATCATCTCATTTGACAAAAGTTAAATACTATTAAAATGATCACTATAAACCCAAAATTTGCTTGACACTCACTTTATTTCATCAATGAAACAGATCATGAAGCTTTAATATGAAAACATCTAGGCACTTTCTGTAAAACTCTGCATTAAATTTGCTCTATGTGTATGATCCTGCAATGGTCAGGCAGTGTCTCCAGCACAGCAGGAGCTCAAAAAGGCATTCTTTCAAATATGCTTGGTCTTCTGTTGAATTTATTAAAATTGGTCATTAATTAAAAGGTGAAACACATACTTGCAAGCCAGGTTGAAACAGCAGTTTCTGCTGAAGTATATATGCACTTGGTAATGGAATACCTCAGTATAAACTATCAACACTATGTTGGGATTTCATATAGGTCATTTCTACCTTTCCACAGTATGTGATAATGCCTCTATCCATTTGGGCATCTTACTGCCCTCCATTTCATCTTTTCATATTCTTCACTGTCTAGGACTCTAAGGAGAAATATTAATATAAAAATTACAGTATTTGCCACTAATATGTTTCTTTGTCATTGGTATGTATTAAATATCATGGAGGAAAATCAAGCTAGTTTAAAAGAGATTTTTTTAAAAATAAAGTAGCATGCTTTGTTTCCACCTTAATACCAAGTGGTTTTTTTATCCATAATCAATAGAACAATATATCTGTATAAGGAGGTACAGGAAAGTGAATTTCTTTCTTCTGTTTTTTAAATAACCTAAAAATAAAACCTCTGTACTTCAACGTCACTTAGAACAGAATCTTCAAAAATTAGAGGTGAAAAAAATTATTTTCTGGCAAGGATGACAGTTTATTTCCAGACTGACTTCACCAAAACATACATAACCTTACTCTTCCTGTTAGCACTAGGCTGCAAATAAAATACTGTTGTGTTCCATTGTAATTTAGACGTCCATATTTGTGTGAGAAAAGGAAATAATTCTTTCTCTATTTGGGACAAAAGAAATATTTATTTTCTTACTTTATTCATCATATTAAAGTGATAATGTCTACTGGGGTTGAGAATTTAAATCAAAACTCCCACAGAATTAGTTCAATTTATCACATTTCTGTTTGTCACCACCATGTAGATGAGATGTATATACACATGAATAATGTATACCAAATTACAAACACTGTGTATTTGGAGAGAAATGAAAGAAAAAAATTGTTCCCCTAAGGAAAATCTTTGTATAAATTATGCTGATTGTTTCATAAACACAAAGGCAAACTATTTATAAGAAACAATGTTTCTATTTTTTCGCTTGGTAAAGTTTTCCCAGACTGATTTGTAATAATGCATTCAATATGAACTCTATCTTTACTTGGATACATTTGAAATAATGAAACTGTGCTGCTTTAGTAATTTTCTGCATTATTTGATAATAAGAGATTGATTACCTAAATCACATGGTGTTCCCCTAATTTAGTCAGTGAAGTTATTATCTTGAGTTGTTTCTTGAGTCCCCCTCAAGATTCAGGCATGTTGGCACTATTTTGCCATACAGTGGAGAGGTTTTCTCTTTAGTGGAGTCTATAAGATACATTTTCGTCACAGAAGGTCCCACTTCCAAGTCTCAGAAAATCCAATGCAACACAGCCCAGGCAGCAAGATGCAATTCTATTCACTACATAGATACCTGGGAGTAAATATGATGGATTGGTCATCGTGTCAAAGGCATCCAGAAGCTTTTTTTTGTGGAGTAGACACTGCAAAAAGTGTCAAATGGTTTCAGACTTCCTCACATTAAAATCATTATCAAAACTAGTCTAAAGCAAATAAAGGTGTTTATGTACCAAATAAAAAACAGACAACACATCTAAAGAGTTTGCAGGAGTGACCAAATTGAAAAGAAAGAAAAATATTCTAATATTTCATTTACTTTAGCATTAAATGACAGACACAGGATTTCTCTTCCTCCATAAAATTCTGTAAGCAGCCCTATTGAAACCATTCAAAGCTCCAGTCTCTAGTTCTCACTGAAGGCTTTACTGTGTGACACTAAATTTAAGTACAGATCTAACTCTGAGGCTCATTCAAATCTAAGCCTTTCCTCTGCTCCTTATGTGTTAACATTCCTTCATCAGTTTCCTGTGAGGTCAAGATAGAAAGAATAGCTTACCTCTTCCTATCCCAACAGCAAGCCATCAGTGGTCTTCATCTACCACAGGAACCAGTTACTGACCCTTTTTATGCTTCCTTAGAGTTTAGTAAATGCTTAACCCCTTATGAGGCATGACACCTTTTTTATTCATTAATCTACAAAACAAATATAATTGCTATTAACAGAATTTAAAAGTTCATAATCAGGAAGGGCAGATAGCAATAATGAAACAATGGCACATTTTGACTCCTAACTTTGTGAAAAACTTAGACCTGGCATAACCACTAATCTTATTACTTTGATTTTTTGCATGCAGAAGTCTGTAGTAACAAGTATGTTTTCATGATCTTTGATTCTTTTTTGATCTTAGTAATTCAATATTGGCTATTATCATGCAGCACTCCAAATTCAAAATAACAGTTATGTTCATTCCTGAGATACATGGAGATGAATCTTCCTTTGTTAAGTTTCATCTCACTGATGCACTGATTACAAAAACCCTATAAAAATGCCTTGATAGCAAGTCAAAACCAAGCATGAAGTACAGTTCATTTTTACTTGCTTTTAAAAGAGAATATGCTAATAAACATAACCAAGAGTCATTCTAGGCTTGCTATTATACTCAGATTGGGCTCCTTTAGCTCCTTCTTTACAGAACACTCAGGAAAACAGCTAGTTATTCAATTTGCCCTATGTTTTATCCAGTTTGCAAGATATGAATTGAAATTTCTACTACATTACTGATCAAACAAAGCCATTTTCAGTGGAAAAGTATTGAATAAGAAAAAATTAAAATAACCATGCCTTCCCATGAAAGTCATAATTGTAACAAAACAAGTGAAAGACTTCAGAATTGTGAGCATGTAATCAATTCCAAGTGGCCAACGAAGACACTTATAAATTGTATACAATGTGACCTCGAGAAATAAGTCAGATGATCTTGTAAATGTTATTCAAGAAAATATTCATGAATCAATTTTTTTTTGCATTACTTGACCCTGTAGGTGAGGATGACATATATAAAAGAACATCACAACATTTATGTTTTAGAAAGTTGTACCTCACTTCGTGTTGTACCTCACTGAATCTTTAAGAAGTAAAATAAATACTTCAAAAAGTTCTTATTTTCATTTTGTTTTAATTTTTACCATTAATGAAGCAGCTGAGGGCTTTTATTTAAACCTTAAAATAAGGTCACAGTTTTTGGGTTGCTGGAAATGTCAGTTGGAGGAATTCACATAAGAGCTAACCTGGGATTAATATTAATAAATGTGCTCATTGCATTCAAAAATCCTTGCAACGAAAGGTCACTGTTAGCTTTGAGTTCCAAAATTAGAACTGTCTTTTAAAGACTATCAAAACCAATATTAAAAAAATCAGAACAGCATTTGAGACACTTACCTGTGTGACTTTTGCACTAAAGCAGGATGGATAGATGTAATAACAGTAATATGGAATAATGGCTTTTGCTTTGTAAAAGACAAAGATGCCCATAGATAAAAGGATCACTTTCCTGATCAATAGATTTAATTGAGGGATAAATCTGCTGGATAAATTCTACCAAGAACCATTTTCATTCATCTTCTCTCTCCTAGTCGTCGACTAAGCAAAGTGTACATTTTTTGTCATCCACATTTCCTTGGCAGGTAAAATGTCTTCTAGCATCTACATGTTGAGGAGGAAAAATTTAATTACATTGTACAGTAATGAGAAACATTAAAACAGCAGGTGCACTTGTTTTACAGAAACAGGTCAAATTCAATTGATAACTGAATTTCTTGTAAAACTGTCTTTTAGTAGCACTGTTAATAAGCATACTGTTAATGGGGATGATAATTTATCCATACTCTTTTGTTTTTATATCAGCTATCCCATGTCCAGTTTCTCATAAGTGGTAATTAGTGACCATTGCACCTGAGGTAAATCATAAGACTATAGAGAATGACTTAAATTTATAACTTATGCTATTTATGTCATGTTTCAGGGAAGGGTGGGGGTTTTGTTCTTTTCTTTCTTTTTTTTTTTTTCTGTGTGTGTGTGTATTTCAGTGTACTTGTTAATAGTGAATATAAGTTCCATGCAAACAACATGACATCAAAAATAAAATGACCAGAAAGGAGAGAATTTTGTCCCATTTTGGTTCTAAAGGTCATAAATGAAAGTCAGGTTCAAGGGAAGACATCTCTACTATATCAAATTGAGCCAAGCTAAACAAAAAACAAGTAAAACAAACAAATAAAAAAGCAAACAAACACAAGCTCAAAACAACGAAACTAAAGACAAAAGCCACACATTTCCACACTTCAGTCAGATGGCAAGGGATTAGGGAACAGAATGCTTTCACTTCAAGGGAAGGACTAGTTACGAAAGTGAAGTAGGAAACGTACTGATCTGAGAAGGTCCTCCTAAAAGCTCCGCCTGACAAAACCTCTTGGTAAGGCGTGAGTTGTTGCTGTTGGGGTGGCCACGACACACGAATATGGACGCTGCACCTGGTTAGTGGCATAGAGAGTTTTATTTCAAAGAGAGCACGTACTTATAGTCTATTCTATGTTATCATCCGTGTTACAAGTACACTGGCTACCAAACTACAACAATGGATCCACTGGCTATCATTTAACTATGGTATAATATTATTGGTTACCTGTAACTCAAGCATTCAGGCATTCAGAAAAATACCAGGTGCAGATATGCTTTCTCTTTGTATTGTTTTGGATTCCGTACTTCTCTTGATACTACACTTCCCTGGGCAAAGCTGATTATTTTCTTCTCATGGGTTTTTCTCATGAATAGAAGCTAACCATGTCCAAATTGAGATCTGTGAAGCCTTCAGGCTAGTTGTCAGCCTCAACAGTGAGTTGGTTGAGTTATAGTCTCACAGACATTAGTACCCTGTAATAAAAAATTTGAACAAGGCTGAAACCTGGGACACTAGCTGGTATAAAGATTGTCTTAATAAATGACAATAAGACATTACTATTTTTAAAAGAGCTTTTAAAAAGACTTGGTTTTGCATAGCCTGGTTTTGGTAGCAGCAGGGTCACAGAGGTGGCTTCTGTGAGAAGCTCCTGGAAGTTTCCACCATGTCTGGCAGAGCCAGCCCCTGATGGCTCTGACGATGGACATGCTGCTGGCCAAAGCTGTGCCAATTGGAGAGGATGGTAACACCTCTGTGATAACATATTTAAGAAGAAAATCATAACAAAATGGGGTGCGCAGTGTTAATTCCAGCTAGAGAAGAGGAGGAGGTGAGAACATGTGAGGGAAGGGAAACAACATGGAGACACCAAGGGCAGTGGCAGAAGGACGGGAAGGAGGGGCTCCAGGCGCCGGAGCCGAGATTGCTCTGCAGGCCATGGTGACGACCGTGGTGAAGCAGCTGTGCCCCTGCNGGGAAGGGACCCCACGGTGCAGCAGGGGAAGGACTCCTCTCCCCGAACAGGGGAAGAAAACCTTGGGTGATGAACTGACTAAACCCTGCTTCCACATATCCTGTCCCCTGCACTGCTGGTGAGAAGGAGGAAGCGGCTGGTGGGGAAAAAAAGGTATTTTAAGGGTTTATTTTACTTCTTATTTTCCTCCTCTGATTTTGTTAGTAATAAATTCACTTTGTACCTCTAAGCTTATTCTGTTTTGCCCTTGGACTATTTTCTCCCAGTCCTTATCTCAGCTCACAAAGCCTTCATTAAATTTCTCTCTCCTCTGCCCAGCTGTGGCAGGGGAGGGTGAGTGAGTGACTTTCATGGTTGCTAGGCGTTTGGCCAGTGTCAAACCCTGACAACAGTGTCATATATGTTCGTTATTTAATTTAACCACCAAAAAATATTTAATTGTTCTCTATTTTTAGTTCAGCAAATAAATAATAATATTTAAATTCTTGCCTTCATCATACCAAAAAGTAATCTAATGGATTTAGGTGCCTACTGTGATTTAAGAGGCCTTAGACTATACTATCGGACAGCATTGCTTGCCAGGAGGAGGAAGAGAAAAATGAGGAGGAGGAGAAGGAAAAGAGAGAAGGAGAAGAATAAGAAGAAGAAAGAGAAAGAGGAGAAGAAAAGTAATAAGCAAGATGTTTTAATCTCTTATCTCTTCCTTTCTCCTCTTAGCAGAGTCCGGTTTTCTTGCCAGCATGCTAGTTTCTCCTCAAAAGCAAAAGCTCCCTTTCTGCAGGGATTATAATGTAGATAATTACCTGTAAGACATGGAATCTCTTTCATAGTAGGTTCCTCTTAACTCCTGGACGACATAGAATGAACACATCCATTAATTTTTACCCACCTTACTCTCTGAATAGATCATTGTGGAACAATGTAGGCATGAGAAATGACAGTTAAAATTTAGAGATGTGTTAATGACAGAGGGTCTAATAAGAGGCAAAATATAACTCTCATCTGTCATGGGGATTCAGGCTATGTGTATGATGTCATTCTGGAGATCACTAGATAAATATTTATTAGTTAGGTCACTGAACTTCTGGGTTATTGGTTTGGTTAACATTTAATCTCTACTTAATTTCTGAAATAAAACTTTTTTTTTAAGGAAGACTGTGAGTCAATCCAAAATGTTTCTGAATGTATCTTTAAGAACAGTGCAGCATGGCACCAGTTTTTAAAGTCAAAAAATGCCATAGTAAAATGTCAAATTATTTGGAAAAAGAACCCCAAGAACTGCACAGAGGAAAAGAAGTTGTTTTCCTGTAGGCAGCATGGGTTGAGATGGAGACAGTTTAATAGGTTAAGCAAATGCTGTGCACACAAGCAAAACAAAAGAAGAAATTTATTCAACCCTTCCCATGTGCAGGCAGCTGTTCAGCCATCCCCAGGAAAGCATGGCTCCATCAAGCGCAGCAATGACTTGGGTAGACAAACACCATCCCTCCACTGTCCCATATCCTCCTTCTTCTCCCCTCAGCTTTATATGCAAAGCAGGATGTCATAAGGTATTTAATCCCTGTGGTTGGCTGGGGTCAGCTGTCCTGGCTGTGTCTCCTCCCCACTCCTTGCACCCCCAGCCTTCTCACTGCTGGGGTGAGAAGCTGAAAATCCTTGATGCTGTGCAAGTCCTACTCGGCAGGAACAAAAACATCCCTGTGTTATCAACATTGTTTTCAGCACAAAACAGCACAGCCCCACCCAGCATGATGTTACATAGAACATCCTTGTCTCTGAATTGGAGAGATACGGATTTGATGAGTGGACCTGTCAGTGAATAAGGAGTTGTCCACACAGTCACACACAAGAGCTGCTGTCAGCTCAATATCCAAGGGAGATCAGCATCAAGTGACATTCCCCAAAGGCTGGTATTGAGACCAGAATTTTTTAACATCATTATCAAGGACATGGGCATGGAGTGCAGCAAATTTGCTGAGAAGAACCTTGACAAGCTGGAGAGGTGGATCAGTGCAAACCTCGTAAAGTTTAACAAGGACTTTGTATTCTGCACCTGCCTCGGGGAAATCCCCAAGATAGATACAGTCAGGGTGAAGAGTACATTGAGGGCAGACCTGTGGAGAAGGATTCTGAGGTATTGGTGGATATTAAACTGAATATGAGCTGCCAGTGTGATCTCACAGCCCAGAAAATTAACAGTATCCTTTAGAACTGCACCAAAGTCAGAGTGGCAAGAGGTTGAGGGAGGCACGTTTACCTTTCTGCTCCGCACTGGTGAGGCCGTATCCAGAGAATTATGCCAAGCTCTGCAAACTCCACCATAAGAAAGATGTGGACCTGCTTGAACAAGTCCAAAGGAGAGTCAGGAAGATGATCAAGAGGGTCTGAATAGCCTCTCATATACGGGGAGGCTGAGAGAGTTGGGACATTCAGCTTGGAAAAGAGAAGGCTCCAAGAACACCTTACAGCAGCCTTCGAGAAGCTAATGGGGTCTGCAGGGCAGCTGGAGAGGGACTTTTCATAACGGCAGAGGGAAATAGAATGAGGGGTAATGACTTTAAACTGAGAGTGGTTTTGGATTAGATATTAGGAAGAAGTTCTTTACTGAGAGGGTGGTTAGACACTGGGACAGGTAACCCAGAGGAGGTGTGGAAGGTGTGTATACCCTCTCCCAGTGAGAACACACAACTGTTTTGTGTGAGACATCACATCTGGCATCTATTCAAATGACATGAAGGAGGTTTTTGCAACCAGAGGTATACTAGTTTTTTATACCTTTGTTTAAAAGAGGCAGCCACAAACATGGGCAGCTGAAGAAGCAATACCTTTGACATCCAGACAGTATAAATTACTCTGCCCGACATACAGAGTTTTCTCTGATGGTAAAAAAAAAAAAAAAAAGAGAAGTATCTCAGAAAATGCACAAAATAGTTGTTGGCAGCTGTGGGTAAATTAGGAAGCTTTTACATTTAAAAGAACACATTTCAAAAAGCTCAGTAATGATCAAAATGTTCCAAAATTACGGCAGTAACCTTGTTTTGAAACTGCAGTTACACAAAGTTTGCAGATATTTAATAAGCAACTGTAAATCATATAACCATATGTATAGCCATAATTTTGGAGGATATCTTCACGGTATCAAGGGTCTTGACCAGCTTTCATGGAAAGTTCAGGCCCTTCATATTCAGCTATATTCAGTCAGAAATTAAATTACAGTTTTGATTTCAATTTCAAGTATCTTTGTTGCACTAGTAAAATACAACTATGGATTTCTAAAAATGTAGCTGTATAGATTTAATGCATGTTGCCAGTGCCTCAGTTGGTATTAGATAGTCGAACTTACCACAATTTCTATTGGACTTCGTTCTTTGTGACATTTTAAAGTAATCTTAAGATAATTCAGAAAATATTTAATCTTATGGTTCTTTCCTGTGCAATATTAAGCTTTTTAAAATGAGTAATATGTTTAAATTTTGCCACGTCTTTGTGTACTTGAAAAACATCATAGGAAGATTTACATATGCCTTAGGTACTGTGGTTTGATTTCTTGTCTCATCTAAATGAAAATGTCATCGATTTCACAGTGAGACAGGCTTTCCTCTGTATGTAATTACAAGGTATTAGGAACAACAGATCTACTTACTGACCGGCACTTAAATTCTTTAAGATTTACAGTTTTCTTGATTTTTTTTAAGTGAAAATCTCAGAATTGTATGATTTTACTTTTGTCTAATGTTCATATACATAGTATTGTTTCTCGATTATATAGTTTCAGAGAAATTTCATATTTGATTTTTCAAGTAAATGCTTCATAAAAATGTGTAGCTCTTTCTTAGGAAAGGTCCTGGCAGCCACCACCCAAGAAACTCTGTCCCTGTCTTGTTTAGACCCAGACTGTGGGTTTTTCTCAAAATCATGACGCTGTGGAATTCCCTTTTTCTTGTTGCAACAAAATTTAATAATTATTTTAACACCTCATGAACCTTCCATCAGGTCAACCCACTGATTGCAATGAAACCAGTAACAGATGCTGTTTAAGTAGACCTCACAACCCTGTCCACCTTCTGGACCACTGTTTCTTCCATTATCCTCAGCATCCATGTGTTTGCAATGCTATAACCATGACCATTTTAGCCACTGTTGTAATTTTTTCCTGAAGATCTTGTACTCCAGAAAGAAATAATGTTTTATACTCTGAGTACTTTCAACAGAAAATATCATTTTCCAAAGAGTGAAATTTCATCTTCAACAAGAGCACTTGGATCACAGATTGGAACGGGAATCAGACCATCTCTTTTGCTTTGACAGGTTGTAAACTATGCATACCTGAAACAGAAGGGAGGGAAATAAAAATGATACTTGACAAAAAAGCCCGAGTGTGAGGCCTGAACAGGTAGTGTTGGAGCACAATAGTATAGCTGCTTTTCCAGAATACAGTCAAAGCTGATGCTTCATGCACTGCACATTTGAGATGGATGTTCTCAACAGCAACAGTAAAAGCTAAACACATCAGATTTTCTGCAACTAAACAAAACCATATAGAGTTGGCCTGATTATGGGTTGTAATTAGCAACTCAATTCCCTCCTATGCTGTATTTCATGCTCAGAAGTATCTGCTCTTCATGATTGTGCTAGCATTTGACAGTTGGAGTTCTAAATGGAAGAAAGCTCCTTTAGGGGGTAAAGACTGGAAAGATTTTTGGGGTTTTTTTAATAATTTTTTTTTACTTGCTAATAGATTCAGTAAGCAATAAGTGTGCACATGGATGAGACAAAACTAAAGTTATCTTTCCTTGGCTGGTGACACAAGGAAGACCACCTTTTTTCTGCAAGGAGCACTAAGTAATGCAGGACACTGAGTTAATCATAAACTCAAAATAATTGCATACCGCATTTTAATTGAAATCTGCCTCATTAAGAGCACAGGATTGACAGGCATCAGGAAAGGAATCATTTTCTCTGTCAAATAATATTTTTCCAATTAAAAATAACTGTTGTAGCTACCAGCTGTGTTCTTCTGAATCCCAGTTCTGAAATCCATGGGACTTTATTTTGAAAGCTTATTTAGAGTTACTAGCTCAATTACTTTTGGAAACTTGTCTGGAGGTACTAACTAAAGCGAATTTTTGTGGTAAAATGTGCAGCTGTAAGGAACTCCAGACAGTATCAGTGTTTCATGTTGGCTCACAACCATAACTCAAGAGTTAGAACTCTTTGTCACTTAGAGTACTTGTTTGGAAAAGGACTAATTTGAGATTTTTGTCATGCAAACAAAAATTTAGATCCATGATAGCTGCCTGAGACCACCATAAAATTCATGGAGAGAGGTGTAGCTTTGCCAGTGTTTAAATATGTGCAACTGTCCTACTGGACAGGTATGACACACACCTATGTCTGTAAAGTAAGGCCATTGCTTAATCAGGACACTGATATCAGATCACGTTTCGAAGTGAGCAGTTATGAAATTTGATATTAACACCTATTCAGTTGCTTTTAGTATTAGCTACTAGAGTTATGTTCTAATATATATGCCTCAAATATAATTATAACTTATCTGGATCTCAGAGGAGATAGGAAAGAAAGGTAACTAATTTCACTGAAGCACTCAGATGTCTTGGTGATAAATAAAATAGGAACACCTGCAAAGAAATCAGAAGTAATTATTTATATCCCATAATACCTGATACATTTGTTCTAGATTGTGGGAAAAAAAAAGGTGGGGGGAGGATAGCAAAGACACATGAAATATTATATTTTAGATAACATGAAGTAAAATTCTGCAGTTAAGCCTGTGTTGCAACATCTAATACAAACTTAAGTCACTATGGCTTCTTTTTCTGATTATTAACATAAAACATATGTTCCTTAATATATTTTAAGGAACACAAAATAATACAAGCAAATCAAATGATTCCTGTGTTGGAAATGAAAAACACACATATGAGATGATTCCATTAAGATTCAAAGGGGTGGTTCAAACTTTTCAAAATATTTAATAAGTTCTTTCAACAGGTACAAAGGAGCAAATGAAGTCCCTCAAATCCATGAGCATTTACTACACAAGTTAAAGTTTAGTTTAGCTACCATAATACCATTGCATTTTCTTAGACCTTTCATCTACATATATGCACAATTGTGGTAGGACTCTATCCTGTATAAAGTCATTGTAAAAACTATAGGGTTTTTTTTTTGTATATAATCTTACTAATCAAAACCTTACGGAAAACATGAAACCATTTAATTTGAAAACAAAAAATTGCAGGTAGTTTTACACTTCCATTTCTGCAGGTGGCAGAACAAATGTTCTTGTGTCAGAAGTGATGATTTGAACTAGATGCAACCAGAAACATGAATAACAGAATATACATAAATAGTGCATGTGTAATCAGTACAAAGATGTACTAGTTTGTTTCTTCAGAAGTGAGAGCATTCTGCTGTGTATCACCAAGTTACAGTAAGTAATAAGACATAAAGCCCTAAGTACTGTTGATTTTGATGGATTGATCTCATCCCACTAACTCCAGGGAGTGGACAAGGCTAATGTCTTCTATGAACATCCAGCTAACTTGTAACAAAATTGACAGAGTGTATTTGCCCTACAAGAACATTTTAGTACCATATTATAAGAGAGAACAAGTACTTATAACTTACTATGTTAACACTGTGATCCATGGACAATTTGGTGGGATTTTTAAAAATTATTATAGCTGCCTACTTCAATATCTTTAAAATAATTTTTTGTTTAATTAGGTGCCATCTTCATTGTCTGAGAGACAATTAAAAACCCTTGAGTGAATGCCTTCTGATCTGAAAACCTGTTAATATTTAATGTTTCTCTTTTTAATATCTTACTTTTCATATGTTAATCTATTGTATAAAAAATTATTTCAAGGATTAACACTCATTTCAATTTAGCTCAATGTGTATGTTGTTAATGTTCTTAGGTGATGAAAGAAAAGAACTATATGAACCCTTGAACTCATTCATTTACCACTCTCTTTGCAGGAGAAGTATATGCAATGTCTTTAAAACTGAATACATTTCTGCAGCAGCTAGAATATCTGCAATCTTTCTCTGCAATAATGTTTTGCAATATCAGACTCTCATAGATTTATCTACCTTCTTTTAAAGAAAAAATAAAATCCAAAAAACCTGAAAGCAAGATAATGGGATAAAAGACACCAATAAGAATACATCCCATCAAAAATCCCTCTGAGTCATCCATTTAAACCCCATTCCCAAGGCTTTTATAGTAGGGAATACTTTTAACTTATGGTGAATTATTTTCTCACACCTCTGACAAAAAACTGAATATCCAGAGACGTGTCACAAAGAGACACAGTCAGAAAACCATCTTTGAGAACATATTCTTCTGACCTGCTCCACTCTCCCTGTATTTCTACAAGTATCATTGTATTCCTAAAGGAAAATTTTGAAGAAACATGGGAATTCCCCCATTTATCCCCATTTTATCCCCAAAAGATGTATTTATCAGTTTCTTCCAGGTGCTCAGGTATCTCCAGTTCTGGTCTCAGAAACTGAAGTTACATTGACCAAAAACTTCACTGATGAGTCTGGTCACCATCAGACTGTGACCTCCATAAGAAGATCACATGGCACCTTTCTTACATCCCACTGTATTTCCCATGTTGGCACGTGAATCCCCAGTTTTCCTAAGCATCTTTAAATTTCAGTTTTAAAAATCCCTAAGGCCAAATTGGCACCTGGGAAAAAAAGCAGTGGCAGAGGATGCCCATTTTTGCTAGAAATGCACTCTCAAGCATGTTCAATCACTACACGGATTCCTCGTAAGTTTTGGTATAGGAAAAACCACATTTTCCAGAGAAATGTAAAGCCATTATTTGTGACTGGCCAGGCACAATTCCCAGCAGGCAGTTTGTGTGCAGCTACCCTTTTTAGAGGCTAAGGAAATGTAGTAGCAGAGACACGTTTTTCTGCGCTGATCAGCCATACCAGATGACCAATGAATGCTCCCAGAATCATTTAATTAAGTAATATAGACTACGTGTCCAGTCAGTAACAACAATAGTAATATAGAATTATAAAATTACTGCTTTGAAGAAACAGCAGCAATCTTAATTCAACCTTAATTATGCTAAGAACCATGGCCAAGTCATCATTAGGGATGATTGATTTTTATTTTCCCGTTTTATAGTTGGCTTTCTGATTCCTCGACTGAGTTATAGTTTCCTTTGGGTTCATAAGTTGTCACACATATTTTGAGTCCTTTCTAAAATACAGTTTCCAAATGTGTCTATGTTTATTTGTAGTTTAACAAAAACACACTCTCACCTTTGAATCAAGGTTCTTAAGAACTAATAATTTAAAAGCAAACATGTAAATTGCACATGCTTTAAAGCTGAGTGTGTTTGATATGAAATTCAGGAAAACTAGATTAGGGCACTTTTCTGAATCAGTGGAAGGTTTTGTATCTAAGGTGCTGGAGCACCTCCAAAGAGATTAGGAAGTCCATAAGTTTCAGAAGCAGGGAAATGTTTGGGGTTCTTTTCTCAGGAAAAGCCAGCATACTGACCCAGAAATATCTCTGGGACCACATGTTTCAATTACTAGGGGATCACTTGCATGGAGAGAGTTTGGGAGGAAAGACAAAATTCTTGATCTGTGCTTGTCTGGCAGCTGTAGCAGCAAGGATAACAAGAAGGGCAGACCTGTCCACTGATGCCCACTAGAAGAGGTTTGATTATAGTTTCTAATACTCTCATTATTTATGCCCACTGGCGTAAAACCTGTTCAAAAAAGTGCAGGCCCTGAGAGAAAACCTTTCCCTAGTCCCATCCTCTTCATCTCTCTGACCCTCCCACCCCACTCCACATCCTAACCACTAACCAGCCTTAAATTTGAAAGGGATCAAGTTGTTAAAGGGAAATGAAATTACTTTGTTATCATGACATTATGGTGTTATGTTAGGCTGTATTCTTTATGTAGGGCTCAATACTTTACTGACAACCAGTTCTGAAAATTCTGAATTCTTGAAAATTACTGAAAAGTTTCGTGAACTGTTACAATAAATTGTTTCTGTGACATGAATTTTCATGATCCAGATTGTTTTCTTCCTCCATGACTTCAGATTCAGTAGAAATAGACAGAAGTAGGCTCATCACAGTGAGTCTGAATCAGTTTATTCTTCTTGGCTTAAAGAATTCCAAACAGTGACTAATCTTCAGGGAAAATGAATATATTAATATTTTAACTAAAGTTCTTCCTTTTCACCTAACCAGCATGATGTTTGTTTCCCTGTTGTGGCTGCTTTAATTACATATTAAATAAACTCCTTTCTAAGTTTACTGGTGATGCCTTAAAAAACCTGAGTACATTACCCAGGTTACAGACACATTTCCACCACAGCTGAATTTAAAAATTGATACAAATCTCTTCATTCTTTGTAAACTCTATTGCAACATTTAAAAGTTCTTTTAAAGGAAGAGCCGCATGAGCGTTTAACTGAAAAAGCAGATGACAAACATAACATGGGCTATTGTATGTTGTCTGCAGTTTTAGCTAAGAAGACAGTTTTAAGCTAAACTGCATCTTGAAGAAGCATCCAGCAAATAATTTAAAAACAACACCTTTTATCCAGATTCATAGAAGAAAAAAACTCTGTATATGGGATTGATAGGAAAAGACGAGTGGCTGGTTTATTAAATTTAAAAATTATACAAGACACTTTCTCCTCAACTTAGCAGTCTTTTCCATTCTTTATTGGCTTACAATAGAATCACAAATACACAAGTCTTTTTCAGTCTTATCAGCTCTACAATAGTATTCATACATTTTAACAAGTAGTTCTATAACAGTATTTGCCTTGTAATTGAATGAAATACATAATGATAGGCAATCTTGTTTTAGAGGTATCAAAAATGCCTCAGATCCCCAGATAATTTATTACATTGATTGGTTGCTCTTATTGTTAGAAATAAGTGTTTCTTTTCTAGTTCAACCTCCTCCTTTGGAAAATAAGATGCTTTTGTTTGCTGAATTAAAGACAGCGAAAAAAAAAATTAAGTAAAATTAAAAAGAGAAACAATCCAGATCTCTCTCTCTAGCCAGGTACTCAATGGTAAGTCACCTCTTCATCCTCAACAAAAAGAGGTAAACATTTTGAGCTCACAGTTGCTGGTAGAACTGGAATACCATTTCTTGAAATGGGATTAATATTTTTCAAAAGAGTTTCTAAGTAGGTACTCCAAAGTGTAAAAAAATACACCTAGACATATATCATACATGGCATACTCAGTAGAGTGAAAAGGCCTGACACCATACAGCTGAGCATTTTCATACATACTTGTAAACAAATATTTTGAAATATTTGACTTGCCACCTGGAAGTTTGCTGACAACACACACTGTTGAATGATGACGTTGTCAGGTTTCTGTTGACATCTGTATCCCCCTTCCGCAACCCTGTGACCAGAAAATCAACTGAGTCAATGTAACATTCAGGCACTTAAACACTTTATAATGCTAGTCAGACAGAGATGGAGAGCATAAAAAATTCATAAATGGAGACCAAAGAAATTTCAGTGATGTGTCTCTGTGGGGCTGAAATCATGAAACATGAACTGATTTTTGTTGTCCATATTTCCTTTGTTTGTATTTCAAGTAAATACAAGACTTTTTAATTTTTCTTCATGAAATGAAAATAGAGATATATTGCCTAACAAGTATACTTGAGGTAGCACAAAAATATACAAACTCCAACTACAATGCATCACAAAATTTTTTGTAGAAGCTCAGGAAAGATTTCGTTCTGGTGGCACAAGCAGTACAGGGATGATTACTGCAGTACGGTAAGAATCTCCTAGTTTAGGCTGTTCTGTTTTTCAGGCATCTTACTTAAACAGTGTCACAACATGAAGATTCCTATTCTCCCTTTAGTCCTTGAATACTATTGGTGGAATTAATCAGAATTGTTGTTTCCTTGCCTATGGTTTCTTTTTCTATAAAGAATACTTTTTATGTTCTGCCAATTTTATGACAAGATTTTGTGGCATGATACAAAGAGTACCACGAAGTTTAGTGCCAAGCCTAAGAATAAAGATCAAGGAAGGCAATCAAAGGACCATACAAATAACCTACAGGGGACCAGGGATCAATGCCAATTCAAGGCCTGCTGCTGCTTTGGTGAAATATTTCTGGGTAGTTCTTTATGAGAACGGTAATCTAGACAAAATTTAAGAACTGGCTTGTGCAGAAATCTGGGGAAGGAACTATGAAGGAAATACCCCAAGGTATGGAGCTAATGAAGCCCAAATCATGCTGTTTTTCTAGGTAAGGAATTCTGAAGTGTTAACCCTGTGTCAGAGGCCAGTGCTTAAATACCATTACACGGGATTTGCTCTGTCTATGATTTAAAGAGTTAGACTCCACATCTGACACAACATCTAATATGTAGAAAACGTACTATTTCTCAAGTAATTAAGTAGTTGGAAAAATCAGTATTCTGATACTTTAAAAAGAGGAAAGTATAATGAAGTTTTTTTTAACCTGCAGCTAATATAGCCTTATTTGTTAGAACAGCCTATTAGACCTCAGTGACAGAAGAAATGTGCCATAATCTGACAGATTATTCAACACACCTGGGAATTTTCAGATCATTATTTAAAACATAAGACAAATTGGATCAAGAAATATTGTCCTTTTCCTATTTTCATCACTTAAGGAATAGAATTTTTCAAGTCCTAAAAGCTGCAAGATATCCCTCTAAATATAGAAATAGATTTCAGAAATGTACATTAATTGACTGATCTTTTATGTCATTAAAACGAAATTTTAAAACTAGGTAATCTTGAAAATAATTTTCTTGTGCTTGATATCTTTTATCTGGCCACTAGCATTTGTGGAGTACAATGGTATAAACAACTACATGTTACTCTAAATTTCAGAGGGGGCTTATATGTATTCTCAAATACCAATGGACAGAAAAATGTTTGTTTTATAAGAAGTTTAATAATTTCCAGGGGAAAAAAAGCATTCCTTGTAATAATCTTTTCTATTGTATTCCTGTGTTTTCCTTACAGTTAATCTCCTTGGATTTTTGTTTGTTTGTTTTTTTGGTTGGTTTTGGAGGTTGTTGTTTTTGTTTGATTTTTTTGTTTGGGTTTGGTTTTTTGGGGGTGGGGATGTATTTTTCTTGGGTATTGTTTTGGGTTTGTTTGTTTGTTTGTATTTCATTTATTTAGGACATGAAATGTACATTTCGAAATAAGACTCATTCTTTTTTGTTTGTGTTTTTAATTGTTGGTGTTCCTGTTTTGAAAATATTTAAAAGAAATTTATTGAGCATTTAAAACTTTATGCAAAATATTCTCAAATTGGAAATGTATTGATTATTTTTTTAACATGTGGAAAACCAGTACTTTAACTTTTTAATCACCTTTTATGAAATTTATTTATTAGCCATAGTTTGCATTGGTTTTCTCCTCTGAAAATACGTTCATCAGTGTCAGTCAAATAAAATACAGAAAAAACCCCATCATCTTTCAAAACATCTCTACATCCCATAAAGGTCAATGGAATTAAAGTCATGGACTATCATTAAGAAAAATGGCAGCTTGAGAAAGTAATATTTTTTCATTCTGCTCATTTGGACTGAGGTCTACAGCTTCCTTCTCTCTGCGTGCTCTCTGCTTTCTGGCAAAATAAGGGACCAACATTTTTCTCTGAGTGCAGTCACTTCAATGTCAGCGTGACATTTAAAAGGCAATAACCATTTTTAAAATGGCATTTTAATAAATGGCAAATCTGACCTCATGATGAGAACAATAGATGGGAAAAAACTTCTATCAGAGAAAATTTGAAGCAATAATCTCTACCAATGGATGAAAAATAAAAGAACACAAAAAAGAGTAATTTGTTGTGAAAAAATTTGTGTTTAAATTTATTTGCAGTCTAGAAGAAAAAGAAGAGAAAATATGGCATACTTGTATGACTGGGAATGAATGTAGAAAGGAAGGAAGACTGTATTTCTTCAAGGATTCGCACAGTTAAAATTGGTAGAGGATCAGGGGAATAAAATTCAGCAGTGACACAGAAAGAAGAAAATTGGAATTATTGAGAAGCTTTGCAATGTAATCTAACTTGGGGCTACAAAATACCCTTAGCAATGTGTGTTTACTAAATAGTGTAGCTACACAGAAAACTTAAGAGTGCTTTTGTGACTTCACCCATGTTCCACGCTTTAGTAGCACTGGCTTCATCTGAATAACATACAAAGTTCTGTCTTCCTTAAATGAGAATTTCTATCCTTCATAGATTTTTCTATCCTAACTTATTCACGGCACTCCTATAAATGAAACCCATCCTAAATTTTTTTTCATATTTACCTTTTCCTCTATTTTAGCGCACAGTTGTTCCAAAAGCACTTTTTGGTATAAAAAATTTTGTAAGTAAAGATACTTTGAAATATGTCTAGATTCTTGCTCTCATTTTCAGGTCGTTAATAATAACTAAATAAATACAATAAATATAAATAATATAACTAAATAAATACATATTTTTTTCTTTATTAATTTAATACATTTTTTAAAAAACACAAGAAAAACAGTAAGTTACATTAGAAAGTGTGGATGTGGGTGGTTTTATTTAAGATAGTGCATGCAGAAAATGACAGACTAGACCCTAATACATGAGGAAGATGCATTTTAAAAATGGGGGAAAACATCAGAGCATGGCAGGAGGTCCCACTTGAAGGACCATAGTTTCTTTTGGCTGAGTTTTTGCTTAATGGTGCTGCCTCTTTAAACATCAACACTGTATTAATCACAGGAAAGAGTACAGGTTGCAGATCAAGTCTGCTAGCTCCTCTCTGGTGACTTCACATAAAAGATGTTACTCTCATCCAAGTAATTCAGAGGTGACAAATATTACAGATGTTGAATTTATGTGAATGCTTGCTCCCTGTTTATTAACTCATCAATCTTGTGAGAAATATAAGGACCAAACAGGCAAGTGGGCTTTTCTTATCCTGGTGGCTCAACAGAGTCTAAAAGTAATCAATATCGGTAATTACTAAATCCTTCCAGGGTATTTTAACCCTTCTTTAGTAGTCTACTTCCACATCTTACTGGCTGATCAAATCCAAAACTAATTAGAAATAATGAAGTTTTAATTACTGTTCTGATGCCTTTCATATATTTCTCAGTCTTACTATAATTGGTTCTGTCATAATGGCAGACTAAGTGTTTTTTCCTTTTTTCATTTGATGAATTAATAGAGCTCTCTCAGTAGACAAGCATGAGTAGAGCAGATAAGCATAAAATATGCAGAGATACTCTGAGAGTGAACAGGTTTTTTTTGCCACGAAAGGTTTTCTTTTGAATTTTGATTTTGATTTACATACATTTATCCGTGTGTGTGTGTGTATTTGTGTTCACACTATTTTAAGAAAAAGTAGAAATACTTGTGAGCAAAAAAGATTGTTAAACTTTCAGGTCTCAGTGCGAGTAACATTTCCAAGAACATTCAGAATGGCAAAAAAAAGAACGAATGTTTATTTCACACCCATTTTGCTAAATTTCTAAAAACAAGTTGTACTTTTAGGAAGCATCCTTGAAAAAAAAGATTATCCTTTTTTTTTTCCTGTTCATTTATGGTATTTTATCGAAGTAGTCTTGTTTTTCATTTCTAAACTGTAGGGAAAGGGAAGCCAGGTTCCTTTTGAAGATCACCATTGAAAATATTAGACATTAGCTCAACAAGTTTAATGTTAGATTTTAGTCTGGATAATTTCCAGCTAAGAGTATATTTAAGTAAATTATTGCAGATGTTATATTAGGTAGACTCATAATTTAGTCCCTTCAGATTAAAAATACAAACATTGTGAGTGGCTTTCCACAGACACATGCAAAAGTTAAGTGTGGTATCTGACCTGAGGATCAAAAAGAAATTGTTGATTTCTAAAGATAATTACTAGTTTCGTGCCTTTTACATGCCATTCTCGTTTTCTGGGGTGACTTATGCTTATGGAGTTTTGAGTAAACAATTTGTTCAGCACAGATACTTTAAATTAATACTAATGTGGTTTTTGAGTCAGAACTTTTCATAAGAATTTTGTTTGTCAGATTAATACAGCTATTTCTATATATAAAATAATAAACGATAAAGGTTTTTTAAAAAATTGTATTAACATATTTTGCAATTTTTTAGAAACTTTAAGTACAATCAGCACACTTTATAACTTGAAGTCAGAAGATGGCCAAATCAATGGACTGGAAAACTTCTTTTTTTCAAAAATAACATAACTTGTTTTCATTCAAGCATAATCAACTTATTATTCAGTGTAGAAATTATGAGAAGAGTATTTTTAATGTGTATTATGGAAAACTGGAAAGAATAACTACTGGCTAAAAATGTTTACCACCAAAGGGCAAATATTTTATGTTGTTATTAGGAAGACTAGGAATTTATTCAAATTCTGTGACCATGACTGTGGCTTGATACCAAAATGTCATTCATAACAGCTGCCATCCAAAGCCTATATACTGCAGGTGTCAAACTGACACACTGAGGTGGAAGATTTGTTGGAGTTGTTATGTAGAGTCCTGCTGTGAGTAGAATTACTCATTTTATATTGAATTATCTTTTCAATGGCAATCTTAAGTATGGTTGAAGGCTTCTACTAAGGCTGCTGTTTTCCTATTTCTGTATATAATTTTAAAGCTCCTATGAATAGAAAAACATTGATTTTGTATGTGTTACTCTAACCTTTCTCACATTTGACAAATGTTTCTTTATTTATCTGCAGTTTCAAACACTGTGTTTCAAGAGCATTCTATATTAATAATACTGTGATTTTTTTTTAGGTAGTACATGTAAGACTTCTTTTTTTTATCATTTTATGTGAAAAATCAGTCACTTATTGTGATATTGTGTCCACTGATCCATAAAGAGCTTCATTTCCCTTTGTATTATGGTAGGTGTGTTTCTTTCATATGAGAATTATTTAAAACAGAAAAATGCTGATCAAATTACGTTATAGGTTTCTTTCTGGTCCAAAATACTTTTCAGTACTTAATTCAGTATTTTAATTTAGAAGCCACTTAAAAATAAATATATTGAAGGCTGAAGAACAAACTATTTAAAGTTAAGACAACCAATATTTATAAGTTTTTAAATTTTGGAAATTCTTATTGCAAAACTTAGGGCAGTTGTCCTGATTTCAGAGGCAGAACAATTTTTCTTAATTTTTATATAATATGTACATAGAGGAAGATAGCAAGGTGAGTGAGATGAGACTGTGCAAGTCTTCATCACAAATATACCTATTTCAAAAATATAAGACTGTCTGCCTTGAAGTCTGTTTGACTTAAAGTTACTTTGTGAAGCATACACATATGCATGAGGATAAAATATTAAAAAAAGTGCAAAGAAGCTGCATGCACTGCTCCAAGAGACCCACTGTAGGGCAGAAGTGAAAAACCCTCCTCAAAAGAGCTAACAAGCAAGGAGGTGGCTACATACCAAATGGGGAGTGCTTCCTTTCAGGGACTTTTTGTAGGACTAGGTAGAAACCCAGCAATCTTCTTTACTTCAGGAGCCTTCTTGGGTTTAAAGGACTTGACTGGCCTAATTTACTGGTTCCTGAAAAAACATATATAGCTTAATCAATGCAGACTGAAAAACTGTGCAGAAAATAGCATGAAATAAGATTTGTCCATAATTGCTGAATCACCTTTCTTCCACTGGCCAAAAATGTGACATTGTTCTATGTCTGTCTGTATATATATATATTTAAATGTATGTGTGTGTGTATAGAATTATTTAGTACTAATAATTTTAGTCCCAGCCACTACTAATTGGACTAACAAAAATTCTGATTTTTTTTTTCATACTTTAAGTAAAATTTTAATGGTTGAAATCAGTTGCTGAATGATCTTTAAACAAGGGATCCTATCTGGTTTTGTTTCAGGTGCATACAAGCTCTATAACTGAAAAATTGTGTTACTCAAGGACAAGTGGGATTATTTTATTTTCAGTGAAATGAACAAGCTGTGAAAAAGAAATCATCCACTCTTACATAGCAGCTGCCAGTTTGGAGAATTGCTACAAATTCCAATGTAGGCATATCAGCCATTTCCCATGGTGATAGCACTGTCTCTGAAGATAGACCAGCTTAAAGGTATGCAAGGGGACTTGAAAACACAAGAAATGAAACTCTGGCTTAAGTTTGGCCCCACAAACTTCGAGTCACTGTTTCAGTGAAACTCTGACTTAAGTTTGGCCCCATAAACTTGGAGTCACTGCTTCAGTATAAAGGAAATTTCAGGCAGAAAACAGCCAACATCAACATGTGTGTGCTTCCACACATATATGCATTTTGTGTTTCAGAGTTTATCCTGAGACTGAAGGCTTAAAGTCAGGATACAAGAACAGGCATTTTTAGGTTATTTATTTAGAACCTAGCTGGATTACATAGGAAGAAGTTTAAAGCCAAAGGGCAAATCAGGGCAGAGTTCTCTGTGTGTCTGAAATAACCTTTCTGGTTCTGACTAACCTCAGAAGACAGTTATCAGTATAGAGAGTCTATTAAGAAGCTCAGAATTAAAATTTACAGCTGGAGTTGCAGCACATTAAATATGAGCATTCAGAGAGGGTCTTAGAAGCAAAACCATAACATTGGAATAGTTTTCTCTTAAGATTTCCACTACTTTCTCTACAAGTTCTTTCATTTCTTTGTGTCACAGTAAAGATTATTTGATTAATTCTCAGGATTCAGTTCAGCCTCAGTCCCTTATATATCACAATATAATTATTTATTGTAAAATACTAATTAAAGTAATAGTGTGATTTGTCATCACAATGTTACCTTCATGCTTTTTGTGTTTCAAGCTAATGTCAAAATGACAGAAATATCAGAAAAACCTGGCAGTTTTTATTAGGTTTTGTTCTTGAATTGTTTTAACTTAAGAGATTTTATAATAAGAACAAAATCAAACCACCTCAAACACATTATTGCATAATTAGCTACATGGTAGAAGTTGCTTTTTTTGACTAGTCCTTAAGACACTCAAAATTGTCCTACAATCTAACCTTGCCTACTTTTTTAGGCAGTAAAAGTTAGAGAACCTATACATGTGAATTATCTAGATCTTCATCCCAAAAGTGAAAAGGTAGGTAAAAATAAAGAATTTCTCTGACTATAAAAAGCTTAAAGAAGTCTTCTAGTACCAAAAGTGGCCTGCAAGAAAGCTGTAGAGGGAAATTTTGCAAGGGCGTATAGTGACAGGACAAGGGAAAATGGCTCCAAACCGAAATAAAGTAAATTAGTATATTAGGAGTAAGTTCTTTACTCTGAGGGTGGTGAGGCACTGGGACAGGCTGACCAGAGAAACTGTGGATGCCCTGTCTCTGGAAGTGTTCAAGGCCAGGTTGGATGGGGTTTTGAACCACCTGAAGAGCAGGTGGTTTGAACACATTCCTTCCTGAAGGAAGATGTCCCTGCCTTGGCAGAAGGGTTGGAAGGAGATGATCTTTAAGGTCCTTTCCAACCAAACCATTCTATGATACTGCAATTCAATAAAGATTTCAGAACTTTTCAGTGCAGTGTATGAGGTGTATGTATACATATATACACGCACACTTATATACGCTATCTTAATATAGTTATATTAATCAATCAGACTCTGATGCCAGAACAGTTTTCTTCTACTGCTCTTGCTTGAAGGAGATGGGGGCTGCTCAAAAAACAGTCCTTCATATCTAACAAACTGCGTGTGCTTAGGTTTAAGCATAAAATAATAGATTCCAAGTACTTGTGTCTTGTTGCAAAAAGATAAAGAAGCAGAGTTTATCCTCTTGTTAGATGACGCTAAACACAATTCTGTGAGGCTATATAGAAGACTTAAGGTGCCTTCCAAACCAAACCATGCTATGAGTCTACAAGTCTTTTGTTTGAGCTCAATCCTTTGAGTTTTCTAAAGGGAATCAGTCTGAAAGTCATGCTGACAGAAATCTCAACAGAGTATAGAGCTGTATTTCAAAACTAATACAATTTCAGAGTCTCCCTGACAGTTGTTCCAGCATTATTTGACCACCGACATTATTATTGTGTTGGACACCTGACTGTACTGACCATATTTTAAAAATATTGACTCTCCAAAGCTGCAAAAGGAAAATTGATAAAACATATCAATCAGACCATCAGTTAACACTTTTGCTTTGTATTCTTTATTCAGCTCAGGCCATTACCTTTGTGAGAATAATAACATTCACTTGTTCAAAACTGTAGTGGGTTGGTTCGCATTTTTTACCTTTTGTGAGATAAGAATTAGGAGGAATGTAAAGCAGGCTCTAAACTTAAAGAACATGAAGAAGTTTATTACTAGAACTAAAAGGAAAAAGAACTAATAAGAGTCAAAATACACCTTCAGAACACTTCTCTTCCCCCCATCCTCCCCCCTCTTTCCAGTTA